>OX235279.1:134226212-134826212 GCA_944472155.2 Trichobilharzia szidati | reverse complement strand
CTATTTACTTAGTACTAATTGTATTAATTCTCTACTTAATCCAGTGAATATCGCAAGTGTTTACATAATAATTCCAGCGAACATGGGTAGTAGATTACAAAATCTTCATATTGTAATGCTTAGAAAGACTACAATTATAGTGACAATTACTATATAAATATTCACATAATCACATTTTCAATTAACAAAAAACAAAGCTGACATGAAAGTGTATTTTAAATAATTAGTTTATAATTTGTATTGATAATTTTATTGTCAAGAATAAGACTGTGCATAAGATTTACTTTGAATACTCTGTCATTGTGTACCTCGTGGTATATTTATTTACCTAAAAGAAAGTAATCACATTGTAACTAAAAATGAGATCAACTGAAATACACATTTAACTAGAAAAAGAATTATAAATGCATGAGTACACAATTCACTCTAATGAGTATGATTCACACAACAATAAATTAAAAGAACATTCGTGCTGTAAGACATGATTTTTTTTTTAAATTAAGCAATTCAGTGTCTATTTATTAGCTAAGAGTACTAAATTTTGGAATATGCTCATTGAACAGTAGGGGTCATTTAATGAAATAAAAAGTGATGCGACATTCGTTTTCAACACACTTCAAGCCTACTTTACATAATTTACAATGATAGCATTTCTCATTATCAACTGATATGCTGTAATTGCTTAAGTATTTACATTTGAATTCTTCACCGGTTGATAAAGTGATCATGAGTAGAAGAGGCATTTATAAATAGTTTGCTTTAAAGATAACTATGAAATATATTATCTTCATCTCAGCAATTGCTGATTTAACACAGAACACTGTGAAACATTTCACAATTTATTTTATTTTCTGAAATATCAGAATACAACCTACTGAGGTAAATTAGGAAGCGAATTATTTCTGTGCATAATTTCTGATTTAAAGTTTAGTCAGAATTTTAAGTAGTATTGTGTTTCCAACCTGAAACAAAAACACATTTGCTGGCATTCAACCATGCAATTTCCCTCTCAAATATTAAAATAGAATGAGAAAAATTAGCGCAATAAACAGTGTGAACTATGGGGGTGGAAGTTTATTCAATGCCTTCAAAATCCCACTGTTTCCATTATCTTGCTTTGGGTCTTCATCTGTCAACACTGCGATACATAATATTCTAGAAAACGACACTATGAGTAACAGAAGCCTTTATTTCACACACTTTTTGAAAATGAATTGTAAGAATTTCTTAACTGCGTAGTTTATAATGAGTACCAAAATAACATTGTGAATTCGGAAAAGGTGTACATTTTTACAATTAATGGTTGGAAATAACGATAACTTGACAAAACGTTTGTCAAAGTTGGATTAATAAAAATAAGACCTAAAACCTTGATAAAATCACTCAGGTGTATTATCTGGAGGTTTGTAGCACTCAAAAAACCAAGTTTATTTGAAGCTTGTATCAAGATATTTCGATAATGTGATGAGAAGGGTCTATTTTTATCACCTTACTTAGTATCTCTACGAACAGACTTTTGTGCTCAACTGTTCATGTAAACATTATATGTGTGCTCGTAGCGGCGTTGTCGGAACAGTCTATGATGGATTAACAAATTATAATACCTTTCTAACTTCATTTCAACAACAGATTCAACATCAGAAATGAAAATCTTTCTAAGGTCTTTAGAAATACGGACTGAGATAAAAAAGAGGGTGTTAATCGTACTAATTTAAAATAACTTATAGGTTCATTTTCCAAAAATTGTAAAAGGTGGTTGGCAATTTTATATTACAGCTTCGAAAGTGTTTTGCAGACTGCAGTCACGATTAGAGCATTGAGATTCTTAGGAATTATGATTTCTTATGCTGTTCACTTTTTTGTGGGACATTCTGTTTGCTAAACAAAGAAATATCACAGCAGGTAAAGAGTAGAAAGTACTTTGTTAACAAATGTGAAGCATCATTACACTGCATTCAAGTATAGTTTAAGCGTGTAGAAAACATCGTCGATAATATTTGCAGAATGAATATTATCTAACATATGTAAGTTATTTAATTATTCAGTTATTACTTTTTAGAAATATTATATGAAATGTTTGTGTCTATAAAAATGTCAAATTCACTTACCAAAACTGTCACTTATCTATAAGGCAGCCAGAAATCTGTCTCTAGTAAGCGTACCTGTTATATCCAGGGACTCTGGGAAAGAAATTGTAATATTTAATAATTATGGATACAGATAATATAAACTGGTGAATAAAATATTTTAATAATACTAAGTCTCAACAACTCAAAGTTTGTTTACATTTTGCCAAACGTTTGTCCATTGCATATGCAAATTGCCTAAATAGATCCAGATTTTGAATTCATTGTTTAGGACTTTAATTATTTATCTTTATAACAGAAATTTTTAGTTGAGTGGAAGTCACTGTACAGAAGACTAATTTTATTGTTGTCATCTAAATGTATAAAAATACTGACGTAACAGTCATACAGCCTCGTTTGTAAAGACGCATATACACATATACATATGCAATATAATGGGGGAGGTTTGTAGCTGAGATGGATGTTTTTGATGTCGGTGTGTTCTCTGAGCTGAGTAAATTTCATTGTCCTTTAGGATAACATCCTTAAGGCTTACTTCAGTGTAAAGTGACGTTTAGAGATTTCCTATGAATGATGTAACTGCCTCTCCTGATGATTTTGTTTGTGATTGGTAGTCTTCAGAAGTTTTCTTAAAATTGCTTTAATTTGCATAGGTGTCAATCGATTCATTGGCTGGGAATTCGACCTTTTTGTTACCATTACCTTGTGACTTGTCGATGAATTTGTTCTAATGCAAAAGGTCTGTTGAGTGGAGATTGATCTGACAAATAGGCTTTTTTGAATTCATAAGCATTTTTAGTATTTCCAATGCTTAAGAGTAATACATTTCCTCTGTTATACAGGTGTCCATAGTTATCTACATGCATTGATATGAAGGAATACATGCTGCCTCTTTTGACGACAAGTTTATGTTTTCTGATTCAATGTTAAAGGGGGAGTCCACTTTGAACAATATAGTTCTTTTCTACAATTGATGCAGTCTATTTGGTGTATCACGTTAATTTTAATTTCTTTTCCTGTTGAGTGTTTTGGACGCGAAACTTAGTGCTAGTTCAACTTTACGTCAACAGCAAAAGCAATTAAATGAATACCAAATACTTTTCAAAACATTCATATAATTATTCTATCTGACAAACTTCCCACAATAATGAAAAAGAAACAGAAATGTTTGTTTAGCTTACTCGTGATATATATCCACTTTTGGACGTGGTGAATATGAAAGCGTATTACCATTGCTAGAAACCCAGCTGGTAGTACCATCAAATTGATGGGTAAAAATGGAAAGGAAAGAAAGCATGAATTATGAGTTTGAAACAGGACCATATAAGGTGAATAAGCATAAAACATAAAAATAAGGGTTGTTTAGTAAGCTGTCACACACAGTTAACAACATCCTTTTTTTAAATTATAATTTTTTAGAATTAAATATTATTTTTTTCAACAAATGAATAACTAATATAGCAGATCAGCAAAATAAAAAGATGTGATAATTTAGAAAAAATCACCACTGGTTAAGCAAATAAAGAATGAACAGGGATTATAGAACAATGACCGGTAGTTTCATTCATTTCTCAAAAGTCGCAAAGAATAAGCCAACTAGCCTCACTTCCATAGTGGAAACACAACAAAATTATTCTTTTGACAGCATTCCACAACATACTGATAGTTCATACTGACTAAAAGTTAGCAGATGATTAGTATAATTTTAATGTAAAACACCACATATCTGTATAGAGCCGATGATGAGGAACTAATAGAGAAAAAATGTATTTATTCGCTCAATTTGTTATGTTATCTAAGTGTGTAAATTGGAATTTTCAGAATAAGAAAGGTACTTTATGACTATAACTTGACTATACTAGAAAACATGAAGCTTTTACTTCCATTACCAAGAATAATTTTAAAACAATAAGACATTAGAGATTTAAAATTACAGCACGTAAATAAACACAAAAATATACAAGCAAAAATAGTAGGAAATGATATGGTTCTGCCTTCATCTAGAGAATTCTACTGAACTGCTTAGATGCTGAAACAATATGGATGTATAACGTATTGCATAAATGTTGAAAATGAATCTGATTGCTCAGTCTAATCTGACTGAGCATTCACTTGATCATACTAAGAAACCATTCTACACAAGTTTCTTCCACAATCTATGTAAAAATAAATGAAGCTTAAGGCAGATAAACGTTTTGAAAGGTAATCAGTGATCACTGGCCTAAAGGCAATACGAAAGGAAAACTGGAACACATCACCTTGTTATTAACCCTATTATCAAGCGTTTATTCAGCAGAAAATAGCAAATCTGTGCCTAAGTAAGCATAAAAGATATAACCATGTCTTATTGCTTATTATTCTCTGAGCTCTGATATTTAGTACTAAGTCATAATAGCAGTTGGAAAGCATTAAACAAATGTTACGTTCCAGCTGAACTGCCAATCTTTCCAAGTGGTGTAATAATATTATTCGAATCTAAAGCAAAAAGAATCCATCTAGAGGACAAACACTAATTTTATCGGTGGAAATGCATAAATAATGTCTAGTGAACTTAGGATTAGCTGTATTTCATCGTAAGCAATTGTTGTTAGATGTTCTTCATAAAAATGAGAAACATGAAAAGGTATAGTAAGACGCAGACTATTTAGTTTAAACGTTAACTTTAAATAACGTGTTTCTAACATTAGATTTTGTTATCTGTGTAAATTTACATGACTTAGGGATTACCTGTAGGTTTATATAATCCACTTTGAAACTTTAGTTAGTAATCCATTAGAGATAAGATTCAAAGGGTTTTAACCTGTAACAAACATTTTATGTCAAACTTTGGAAACAAACTTCTGTCTAACTAGGAGAATATGAACTGATAGTACTAGAAAACCAAGTTCTACAAAAATGTTAATGGGTATTTCCAAACAAAATCATGATAAATCTGAATGATAATACAAGTAGATGAGGATATAAAACTGTTTAATACGTACTAAAGCGCTATACATCTATTCACCAGATATAACTCATAAATGATATTTTAATGCACCATAATATAAATAAGTAAGGGTTTTAGTGGGTGGATCCTTTTAGATCATGATACCTAAACTGTAATTATCACATCTATATTCCAGTTAACTCAGTAAAATTTCGCCTGATTAACTCATTTGAATAGAATTGCCCAGTTTTTCCCAACAGTTGTAAATAATTTCAGTAACAACTGCATATACCTGTTCTTTTACACAAATAAAAGCTGAACCACTTAGTTGATGAACCTTTCCATAGCAGGATGTTTAAAATTAATATACAAGGTAGCACTTTTCATATTGCAGTGGTAAGATTTTCATAAGTGTTAAGAATCAAGTGATTTCCAAGGATGGTGATATTTATGGTGTTGTTTACTTAAGGTATATCTGAACAAAAAAGCTCAATGATCGGATAGCATCAGACCATAACATTTCATTCCATAGATTCGTATCAGCCATGGACAATCTATAAAGTCAGAACACAACACTTACGCAAGAATATCCGCTAGCTGGAAGGAGTGATGTTAGGTTTTATAATGCAAACGACATAAAGTATGGGAAATACAAGTATGGGAATGTGATAACAAGATGTGGTAACCATTCACTGCTGTCTATCCAATTCAACAAACATTTCAAAATAACGTGTACACATAGTAACGAAAAGTTCTGGTATTTAGAACGGGCAATTATTAAGTAAAGGTAAAAGACCGACCATTAATGAATTATTCCTGTAAATGCATTATGAATTGCAGTCTTTTTGAAACTGGCATAAGTCGAAATCGGTGAATTCTATAAAATCTAACAGTGGTCCAACTACTGTTACCTTTTTGTTCAGATTCATGAAACAGAACATGTCTATAAACCCCAACTCATTTCTGAAATGAGACAACGGCGTTTACAATAAATTAAGTAAACTTCAAAGTTTCAAAAAACATTGATTACGCGATTCTCAGTAAGCATAATGATAAATCTGAAGCACATTAAGTGTTACTGTAAGTTAATCACTCACTCAGGTTCTACTAAAGGATCAACGGATAATGTTCTACGAACTGGATACGGAGAAGGACTGCGTGGTTGGTATACCTCTCGAACAGATCTATAGCAGTTGTCAGTCAAAATATTTACAAATAAATCATTAAACACAGTGTAAAATCTAAAGCAGTGATAAAAACTTCCCACAAACAAACGAATACTCATAGACCTTTTAAACTCCCCATTTTATGTTACTCACACCAAATCAACACCAAAACATTAGTATGAGATATTATTATTAATATTATTATAACTGGACGAAGATAGGCAAAAGTGATTAAATTTTGAGAGTGATTAAAAGTGAATTCATATATATATACATGCAGTACGACCATCGAAATGTACCAGCCAATAACTTCTGTATTTCACGCATCCCAGTTAGACAACCTTCATCTTGCAGAATGTCTGAGATCAGTAGATGAAGACTTCATTCATTAGCGTCATGTTTTCAAATGACCTTTCTTAACTCTTTTAAAACCAACCCTTAGGCTCAGCACCCTAACTGAAAATTAACTGATAATGTATTATCAATGACTATGACCAATCCATGAAGAAATAAAAATTATCAAAACTTTAAGTCATATCAGTCAGCCCGTTTCATAACTCAAAAAATGTATGTATATCTGATCTTCAGAAGCAGGTAAAATGTCAACACAGGAACGTAAAACCTGGACACTGTATGTGATTCTTTGATGGTGAAATGAATAAAGAACAGAGACAAAGTGAAGACAAACACCAAATGTAGCAAAAAGAATGACCCTAAGTAACAACACAGTTAATGACTAAATTTTTTAGTTTGAACAGTGGTCATTTTCCTCCATCAATTTTTTTAAAAAGCGGATGGTTGATGCAAACTAATTTTGAAGGAACTATGATGAATGCGTCTAGAAAAGAAATACCGTAAAATATTCTTCTGTAAAACAACCAGCAAACTAGACAAAAATTCAGAACAAATGAAGGTAATTTTTTCGATCGAGCAAAAAAGCGGAGTCGACCACAAGAAAATAAGTTGCAACAACTGAACCAGATACATGAGTCACACAGCTAGCCACGATTGTGGAATATTCTACCCAAAAGTACCAAATGAACAGAAGGACAGAATCAAACCTTTCATCACTTGGATATAACATGGACAAAAATCGGTAGAGACTTAGGTTCTTTAACAATATTTGAATAATACAAAATAGAAAGACTGGAATGTTATCGGAAGTTAAACACCCACCTAAAATCACTACCCCCTTAGCCGAAACTATTTCCTGGCATTTGAAGATATTGGTATTAAGTTACGCTTTATGAATGATAGTATTTTTTATGTACTTTGTGTAGAATATAATTAGCTGGTAGAAATAGGGTTTCAGACAAGATGGCATATTCACTTGGTAATGACTATGAAAACAAGGAAACTATGGTTAGCAGTCACCATCATCATATTGGAGTTTAATAGAATGGACTCAAACGAACAATTGTCTAGGTTTTTTAAATATAAAGTGTACACTTGCTATATTTATAAAATTATTTACCCACCTACGATAAGGAGACTCCAGTGTTCGATAATAAGGTGGTTCATACGTTATTGATGGATATGGCCTTGAATAAAGTGATAAACATAATATACAAGCCATGAGAAATAACACAGAAAATATCAGTCTCACTATAAACATTCACATACAGAGGAAATAAAAGTCTAGATGTTTCAAAAAGTAAAACATAAAGACGCTTTCAGAATATGAAACAATTACAGCCTATACGACTATTGTGTCTTTCACTCACCTAAGTAATATTTCCCTCTCCTTAATTTCTCTAGATTAAGAACAATTCAATCAGTTTGTTTATTCAGGAAAGGTGTCTATGAAATTGTTTTTCTTATTTTCTAAAGTTAGATGAATTACACAACACATCGTTTGAACTATATATGTGTATATATACTGAGGCTAATCTTAAACTTATGCACGACAGAGCCGTAGCTTATTTGACTGCAAGACTAGGGATAAGCTATTTCACCTGCTTCTCTATTAAGAACAGCTCTCATGGATATTCATTCTTTAAGGATATATCCGTATGTAGTTATTTTAGTTGCAGAGATTTCGACAGGAGCCACTAAAATCTCAGCAGGGATTCATGGAATCAAGTATTATTACCTGATAATGCATTTCAGTTTTGATCTTGAATTTCAATATAAACAGTACTTATTTTATATAGTATTCTAGGAAAACGTTTGCAAGGCGAATTATTGAACAATAGCCATTCTGTTGACTTAAGCTGTGACTCTGCACCATTGAAATCGCTTCTTCGGCAGATAGTTTAAGTAACTGACAGAAAAATTCTCTGAAATCTGAATACCATCTTAAGTATATGGTTCTATAAATAACATCACTTTGTTTTATGTTTCTCTTTAAGTCTCACTCATGAAATGAGAATGTCTGACAGATATTCCCCTTTGTATTTTATTGCTCACCTACCCAGCAAATTCTTATGCATTTAATGAAAAACTGAAGCGATAATAATTTAGTCATAATACTGGTTTGACAGTATCACTATAAAACAACCAAAATGTTAGTTGATAAGCACTTATGCCTTTCAAACTTTATATAATAAATGAGTAGGTTAAATGATCTCTTTTAACTTTCCAACTAATGTCTGACCAGTCATACTGCCCATATCTTCATATTGATTCGTGATTGCTAACCACAGCATAGTGAAATATTTTGTATAGTGAATACGTGGAGCTTTCCGTCTTCTTTTCTCTCTTTATCACCTCCAGAAAATTAGATAATTCCAAAATTCACTTATAAGTAGTCAATAACTGATGCATGCATAAACAAAAAACTCCTTTCTCAATTCATAAGAAATTACTCTGCTTGCGGAAAACTTAACCCGTAAGTGAATTTCATTTCCACTTCAGTTACTCAATATCGTTTCCCAGTGCTACGCAAATGATAAAAACTTAACTACATTAGTGTTTATCTACAGTGACATCATTAACTGGGTAGTAATGGCCATCGACAATTTGGCTGATTTGGAAAAGAGGTGGTAGGCCTTAATGATAAAGCTTCATGTTCAACAATTCAAATTCTCAGTCGATGTCTAAAACTATTATTGTGGCATTTAGTCTCCCTAAAGTATTAAGTTATTTTTTTATCACTCCGTCATCTCACTATTCTTTCAGTCAAATACAGAAACTGTTGATGTTTGGAGGATATCTGTTGGAAGTGTTACAGCGTGACTGCCTCAATCTTTAATGATGACTAGTTGGTGCTGAAGTCAACAGCTTTGTTCACTTTTATTTCCACTTCCTTGTTTTGATGATTAAGAATAAACTTTTAGGTGAAAACCAAATAACATATATGTAATATTAGACACCTGTCAATAAAATGTTCCCCACCAAGTGATTTATTGTAAACACTCTTCGAATTATTTCCAAATTAATGAATCACTCACCCTGGAGCTATAGGCGCGGTAGGCACGTAAGTGGTGTACGGACGTCTTTCATATGTTTCGTATACTGGAGCTACGTAAGGCCTTCAAGAAAGCAAAACAAATATCATAAAATTAGTTTGTTATATATTCAGTTAAAATTCTGGTCACAGTTTAAAATACAAAACTTTAACTATTCTTGAACTTTAAATGGTTGACTTCCACATATTATCATAAAATTGATACGCAACTTATTATGTCCTTCGTGAGTGTATTTTGGTATTGCTTTTTTCTTAGTGTTGTTTGGATAATACTTTAGATTATCTCTTGCACATCAACATAAACAATTTTGTATATCCAAATGAACGAACAAATAAATGATACTGTTTTTAGTTATGTTTCACGATTTTATGCAAATAGCTTTATCAAAGTAATGTGCTACTACTTTATCATTTTTGGTCCAAATTAGTATCCCCTTTGACCTAGAAAACTCAAAGACTCCACTTTTGACTGACGTAACCGTTTTGCTAAAAACAGTTAGGTTCGAGACAGCTATAAAAGATTTCTTAGTTTCTAGGTAACTAAAGCTGATGTCCGAATGACATTACTCAAAAATGAGTGAACGAAGGTTTTTCCGAGATGTCCATGCCACTTTGTTAATAAATTAGTTGATTGAACTACTACTACTTTTACGGCAATGTACAATATTCATATGAAAAGCCTAGTATGTTTGAAATGGACAAATTAATGGTGAATAACCCTCATTTAGTTCTCCGAAAGTAATCATGCCTTTTACCTAAACAGGTCAAGAGATATATTACAAAAGATGCTTATCAATGAAATATACATCCTACTTAACACATTATTGCATTGCTTTGAAAATGAGGAATAGCTTACGCTGGAGATACAGGAGGAAGTGATCGATACGCTGTAGTTGGATAGTTGTTATAATATGGGTCATACGCTGGTGCTGTATAAGGCCTATAAAGAAATAAAATTCGATTAATACTAATTAGACTAAAATTAATAATTTCCATGGAAAAATATTTTATAAAAATGTAAAATAAATTGTGTGAACTTCAACCCACGAAGCTTCCAATGTGAGGCATAGTTACATATTACTTCCACTATCATTTTCTTCTAAATCAACTCACACAAACTTGTCAAAGCTCATGAGAACAAATTAATTTACCCTCACTTTGTAAAATATAATATTGTTGAGCTGTGATTGTCAGAGAGAATGTTCTTAAAAAGAAAAGAAATATTTTGTGCAACTTGAATAGATCAAAGACTCTACTGATTATTAACATTGTGTTCTCTCAAAAATGAAGTAAACCAGGGAAAATAGAAGTGGCTGAATGAAAAAGAGTTGCCCAAGCCTATTTACATATAAGATAGTACAGTGTGCTGCTTTATTGGTTTCGCCACGATCTGACATTCGTTGGAGAACCACTGGAAAGTCAAGGATTACTAGGCAGCTTTTTCGACCTAGTCTGGGATCCATCGAGGTTCAAACCTTTCACTGGCTACTAGATCAGGTGCCAGTGACTTAGAGGTCTACGAGCTCACACTGTAAGTTGAAGGTCCTGGGTTTGAACGTCAGTGGATCCCAGACTAGGACGAAATAGCTGCCTAGTAATCCCTGATTTTCCAGTGGTTCTTTAACTGATGTTAGCTCATAATCAAACTTTAAGTAATCAAATCCCTGAAAGCCGATACTTGATAATACTATTTAACGTCTGATAATTGATTTCAATTAAACTTATGAATGATAATAACCCCTCACATTGAAAATGCAAGAAAATTAAATACATTTTCCACCACAGTAACTTCAGGATTAAAAACTTTTAATATGTTTACCATATATAATCTTATACAACTTATTAAAATAATACGCTGTCATATTTGGTGAAGTGACTACAATGAGAAAATTAACAACTGAGTAATGAAACAAAGCATTAAGGAATAACTGTATGTGACAAAAATCGATAATGCCCTGCATATACCTGATGTTTACATATATATATATATATATATATATATATATTTATAACATTAGAAATAAGCTGATTTACCTTGAACTTCTTGATCTTCTGTAATTGTAACGATAGTCATCCTAACAGATAAACAACAAAGAAATAAAACATGCTGTCTATCAGTGATTCATTGAATGTGAAAAAATGTTATGTGTGTAAAAGAGAAGTAAAAAAAGATATGCAATCCTCCGTAAACTTTAACCAAATTTACCATGAATTCTGGTTCTAAATAACGCCTTCAGGATGAGTCGGCCATTCAGTGAAGGTAACAAAATGATTCTGTCTGAAATTTTAACAAATGATTTTGCTTTTTCTGCAGTCAGATAAAACACCCTGGAAGTATGCAGGCCTCCTTCACACTTCAGTTGAAGTCTTCACTTTAAATTAACAATTCAAAATATTTTCAAACTGCGTAATGTGTCGTACATAATGATTCATAAGGAAAATAAATAATTTCTATATAGGTAGTGTCATGTGTACTGTTTCAGTTACTTTTATTTGTTCTATATATATATATATATATCCCTGATCAATACTTAGAATATTAAACAAAACTTGATCAACATTGCTTTTACACCCCACAAAGTAGATGACATCTAATTTTGTTTGAATACAGTATTGATAATTATAGATCTAATGTGAAGAAAAACTGCACAGGTTTTTCACGTTATTCATTTATTTATTCTGTATTACTATCATCTGTTCACGTTCTATTGTATATGAACACTGCTCCTCACTTAAGAAGTAGTAATCTTCCGATAACAAATGAATCACACTCAACAAAGTTCAAACAAATTGTATGTAAGCACAATCTGTGAATAAAAAGGCAGTATATATATAACATAGATGCTGCGAATTCCCTGCAGTAACTTCGGTGCTGAGTCGGACTAAATCATTACAAAATCACTTAAAATAATTTCTGAGTGATTAGGAAAGTTTAGGAACTTGTACTGTCTTTTTAAACAAGCTGAGATTATTCCAAGTAATGCTTATATATATATATATACTGGAGACATTTTTTCCAAAGAGGAACAAATAAATCTGACTAAAGCAAATATGGTGACAGCTTCTAGAACGTGAGTTCGTGGAAATAAAAGGATACAAGTCTCTGGAACAGACAAGTACATATCTGAAATATCAAGTTGGTTCAAAGCTTTGAATAAATAAGTAAATGGATTAAAAACGAGGTAACGGCTTATGAACTACATTATTCGTCCGACCCTTTAAGCATTGTTAGGATATGGTAGTCAAAATATTCATAAAATATTATAAACCGTCTTTGGATTAGAAATTAGGTTCTACTATTGGAACTAGCGAACTCTTTTTTCCAGAAATATGTTTATATTGCAAGCTGTTTCGTACACATAACAGTTCAGCATTACGATTCTTGATTTATATGGTGATGACAACTAAAATCCACCAGTCTGAGAAGATTTCCTCAGTGAATATTATGGATTTCTGATAGAAAACATGCGGATTTCATGAAAGCAAGATAATTATTTTATGAAATAACACAGAAAAACGTATAGAAGATAAACCCTAGAAACCTTTCATAACCTAAAAGTAAGCTGACAACTTTAAAAGGCGATTCACAATAACATAAAATGCAGACATTCTCAGTTTACATTTTCACCTCTCAACGTTTAATTTTAATTGCAGTGTTGTGATAGGTTTAGTGTTTAGTGGGGGTTCACATTCAGAGATCACTGAAATTTAAGATCTAACTATCCGCAATGGAAAATGCTTTTGCTTTTTGACCGTACCCTAAAGTAATTCAAATACCTTGTCTATACTTTGTATCTGTGTCTCTGATGAATTCATTTGTTAAAGTTTGACTTCATAAGCCTACTACTTCTGTTTTACTTTTTGTAAAGCTCACTCTATTCGAAACTTCTTCTGCAGTAGAATGATAGAATCACTTGGGCTGATCTCAATAAATTCTTAATCTCCCCACTCTGTGCGAGTGTTCACTTCGCTGAACAAGAGATTTAGTAATTATTCTTGAGTACTTAATCAGTAAAACGCAACAGTAGTTCAGGGCCCTTTGGGCGGCACTTACATTTTCATCGGTTTCCATACAGGAGTAATTTACCCCGTAAGTCTTCATCCATGATTTCACTGAATTTCTTTCCTGTAACTTAATGCGTGATTTCATGACGTACAGTAACTTCAACTGCTATGCTTTTTTCACACAGCTTGAAGTCGACAATTCAGTCACTCAGTCGAAATGGTAACTAGTCTATACGCCTGTACGATAAACACTTAGTTATCCTGTCACTCTCAGTGAAAGCTTGTATTATTTGTAAGGATGCATGAATGTACATGGTGTCACAGTTAACCTGCGCTCAGTTTTTTCACACTTTCCCTGACCAAATAAATTTACAAAATGATGTAGCAAATCCATTATCAGACTTCAAAATAGTATATGAAGCATAACTAAAATAGGTTAAAGGAACCAAATTTAATAAGAATGAGTATAACAAACGGTGGAATAAGAAAATTAAAATTAGAACGATTATAAACTACTACGGATGTAATGGTGAGAACATATATGTTCAGTAACATATATGAATACTGGCCCTATTAACAAGAGTTTCCATTGACTGATTTATCAAATCTCATTTAGTTTTACAACCTCACTTTCAGTTTCTTACATAAACGGAATCAATAATTTTACGGGGTTGTGTATTGCTTTTTTCTAGCTACTTTTAGTGTATCAGAAACTTAAATGTACCAGTTACTCTCAGTCTTCTGAAAATGCATAAGTCGTCAGGCATGTGACGTATCCCTGTCACTAAAGATTCCACACTTTTGTGGCTAGTGAGTCTTTCTCATCAAATGTTTTCTACTTAAATGCAACTTTGATGGTTGCATGAATTTGTCTGTGAGCTTAAAGACATTCACTTCAATACTGACTAGCAGTGCTTTTAATCAGGCGGTTATCGGTCCTGTAAGCATCTCGCTTAAGTTAAAATTTCTTTTGAGAACACCACAAAATTTGAACTTACATAGTAACTTATAGTTTAAGCACTGGTGTGCTTTTTTCTGACATTGTGAGCCCACTATTACTTTCACGTTTTATTAACAAACCTTTTATTGAACAATGTGAGTGAAGCTCAATAAAAATTGTCAGAATAGAATTAATTGGAGTTTATGGAATATTTTGTTGCACAAAACAACTGAGTATATACCAGTGAAGAAATATAGGAAACACCTGTAAAATTCGCTAAATGGTATCACGATTACTAAAATAAAAGCGCCTGAAACATAAAAAGACAATAGTTACATAAGTGCGGAGTATTTTTTCCTTCTCAGTAGTCTGCTTATTATACTTTTAATGATGTATTAATCAGGGACCTTATGGAATAACAGACCGGATTTAAGCTATAAATTCAAAGTAAAACCGTTGCTTAGCACACCAGATGGATGGTTTAGAGATTGTTTGAGTGCTTAATTAAATTTACTACTGCCCTTTATGTATGCTAGTGTTGAATCAACAGCAGGTTGCTAAACACAAACCATTTATGCTAATATGAAGACCTTAACAAAGGATATAGACAGATGTGTATAACGTATTTATTCTGCATCAGACAATACGTTTAAAAAGTAACTGAGCATACCGAAAATAGATATGGCTTCATATACAAACTGTTAGAAATCATATTCAATCATGCATGCATCAAGTTTTGATAAAATCTGACGTAATTTAACGACTTGACTTAACTAGTGAATCTGGGGTTTCTGTATTCTTGTTTGATTAGGTAATCGAGTTACAGAAGCCTAACCTTAAATACACCACAGTATCTTCTGATCAAGAGCCAAAATAGACCTGAATTCACAAGCTTTGACGGGTTCTGAACACATAATTCAATGCCTAATGACATAGTATTAATGAAGTTAGTATGGCTATCGACGAGAATCACTGAATACCGTGTTGATTTAGCGTCCAGGAAAATGTAAGAATATACCAAAAATATTGCCACAAAATTTCTCATCACCCTAAAAATTCAAAATTTTCCTACTATCCCATACCCTTTAAAGCATGATTACGGTTAATGTTCCTAGAACCCAATAAATTCAAGAATCGGCTTTCTGATTACATGCTGCAAAGTAAGTCAAGTAAAATCATTGAAACATTGATTGACATAAAAATAAATACTGCAATAGATTTCACAGTGACGTTATGTGAACATTGGGGTTAACGAATTCAGCAAACAGATATTCGTAAATACATCTTACATAACTAGTCACATAAAAATTATTCATTTAAGCTTTCTATTTATTAGAAAACTAACCAGCAAACGATCGTCCAGATAACTAGAGTAGCGGTGATTTCTTCTGCGACAAGACATTTTAATGCGTCTGAGAGGAAGGAGCTCGAATACTTATAATAAAATTTCAAATTGTTGCGTTGAAATTTCTCAAACAACGAATTTAAACACAATGTCTATTGAAATTCAGCACTAATCTTTCCCACTCATTTTTCTAAACAGTATCTTAAAAGAGACATATGTAACTAAAAAATTTATTTTTTAACATAAGTGACATCCAAGCATATCCTCTAAAAGAATTAGTCCGTATATTTTCGTATTTTTGTAAATTAACCATTGCAGCTTCATTTCCTTTGACTTCTTCCATAAGAATAGTAAGGTTTCTCACGGATACCGACACTTTAGTTCAATAACTGTGGTAAGTACACTAAGGATGCCCTATGATAATTTCCAACGACTCAACCAGTTCAAGTTCTGTTTGTTCAAAACAAGTTTCAGGTTCATATTATTTTGGAGATAACGTCATAACACATATAAATATTCAGATGCAACAGATATGGTTTTTCTAAAAGCATAGTGACCCATAAGTTTTTGTTGTTTTAACAGCCTGTGAAGATATGGTGCACTTAGCAAACGGGAATTCACAATCAAAAGCTATGTTCATCTGATATTTGATGCAATTTTAATTCCTATAACGTTAGCTCAGTAAAACTCCAGAAGATATATTAATACCGTAATTGGCATAGAATATTTCGCTAGCTCCATGGATGATTTCAACAGGCATCAATTACTGAATACATGCACGGATGTCTACCTGCATCTTACTTTCCCTTAGTACTTGGACGGAGGTGGAGGAGGCTTCAACATAGACTAGGTTGGACTGGGCTACGGATTCAGTCAATTTTGTGAGCAAATCCAAGGTGTAGCATTATCACATACATAGACGGCCATTAAACTTCTCAGTTTTTTCATAAACTCCAGACAAATAACTTTAAACCTCTTGGAACAGTGGTTGTGTTTTCTGAAACTTATTCTATCATCTGTCGATTTCATTCCACTTAGTAAGGAGAGATTTCACACGTGCAAAGTCAAGGTTTCTGGGCAATTGCACATAGAACTAAACCATACTTCCTTTTCCAACTTCCCGAATATTTTGGTCTGTTCTACTCAGACGCCCTGGAAACAATTAAACTAACTGATTATTTTTATTCCTTTGGGTTCCAAGTGGAGTATAGGGCTTCAACAACACACCTCCAATTTGTTCTATTTATTGCCATCCTCTTCACCTGGGTGCACGACTGACCATAGTCTCTCATCCCCTTATCACATTATCTTCTCCGTGTCATCCACTGATAGTTTCCCATTCGGATTTCACTCAAAATCTTGGCACACGAAATCACTTGATGGCCTTCTCAACGTATTCCCGATCCATCTCCATTTTCCCCTACATATTTGTTGAGCAATCGGATCTTGGTTGGTTTGGGTACTGTAAGTATATATATATATATTTCACATAAATTAAACATTTACATGATTAACAGAAAGAGTTTCTTGTTGCTAATTCTTTCTGGCAGGCTAGCCATTTGATCTTCAAAATGGAGCGAAGGCAGCTGTTGAGGGAAGCCAGTAAACTGTTGGAAATGCCTTTCGTGACACGCAGTGCAAGTTTCTGACTCGTATGGAAGAACTGACTGACTTTATATTTGTGTTGAAAATCCACATCTTGTTATTTATGCTGGCCGAGTGCAGAGGATTTCCGAGCTGGCTTCAGGTTGATGAAGACGTATCTTGCATTTTTCGATTCCAGCTGGCTTTGACATCTTCATCCGTTCCGCCCGTGGTTGAAACTGTGCTTCCTAGATAAGTGAAGGAAGTAACCTCTGCCAAATCTCTCCCGTTGATGGTGATTAGTGCTGGTTGTTGTTGTTGCGGTTCGTTGGTTATCTTCATCACCTCCGTCTTCTCCATGTTCACCCGGAGTCCTGTCTCCATTGACTGCTTCTTCAGCCAGCCAGTGTGTTGGTTTTCTTCTACTACATAAATCACCTATGAAATATAGATCTTCTACAGTCTTCTTATCGGTCCAACGTATTCCTGTCTCCTCTCTCCCCTCAGTCTGACACATAATCCAGGCCACCACAATTAGGAATATCATCGTCGGTGATAATAGGCAAGCTGCCTTGTCTTACCCCTGTGTTCACCTCGAACACCTAGCTGAGTTTTCCGTTGTTGATCACTTGACTCATGGCATTGTCATATAGCCAGCTGTTGAATGAGGTTGAGAAAGATTTGTGCACTGCATGCTCTAGTGTTGAAGTAGTTTTCAAATTACTTCTCGGTCAACGCTGCCTGTCGAAGGCCTTTCCGAAGTCGATGAAATTATTGACTGCCGTTCTATGCTTTGTCCCGTGATCACAATGCCTAGAGCTGCAATTTGATCAACCCACGATTTGCCTTTGCTGAATCCAGCTTGTTCCGGTGGGTTTGGCGCAGTTCTGCATCCAGTGCATCTTTCATTCTCTCCATGATTAGGCGATTTAGTATTTTACTGGGCGTAGGACGAGGTGGAAGGTTTTGCCTCACCTTCAGGCTTAAAGGCAATTTAGCCTGCAATAAGTTATGTCGGGAGAAAATCACATAAACTGAGTTGGAAATATCACTCGAACGTAGTTTGACCTGATTCTGGTGAGAGTGCTTGAATTGTCGAAATCGCTAGGCTAATTTTAAGGGCTACAAGCTTTGTTAATTTGATAGTTTCGTGTTGTAACACGCTAGAAGTCACAACTCTCCCAATTTTCATGTTTAGTACTTGACGTGTAAACCTTGAAGCAATTTGCTTCTTCAGGATCCATTAATACACCTCACAAAGGAATACAGTTTAATGTCTTTGAAAATGTCATGGTATAACAAATCCTTCAAACTCAGAGTTGGAATGTATCCCCAGCTACTTCCTGTTGAGGCTGGCACATGGCGCAGATGACGCGCACAGTTTAGTTGTTTTTTCTGCTTCAGCTGCTAGTTAGGATATGGTGCGGTCATTTCGCACTTTCTTGAGATTTAGTCCGTGTTCAGCACCGTAATCATAACTCTGTGCACGCGTATATCTTAGCCAGGAATAAAAAGGCTCTAGCTGTATTCTGTTTAGCCAATACTGACTGGCCGGCGGGCGATACACGCAGTATTCCCAATAAGCCAAAGAATCGTCCCGGTAGACGAAAATGGGGGCTGCGACATAACTTCGGGTTGGGACGGGGTTTGGAAACTCTTCTCTCCTACTGGGCTTAGATTTCCCGGGTACAATTCTGTGGAACTGGAAACCAGTTTAAGGCCACCATTTCTTAATCTGGAGAGAAACTAACAAGGTTGCCTTGAAAATGCTACTAGAAAAGTGATAAATCTTTGAATTTCTCTCAATGAAGGCTCAGATAGCATATCGAGTGACAATCTGGCTGAGACAGGGGCTTTTTCAGCCTGAGTGAATTAATGAGTCTCCTGGAATAGTGATGAACATTTCACATTCTTTCTATAGAACGATTTAGGAATGTAACCTTCGAGCATAATATCTTAAATATCTTAAAAATTCTTTTAAGACCTAAACCTGTTAATTCTAGTGGCTCTGATGAACTCGACTCACAAATACCACCATCAAATTGATCGAGGCCATTGTGCGCTGCTGTTTACGCTCTCCAGCAAATCATCAAGGCAAAGCAAATCTTCAGTGGCCTGGCCTTCAAAACCTGATCCACAAATTATACTAGGAACTTCCAATCACTAGTTTTAATTACGGAAGAGAGATATCCATAAAGCAGGTTTTTCAGGATTTTGAGGGTCTTAAATTTCTGGCCTTGGAACTCTATGGCATCAAAATAAATCAATCTTGCTTTGCAAACCTTCTATCATGAGGGTGTTAGAGTGAAGCAGCTGGTACCAGCAATGCAGTGGGTACTATATTCATAGTCTTATCTCTATTGATGACGTCTTCCATCACTACATTTCGACTGAGTAGTTCTTGGATTAATAACTTGACAATATACTAGATATAGCTCTTCCTGACGGCAGACAGGGAGAGGTTGAGGGCATCTTATCACAAAGGTAACCGACTACATAGTAATGGTACTTATCCTCGTTGTGCAAAACATGAGGAAACCAGTTCACTGGCATCATCACTTTACTAACGTACAGTTAAATCTTAGTCTACAAACAGTAGTCTGAGAACACCTTTTATCTTTCTAAGTGCCTTAGGGTCCAGTGCAAGAAACACCGTTAACAATTATATCCTCCTTTCTCATGTTTGCCGATACAATCAAGATTTCGCAAGGCCATAAACAATGTACTGGTCGCAAGAAGGACTTCATCTTTAACTTGAACAATATTAACATTGATCCTCTGAAAAGATTATGAAGAAGGGCTTCGTTTCGTTTGTCTGTCATAACGGCTTTTACGACCAGTCAGTAAACAGCCTCGCAATACCAGCGATTAATATGCGATAGAATTTAGAAAATGCTGTAAGCTATAACAGGCTCAGTAAAGTGTAGAAATAGGAAAGATAGCTGGAATAATGCGAACTTTCTTCAAGGAAATCACACATAACAAGGCATTAAACTTCCTAGATTCCCAGTCACATGGGTGGCTGAAGCGTGACCACATTTCAACACTCGATATATTACTGGCCGACATTCTACTCATTTTATCCCCTCAGTTTAGAGCGGATCACTTTCAGGGGAATGGCCCTGAAGTTCAAAAAATGAGGTTAAATCGCCTGTCAGAAAATTCGTTTTCATCAAGTAATAACTAACCAGTGAATTTCTCTGTCGAAGGAGTTTGTTTCATGGCCTTCTCTCCGAAAATACTCAGAAGTGTTTGAGCTAGGGAAAATTCATAAGTATCTTATTCCCAAGCCCTTGAATAATCTGGAGGCTGCAAATTTTGAATTTCAATAATAATAACAGCTTTATTCCAAACAGTATTTGCGGTACAGATATGGGATTTTCAGCGTGCATTACAATATTGCATCTAATTTCCTCACAAATTTGATAAGATTTTCAAAACAAAAGCAACGACAACAAAAAAATAGATAAATAAAAAGAAATAAAAAAGAACAGCGTTACATTCACACTTTAAACAATGCACCGCAGGGATATGGAATATAAAATTAGTGTGTAATAGAAGATGTGAACAGTAACATGATAGTAACAGAGAAAGGAAAACAAAAAACTAATGGGAACTATCTGTTAGAATGCCGCAGTAAGTTGATCGTGTCATACCTAACGAATTTATCATCACATAACAGCTGTGCCAGATAAGGTTTTGTGGAGCTTTTGTATTGGGAGTCCTAGCATGTAGTCTCCTGTAACTGCTTCTACTACTACCAGATGAAATGCAAGGAGAAAGCTGAGTATAGAGAGGATGCTCGGGATCTGACAGTATAGTATTCGCTAGTTTCCTACATGACATTATATGTCTATCCACGATAGTGTTAACTAGTTGGTTTGCCGATATCCACCTTCCCCTGCTAACAGCTTTTAGTGACCAGCAACTATAAAACTACGGGAACTAGGTAAGTGTATCGGCTTCTCGGCTGTCTGTCACAGCCACAAACTTGTTGGGGGCTATGATGGCGGGTTACCTGTTGTCATACCACAGGTTTGAGGGACATAGCTTTCAAGATTCATCATGACAGATTTAAGGGCTATCTAGGTAAATAAACTCTGGGGCACTACTCATAACATGCTGAATAAATATTGTCATTATTTCCTGTTTGAAAATACGCAATCATAAGTTGACAACGGAAGATTTCGTGCTTGAAGGAGATCACTTACTGCCATGTTCGATTTTACCTGCACGTAAAACGAAACTTAATGCAGAAGGCTTTCCGAAATAACACCACCGAGATCACTAAACATTACAAGGCAGTATGAGATAAGGGTCTTCCCGATTATGTTCGAAACCACTTTGCTTAATTTTTAACTTATTCGCCTGTTTAGAACAGACTTCCGTTACGTACTAACCTGCCATCTCGAAGTGCTTGTCGCGGAGATTCGGGTGATGCTTACATCTCCAATGGAGATTCGGTAAGTGAACGTCATGGGCTCACCAAATTACGGTACTAATAATCATGGAACCTAGAATGACAATCGACTCATCAACTTAGTTCCATCGACTTCCAGAACTCCTTTCATAGGATCAGACGCGAAGTGATTATGCACCCGCCTTACCACTATGTACCGCAGTGAAACCAAAATTAAAAGTAGTTCTATATAACAATGCATGAAACTGAAACTCACCAACACTTCTGAAGTGAGGGCAAAACTAGGACAAGACTGTCCGCTTTTATTGACAGTCCTTCTCTCTGTGGTAGAATTGATCCTAGGATAGACTGCGATGTATGAGAAGATGGGAACAAAAAGACCGCGTGAGAAATGGATCTGGCGGGTGATTTGGGTGTGGTGTTGCAGAAAGACGGAGAGTCGCAATCTAAAAGTTGCAGTTTGACAGATGGAACATCAGAGATTCGACTTTGGATGAGCATAGATAAGATTTCTTTGTGACATTTCATTCAGTAGGGTGCTAGTTCCGAAGATCGTATGCAGCTTTGAAATGAAACATCTAAGGTAAATTACCGAATCTCGGAAGGAGTGAACTGTTGGGGCACAAATCCGTTTTGTATGATTATATGTATAAACTGATTAAAACTGATTTTCACAGCTTCGTTCTTATCAATTACAAAAGAAATTTAGTGAAGACTCTCAGCCACAGAGTAAGAGTTATATGCTCAGAAGAAGTAATTGAAGATGAATTAAGAATTGTATATGATACCTTGATCGAAAATGGTTATCCCGATAAATTTATCAAAAAAAGACATAACAAAGAAAGCGTAAAAGGACTACTCATTGTCTGTAAACAAGAAGCCTTTATTCATACAACTGCAATTCAAGGGCGATATACCAAGCGAAATAATTGCGAAGAAATTAGGAAAATCAGCTAAGAGAACTATTAATACTAGCAAACTACACGTATCATTCTCTACACGACCGATCGTGCTACCTCGACTGAAAGATGAAGTACCTAGACTAGCCACTTCAAATTGTATTTATCAATTCAACTGCGCTTGTGGAGCGAGTTATGTTGGCCGTTGCTCTAGGAACTTGATTCTTCGTGCTCGAGAACATATCCCACTATGGCTAAGTAAAGGAGTAGTTAAAACTATTAACAGCTCGATATTAGACCATCTGGTGCGAATCGGTCACAAAGCCAGCGTTGAAGATTTCTTCTCTATAATCTACCGGGTGCCTAATAAACTACCAAAATCGTCGAAGCACCACATGCTCCAAACAGCAGAGGCTATTGCAATTCGCCTCAAACAACCAGTGCTCTGTGTTCAAAAGAAACAAGTCCAGCCCCTACTACTGCCCTGGCCCTCAGTGCAAACTATAAACTCATGAATTTGTACTATTATCTTTCATAATTCTTCTGACATTCAGCTTATTTTATGTTGATGCTGTTCAGCTGTAATCTATCAATATTACTGATTTGATGTTATTTGAACATTAATGTCGTTCATAAGACTAATTCATTCATTCATTATAATGTATATATAATTGTAGAGCCTGATGATGACATTATTGAGAAGACTACTCTTTGTTCAGTATCCATTCTTTTGAAAATATGTATAAACATTTGGAAATGTAACAATAATGATATTCTATTCACATAAATTAAGCATTTACATGATCGACATACCGTTTGTACAGGCACGATCATATTTGACAAGTGCACTGTTTTATGGCATGAAAATTGGAAAAATGGAAAAAATTTTAGAAAATATATAAGCTTGTATTTTCACCTTTAGTGGAGTAAGTTATAAGATATTGGTTTCAAGTCTAAGTTTTGATCGTTAGCTTACTTATAGTCAGTCCCTTTTAGCGCGGGAAATACAAAAGGATGCTTTATTGGAAGGTGAAAAGAAAGATCATTACACAGGTGAGAAATCCAAGACGATAAAAATATCTGGCAGCAAACAAAATGCATCTGGAGGAGCTTCTGTCTTTCATTTACTTAAGCACTGTCGTTTCAGTTACAAACAAGCGACATACATGAGTTTGTAGGGGACAACCGCGATTGCGAAAGCAAGACAAGCATTCATTACTTTCAAGCAGGTGTCGAGAGCCGCAGCACTCAACTCAGGAAACGTGATCCTTAGTTTCAGCACTACTGTTGGGTCACTAATCCAGTATATTTCAGAGATTTCGCTCCTCACCGAAACACCTCGCAGCATGTTGCACCATGAGTATTTGCATTTGCTAGAAACTGGAAGTCTCTCAACCATGAAGGACAGCAGTCAAGAACTTCTGTGGGAAGTGACCAACAAACGAATAGAAAGTAATGTGTCGGAAGTGGGCAGAGGAAACATCAAGCTGATATAGGATGCTACGCCCATGAGCAGATCCCGAGGAGGTCGTCCGAGGACGACAAAGAAAAGATCACACGATAAGAAGCTTGTGGGTCGATGGAAAGTCGCTTAAGAACAACGAGAAGTGGAATGGAGAAGAGTCTTTGAAGCCGCAAGTTCCGCTTGGAACCTAGAAATTATTGGTTATTACAATGAGTAATAGCTGAGAGTTTTATGTGCTCAAATAGAAAGTTTTTCAGTGAATGCTCGAGGAAATCAGGTCTATTTGTAACAGGTCCTTCAATTAGACTATACAGGCACATATATAACCAGTAGCAGTAATGATGCTAAGACCAGGGTTCGAAAAGCACTGGTCGAATTCCGATGCTGATTCACCATCACCCTAAATGTTCGCGGAAATTAAGTCGAAAGAGAGACATTTTAGATGGAGTGAGAAGATTCGACTTTTAATGAGGAGAAACAGTTCGAATTAGCTGAGTTTCTCATAATATCGACATATCCGTGTTTAACAAAGAATGTATTCTGTCGCTTGGAATTGTGAACACTATTCACTTATGGAATCTATTTATTTTATTTTATTATAGCTTGATTCCACACCGTATTTTTGGTACAAGTATGAAATTTTCAGCATGTGATATCAGTAGCAGGCCGACCATTGATATCAGGTGTGCGTCGGCGGGGGATCGAAGCTCGGACCATGTGCATGGTCGGCGAGAGTCCTAACCGCTGTGCCACCGACGACCCGGGGTCTTCCTTAACCCTTTTCTACCGGCAGGAACTAAAAATTTTATCCTCGGGTAATACTGTTAACGGAAAATCTAACCTTATGTTTTACGATCTATGGCCGTTTGTTGCTGTTTTTTGATACTTCGACAATGCAGCAATATTTTCAATTTCTCAAGACGTTTTTTCGGAATTTTGATGATCCCGGTTTCTGTCATGTTTAGGTCTGTCACATGTATAAACACTGTTAATGGACTGACATCTAATATTTGCTAATCATCTGAAGAACTCAGTATCGCAAAAGATTTATCTCTTCTGACATCAGACATAACCAAAATCACGGTATCCTATGAAATGGAGGAACTGCTCGATAACGCTACTCTTAGAAAAATGATTTACTGATACTCAAATGGTAGATATATGTAAGTCAACGGAATATACTGTTGAAATACATATTTTGCACTCTCACACAAGCACCAAGAGCCAGGAAACATCAAAACCTAACCCACGTACGTTCCATCCGTCTTCTCATAAGTCATATACTGCCCTAAACATACAGGGAACTAATTTGTTCAAATTATGCTCGGTCTGACGGTCAAATACAGCTCCCCGAGTTGGCGAGTTCCCAAGATGCAATGACAGATGTCCTAGTTCCCGTGGAAAAAATAAAGTGTCAGCGGTGTCTTACTATCAGAAACCTTATATAGCATGTGCTATCTGTCCTGTTAGCCACCATCATCCAGCTATACGTGAGTCAGGTGACACCAAGTTACCTTAATTAGAGTCCGGGCCCAGAACGGTGAAGCCCATTAATATAATATAACAATATTATTATATATGGCACAAGCTTCCCTAACCCATCTTGTCGAGAAAAACTAATTATAATTGACAAAGCTCCTAGAGGTAGGCCTAATGTAATCCCAATCATCAAGCAATGATCTGAAATAGGGTAATCGCACAAGTCCTGCGTGCTAGTAAGAACGAAGACTCAAGGTCAAGGACTATATTTACAACCATTCACAATACAATTAGGCGAAACGGAAAGCGTATTCCTGCTGGTCATCCGTTGCATTGACTTAGACGACCAGTCTCTGCATGCTACGTAGTCAACCTGGAATTAGGCAAGCATAGTTTTAACATTGGAGGGCCGCAGGACTTACCGTGCATCACCCTAATTGGTCTCAAGAGAAACGCCAGTTATATCTAACCGCCACACCCGGACAAACAACACAACGGTGTAATCGGTATATTTCTGCTCATCCATCAAGTGAAAGCATTGTTTACCAAACCTCTATAAATGTTCTGTCAACCAAATGTTGTAGAAAATCCCCTAAACATAAGTTCCGGACTACACTCAGTGAGCTAAATAAGCTCATAGAACCCATTCATGCAATTTGTGTATTTAGTAGGGAGCATGTGCCGATCTCTGAACAAAAGTTGTCATGGTCTGATAACTATCCCAACCAGTAACCAACACTTCATTACTATTCTGGCGACACACTGCCCAATAACTATATCGATCATGACTTTGAAAATTACACTGCTCCAACTCGCTGTATCAGGCGAAATTTTTACTAGCATCAGTTAAAATGCACATCTGGAATAATGCATATAGCATGCATGACACCAGATTAATTCCCTGGTGGCATAGTGAACAGTTTGAAGTTAGGACATATTTCCCAGTGGATGGCTGACACGGTGTCAAAACCTAACGCGGATATTGAAATCTTTAATTGTCACATATGTATCTCTCATGGCATACCCTGTTCAAACGACAGACCACCCCTAACTATCACCTCATAAACCTAACTAAAGTCTTCCAATGATCCAGAAACAGTGGACAGTGAGTGCAAAGACATTCACACAAGTAACAGACGCGGAGTGTTTCATCAAGGTATTGTTCTCCCACTCTGACCAGCGTCTATCTCTTATACTCGTAAATAATTGAGCAGTTTTAAGTGGACATTGGCCTCCTAATGCAGATCGACATTAATCATGATCACTGAAGTTCGGCGCACAAGTAAAATCTTTAATGGCGGCCTAGAAGTTGATAAATACCACCTTTTTGGAGGGGACAGAGGGACATGCCGTGGGGACAGAACACTGATTTACATTGACCAATCCAAACATGCAACCCATTTCAGCAACCCAATGATTTGGTTTGGGTCAAAATAAAGGTTTTCTGAAGTAAACATATACATATTGATTGCGAATATAAACCCCATCATTTAGCAGCGAACGTTTAACTAATTTACTCATTTTCCAATCTGTTTAGTCTTCAATAAGTTATGTTAATATAAGTATTTCTAGAAACAATTATATTTACAACCACACCTATTGGTATTTTACACATGTATATACAGTTAATAAAACAACATCAACATCACGTCTGTAGTTTCACGTGTGATGGAAAAGATAGTAAAGGCTCAAATCATTCAGTACTTGCTTTCAAATGACCTACTATCCCCGTCCCAATACGGTTTCTTAAGTAGAAGGTCGTGTATTACTTGCCACTTAGATTATTTTGACTACATTACAAAATGAATTGATAATGGTCATTCAGTAACAACATTATTTCTCGACGTTAGCAAGGCCTTCGATAAAGTCCCACATATCAGACTCATAACAAAAATCCAATCCTACGGAATAACCGGAAAACTTCTCAAATGGATAAATTCTTTTCTCACCAAAAGAGAGCAATTAGTCAAAATCAACCACCAGCTGTCTTCATCAAAGCCGATAACTAGTGGTGTAATGCAGGGTAGCGTTCTTGGCCCTATTCTATTCCTGTTATTTATAAATGACATAGTCTCTGTGATCAATTATGGCAGATGATCTCAAGATAGTATATGATTACGCGTACGATGATACGAGCATCGAAAGCAAAATCCAACATGACTTAAACAATCTAGGCGATTGGAGCAAAAAGTGGCAACTGACTTTCAACCCAGACAAGTGCGGTATAGCCCACCTTGGACGCTGGAAACCGAGAATGTGTCTACATATGTACGGTAAGCTCCTCTCGAAACTATACACGGTCACAGATCTCGGGATAACATACTCAAATTTAACCTTTCCCGATCATGCAAATAAGGTTGTATCTGACTGTAAACGACTTACTGGCTTTGTACTGCGCAACTTCTACACCCAAGAAGCAAGATTAGCTATGCATAAGACATGTATTCGCCCCAAACTTGAATATTGTGCTCTCTTGTTTAGTAACCTAAGGTCTGCAGACCGAAGAAAAATCGAAAGTGTTCAGAGATTCCTAACGAAACGCATAATAGGGTTTGACCAACAAGTGGAATATGTTGACAGGTGTATGCGTCTGAATTTAGAACCTCTGTGGTTAAGGAGAGTGAAGTGCAACTTATTTCTACTATTCAAAGTCATTAGGAAACATTGTTATAGTAACTCATCCATAATGTGGGAAAATATTAAATCATATCAGCTGCGAAACCACGACTACCTTGTTAATGTGGCTACCCACAGAAAATCCATTAGGGCAAACTTTTTCACCATTAAATATTTCACTCTTTGGAACCAACTACCATCTGCAATTAGATGTTGTGAAAACCCCGATGGGTTCAAACGGAGCCTTGAAAGACACATTAACATGTCCACCCTAGCTTGTCTAAAAGACCACAACTGTTGGTAAAATGGTAAATGAAAGGCGTTCCAGTCTTCAGCTTAGTCAGTTACGTATAACTCGACTCTACTTCTTACGCAGCGAACGTTTAACTAATTTACTGATTTTCCTTTCTGTATAGTCTTCAATAAGTTATGTTAATATAAGTATTTATAGAACCAATTATATTAGCAACCACACCTTTTGACATTTTACATATGTATATACAGTTAATAATACAATGCTATTTTTTGTGTCGAAATGATTTTACTCAGCCAATAACCACCTTTTCTCATATACTTTTCTATAACGTATAATTTTTATAATGTTTCGCAGTATTTTTTAACACTATATAAGTTAAAGGGTTACTTTGCAATGTCTGATGCGTACCGTATGGAAATTGGTCGTGGAAATTTAGCATAACTAGCTGTTTTCTCCAGGATCATTATAAATAATTTCATCACTAATTGTTCCACTAAACATTTTACTCTGCTAAATGGACTACAACTTAGTTGTTGTATTACTAGTTACTTCTATACTTTATACTTCTTAAACTCAATTTCCTAGGCGTTTGTTAAAATACGTGTATATATGTATGCATGCATAAAGGTGATACTGCTGAGAATATCCTCATGTACCGATGTATTTGGTGACCTAATGGGAAGCGCTTGTAATGAAAGCTATTAATATGCAGCATACTGTATGACTGGGACGGGCTTAAAGCAATGCAATACTGCAACTACAGTTTGCAAAAAGAATCTCATAGCTTAACATCAAAAAAGGAGGGAGGGTGGCGCATGCTGATCGGCAGATGTGGTAGTGGTCACAATTGTAAATCGCTTCAATCTGTAGGAAAAGAACAAGCATTTTTTGACAGCTCAAGATTTAAACATTATTCTGGACCCTCAACAAGACAGAATAATAAGGGTTGTACAGATCCAAATTATAAAAAATTGCTTTTGATCCTACCATCTACAAGCCTGCTCAGCTTCTTGTCAAGATGCTGCCCGTTGGGCCATACAGATTCGTGAGGCATCTTACAGGTCAGCTTGTTTTACGGCTTCTAATCTTCCAGATCTTTGCTTTCACTCCTCACTGAAATATGACTTACCTACCTCACAATAATCTTTTTATTTACGTACTATTATACTCTATCTGATATTAACTACCTAAACCTTTATGAAATCTAAAACTTGTTCCTTGTTCATATTTGTTGCTTGCTTTAAGTCTGGTTGCTTTGATTAAGAACACAACAACACCAATGTTTGAACAAAGCAATATTTTCATCGGAAACGTGATAGTTTCCATGCTTAGACCAATATGGTTAGCATTAAACATTGCAAATGTAAACTATCATTTCAAGTGCTATATAGCTTCTTCTCCTTGCATCTTGTAAATATACTTTCAATGATGTTTTATTCATTATTGCATTTTATACCATTTTGCAGCTGCGCGGAATTTTCTTCTCTTCCTGAAATAGCGTTGAACCACGTGGCGGTATAGCAGTCACACAGATACACGCTGTTCACTGGTTTACCATAACTATCTACAGGAAACGGAACGAAGTTTGGTTTGTCGCTCAACTTTGATAGTGACCTTAGTAAACGGTTTATAGTTTTACATTTATCAGAACCTGTTCTGATTGCTTTTACAATAACTAAAAAATATGAACTTTTGAAAAAGTATTAATTTATGATACTTGAGGACTTTAATTTATAACATTACTGATCGTGCCTGTAAAAATGGAATGCATTTCCTGTAAACTTCGTATCACACTAAACACAAGGATATGCGACAAACATATCACCCTCTTTCCTTCTACACTTGACCTCAGATCCGGTACTATGCTGATTTCAAATTCTCTCACTATGTTACCAACCAGATTTCTAGAGACAGAGGATTACTCAGATTACTATTTCATAGCTTTCAAACCCAAGAATCTCAAACGCTTTTGTATAAAACACGCATAAAGCCTCTTCTTTAGTACTGTCCACTTTTCTTTGATAGGACCTCTGCTAAGGACAAACTGAAAATTAAAAGTGTCCAAAGGGGATTTACAAGTAAAATTCTAGGGACGATTCGGAACGTCAGGTCCAGGCAAATGCTGAACTGCTTGTCAACCGAAGTCGAAAGCAGCAACACTGTAAAACGATTCACCTATCTACTAAATAAACACTTCGAAAATAGTCTTGGCATAGTCCGCCTGCAGTTATAATTTCGTGATATCGTTGCTTATCCCTCAAACTTACGTACTTTAATAGTTCTCCCCACTCTACCCACAGAAAGAAATGGGTAGAACTATCATACTTTTTAGCGTAGTTAACATTGCGCTAGTGCTGATCCAAGTTTTAAGCTTGATCAGAAAGTCTCATCCTGAAATATCCGTTATGCTCTCATAAAAACCTGAATAGGAATACGCAGCCTAACATCATCACCACGGTGGTTGCAACAGATATATATTGATTACCGTCTTTGTAACTACATCATCTTCATCGCCTGAAAAACTCTACCGACCTCATCTGTTATACCTCTTGAATCATTCAACCTCATATAAACGAACTTTCTAATCACCAAATTAATCAAATATCATTGCACATTTCCCCAACAAAATTTATTTATGAGCATTTCAGTGTGGTTAGAGTTCTATCGCAAGGTCGATCAGTAAATAACTCAAATATAACTGGGATTAAAATCTTCTCTGTTGACTACCCAATGTTGTATGTGAAAAGAGCTTACGTCTACACGAATTCCCGCTCAAATTGTGACTGCAGAAATAGACAACTTAAATACACGGTAACTTAAATTACAACCAATCTCATTTTAATGTTCTGTTACTATCATCCTATGTAGTCAGTTTCCTCTGAGGAATGCACTGCAACTTACTGCAGTCTAATCCTGTACATATATATGCATAATGATGCACCATTATGCAGTGTTTTTCCTAATTTTTATTATCGCCCTTTCATTTTCAAAAGTTCATATATGAAATCTAGAACATGGACTAAATCCTCTGATTTATTTACATTTTTATCATACATGTTTACGAATGAGTCGCCAAAGCCATTAAATTTCTCTCCTTATAAACTAGAGTAAACTATACAGCAAACATGCAGACATGTGTGAACTGTTTAACGAGACATTTGCAGCTAACTACCTGAAGCCCATTAGCTCACTTCTCGGTTTACAACCTACAATGGAACTCCCTTCTTCGTCAGCGCTGAAACAAATCAGTACACTTCATTTCACTTATTCCAATATTAACCAAGCCATTAAAACTCTTAAAAACTCTAGTAGTTCTGGTATTGACGGCATACCACCGTATTTTTATAAACACGGTGGATCTGACGTTTCCTTTTTATTACTTAAGATCTTTACAATGTCCCTAGAAAGCCAAACCTATCCAGATAAATGGAAAACCACATTTATAACACCCAAACACAAATACGGATCGAAAACTTAAGTCAACAACTAAATGGAAATGGAAAACCACATTTATAACACCCAAACACAAATACGGATCGAAAACTGAAGTCAACAACTATAGGCTAATCAATATTACACCCATAGTGTCTATAACTATTAAAAGAATAGTTAAAGGTGATATTCTCAAACATATGCTCAGCTGCAATATTCTAAGTCCCAATCAATATGGATTCCTAAAATCCAGATCATGCATGACCTGTCACCGAGACAAACAACAACTCGTACTAGTCATCTACTTCGACATATCCAAAGCCTTCGACCGCGTTGACCATTTGCTTCTAATAAATAAGCTGAACTCCTTAGGAATACGTAACCCATTAGTAGTACGGCTTGAATCATTACTTAACAATAGGTTCCAAGAATTAGACCGGGGTCTGTAAACTCTAAACCTAGTCCAGTTACTTCTAGAGTAGTTCAAGTTAGCGTCTTAGGTCCCCTCCTATTCACTCTATGTGTCAACGACATATGCAGCTGTTTCTCACTTGTCAAACCGTTCATCTTTTCAGATGGTCTACAAGTGGCTTACATGTTCGACTGTGATGACTTAGGATACTTTCAGAATGCTGTTCAGAAGGAACTAGATGGAGTAACTGCATGGTCCTCCACATGGAACCTAAAATTCAACCTTAAATTATGTGATTAGATCTGTTTCGGTGCACCCTCAATTATTATCAAACTGGTACTTGAATCACTTGACTTCCCTAAACTCCAAAGTGTGGCTGACCTAGGACTCAGGTACTCTAGTGACCTGACATTTTCTGAGCAAGTGGCAACGCAGACGCGTAAATCAAGGATGCTCTTAGGATGCACACACAGGGATTTCGACAACTACGAAGCGAAACTTATATAAAACATGTATCAGGCCACTGCTAGAATATTGTCCATTTATTCTCAGCACCACTTGCGTAAGTCACAGGCTTAAAATAGAAAGTGTGCAACGACACTTCACGTCTAAAATACCAGGATTTGACTGCGAAACGGACTAAACATAATAATATATAATTACTCCTGTTTATACAGGAACATACCAATTGTACAGGCATGGATAAGTTATTATATAAATTACACATATTTCGATTTATGTTGAATTTACAGTTTGTCTGTTCTCTCTGACATTAGAGTCAGTCGGAACAGTCTGCAATATAGTCTGTCTGTGTAACACATAAAGAGATATAGAAATATTGTCTTCGCATTAACAAAAAACCCAGACATCAGATGAATGTAATACAAATACCTGGAAAAAATAAAGCTTGAAGTCAATTCTCCTATATAACTTTGTTGTGAACAGCATCCTTGAGTTAAATTTTATTGATGTATTATTTTGAGGTCAGTGATGTATTTATTCCATTTTTTCAGCAGTCTAATAGTAGTTTTATAATAGGAAAGGAATTTGATCGTGGATATGAAAACTAGATAAGGTCATGTTGGATTGTTTTACTGCATCAAATGGGGCCTAGGTCGATTCTAGAACTATCCATTGGCGCCATTTGTGTCAGTATGGCAGACTGTGCATGTAAGTTGAGTAATACATTGAAAACTGTTTGAAAACCAGTTGCTTCTTTATTTCAGATCATGGATACTCCTTGTACAGAATGCTGGCCAGCGTTTTCAAATGGTAGCATGGGATCGTTCATAGAATTTGAGTTTGAATTTACTTAAATGGTCTGGAGTCCAGCTTCATTTCAGTTTAAATGTAGGGCTGTTCGACCTCGACCAGCAGGTATATAGAAGTGCAGGCTCAGCAACAGAATCCCAGAAAGAGAAAGTATGTGAACATGAAATGGACATTAATGTTTTATGTATATATAAATGTTTATAAATATATATAACCGTATAGTAAACATTTCCTATATTCTAGTTGTGCTTTCATGTATTTTTGCGAAGTTTTAGAGCTTATTCAGTGTTATAATATTTAGTAGTGAATCTAGGCGTTATAGTGTTCTAATAGCTGATGCGTTTTAGAAATAAGTGGTGTGGTCTGATTGGCATCGTCACTGGGATCAAACAGTTTATATAGCAAGCGTTTAAAGCTTATAATAGAGTGACAGGTCCTTATTTCTAGTGGTAAACTGTTCCAGATCTTAGAATACATGACTGTGAAGAAGTTTGCACGGAGTGCTGTTTTACAGTTTTTCCTAGATACACTGCACGTTTGGTTACGCAGATTGTAGGAGCCTTCCGGTGAGAACTGTATCTCCTTGCTGCCTGAGAATGATATTTTATGCAAGACTTTAAGGAAGAATGTTAGATCAATGCTGAGTCTCCTCGTCCAGAGTGGGTCGATACCTAGGATTATACACCTTGATGTGCACATACTTTCTCTTTCTGGGATTCTGTTGCTGAGCCTGCACTTCTATATACCTGCTGGTCGAGGTCGAACAGCCCTACATTTAAACTGAAATGAAGCTGGACTCCAGACCATTTAAGTAAATTCAAACTCAAATTCTATGAACGATCCCATGCTACCATTTGAAAACGCTGGCCAGCATTCTGTACAAGGAGTATCCATGATCTGAAATAAAGAAGCAACTGGTTTTCAAACAGTTTTCAATGTATTACTCAACTTACATGCACAGTCTGCCATACTGACACAAATGGCGCCAATGGATAGTTCTAGAATCGACCTAGGCCCCATTTGATGCAGTAAAACAATCCAACATGACCTTATCTAGTTTTCATATCCACGATCAAATTCCTTTCCTATTATAAAACTACTATTAGACTGCTGAAAAAATGGAATAAATACATCACTGACCTCAAAATAATACATCAATAAAATTTAACTCAAGGATGCTGTTCACAACAAAGTTATATAGGAGAATTGACTTCAAGCTTTATTTTTTCCAGGTATTTGTATTACATTCATCTGATGTCTGGGTTTTTTGTTAATGCGAAGACAATATTTCTATATCTCTTTATGTGTTACACAGACAGACTATATTGCAGACTGTTCCGACTGACTCTAATGTCAGAGAGAACAGACAAACTGTAAATTCAACATAAATCGAAATATGTGTAATTTATATAATAACTTACCCATGCCTGTACAATTGGTATGTTCCTGCATAAGCAGGAATATATATTTTGTGTACTATTAGGACTCTTCCAGCACTCCTGTGGGATTACCTTTTGCTTGTCTACATATGCCAGTCTGGTGTAGTCCAATCGCCTTTTTCACTTTCGTCCGCTGAGTCTCATACTTCGTTTGCTACTAGCCAAGTCCCCAATTAGCATGAAAAATTATACAAGAATGCTAACGACCTTGTAGGTGAAAACGTACCAAAATATAGTTCGAATTTGGGTTTTCACCTACTAAACCGAAAATGACGCGAAAAATAGAATATAGAAAAAACAATTTTTGTTGCAGCGGAATTTACGTGTGCAGTCTTAAAACTCATTTTACACATGATGCGGGATGCAGTGAAAATCGAGCATATGCAAGAAGAACTGTACCACAGTTTTGTAGTGTATATTGAGCGTTTGAACTTTTGTTTGAACTCACTCACCCACTTTTGGCACTTCTTCATCTTTTGTTTTGTGACTCTCCCGAGTGAGGCTAAATTCTATGACGATGTGTTTTCGCGCAGTGTATGGGTTATCGCGTTCATGCCTATAGAGACGTTCTAATCGCTCAGTATGGTGAAAATAGATTATATTTGACTAGTTTTAGGCTTCTGTAGCCGAAAAATGCAATATTTTTCTGTATTGTGTTCGTAGTAAAGAGTAAAATTGTCATGACAGCCTAGACGAATCACTAATGAAAAAAGTCATTATTCTGAAGAAATATCGCATAAGAAGACTATTATTAGGGTTTTAGAGCGTTGAGGCATTGTTTTTTGTGAGTTGTTTCAGATCTTATGGTTGTAAATTGACTGCAGGCAATGGCTGTTGTCATCCCAGTTATTCTATGAGAATCGTGCATTTGAAAGAGAAATAGCCTGCAGACATAAGTTAGATGTGTGTTTTGAGGATGTTGGACACTTCTTTTATCATCTGTGATGACTGAAATATTCCATGGCACATGGAAGAGATCATGCGATGAATGAGACAGGCTGCTGCATTTCCTGGTGATTTTATCTACCTTGATGAAGTCCCCATTTAAAATTGCTTAGGCAAAGATATGATACTAGTTTAATTGACATTTGCACTTGGAATGTCAGAAGGCCTTAATTGTTCATTGGCAAAAATGGCATCAGATTATGTTTATATCAGTGTGCATTGGGTGACGAAGAATAGTGTAGATGGTCCTCGTGAAATGTCAGACTACTTAAAATTAGCATCAACTTTCTGTCGATTAGTAGCCAGCAGGTGTGCCCTACAAGTACTGCACCTGTTACATAAGTTATCCCAGTCTTAACAATTGTTCGTGTTCAGATCACTAAGATATTCTGAGATGCTTAATGAATTACTTGTGGCTATGAAGGATATGGAAGATTCACTTATGGCTCATATGTTTGAATCATTTATTATGAAAAAAGTTATCAGTTGGGATTTTGTGATGTTGAGGTTACAATGCTTGAGTGTATGCAGTGACTGCATGCTTATGTGCGTGAAGGAAAGGTTGGTTAAAATCAAGATGTGATGACGTTTCCTGTACAGTGTTCATTGCGAATGGTTTACAAGTTAACACTTATCATAACCTGTTCTAATTACTCGTACACAAAGTGAACGACTTGAACTTCTGAAAAAGTATTATTTTATGATACTTGAGGATTGTAATTCACTACATAACTTATTGTGCCTGTAGGAATTACATGCATTCCTTGTAAATACCCGTTTAGACGACATACTGAATTACTATTATTTGCTTGCTGCTGTACTGCATAAGACGAACAATCTCTGTGTGACATTGAAAACTACAGAAGAATGCTGTCATCACCAAAGAATGAAAAAGGAAAATGAACCTTTTTCAGCAAAGGTATGCAAATATAAAGCGTTTAACTTCAATATTATTTCTTCCTTACTTCAGCGATTTAAAAACATACACTTTGTTCACTTATTTACAGATATCCGTTAATGTCAGTCTACTTGGTCACATCAGTTCAACATGGGCGAAATAATTACGAAAAACAATTGTGTAAAGACATTTGCTTATTTTCTTTCATGAAATAGATTTAACATCCTGCTTACAATACTTTTCTTATTCTATCTGAGTGAAACTAAGTTTTTTTGCATGACGATGCAGATGTCAGACTTATCAATGATACATGATGATTTATTTGACTGCATAATTAAACGTAAGCGAAATGTTACCACGAACGCTACAGCTCAACCTACTTATTTATTCGTCATGTGTAAACTTTATTTTACAGTATACGTTAACACCCGTTATCATAGGGACTGCCATAGCGCTTCAGTTGGAGTATTAGTAATACACTTATTTCGAATACACCTAACCGTATACGAACTGGAACTGCAATGAAGTGCCTAAGTTCTACCTATTGTTGTCATTGTTCCCTACAGGCTTGCATATGACTACGAGACGTTTTCACGTAACTGTAGACAGAGACTTAAGGTCCAATAAACTACTTAAAATTCACCACGTATATCGGTCGATAGCGTTCCTACAGAATTACACTTAAGTATAGTGACGAGTTCAAGTCCTAGGGAGCACCGGTCTAGCATGCCGTGCTCACAAAGCAAACACACGAATTGAAAGACGACAAGATTTACATGAAAAGTTCATATTTATTATAATACAACATTAGTTCGTTTACATATTGAGAAAATGGTCCATTTGTGCGATTACTTCCCCCGCTTTGAGATGCGCACGAGTCGCGAGACCATGTCCATCGCTGACACTTATGCAGCACATGATTAACTACAAAAGGTGGAAGAGTAAACAAAAATAGAATTGTGTACACAACATTACAGGATAAATAATGCTCTCACTCGCATTGCTTACCTGCAATAAACTAAAAGGGCTTTGTCAATTAGTATCCATCTGTCTCGCGACTGTTTCAACATAATTCTGTAGAAAAAGCAATATTGAAATACATCACTGAGCAATATCCACCAATAAAATGCTACACGTATAACCTAAAATTGAGAAAAGCCAAAGAACTCACGGGTTCCCAGTCGGTTATTTTTTTTGGACCTGGGATATGTGGGTAAAAACGTGGGCACTTTTATGTTTGTAACATGGGTAAAGTGGGAAAAAGTGGGGTATTTTCAAAAATGACATGGGCAAAGTGGGAAAACGTGGGAAAAATGGGAAGAATGGTGGGACTTCGTTTTTGTAGCGCAAACATATCCAGGTATGTAATTACATCTGAAATGCATTAGATGAAGCAGATTTCAGCGTAAATATTACGCAATTAGCATTTTATCATTGAGAAGTAGCATTAAGACAAAGTTTGACTATTTCATTTAAGTCATTATAACACGTTTGTTTATTTGAAGTTTAACTTCCGAAACCGCGATCTCAACTCATTCTCGTGCACTCCTAACCTGGTAAGTTGTGTGTTTATAGTGTAATGTCTTTTAAGCTAATAAAATGGATACTGAAAGTGAAATGGTATCAAGTGTTAGTAATGTGAATCCCCGTAGACGTCTTAGAAGTACTCTATTCCTTTTGATATAGCCTTGTGCTTCAGTTTTCTTCGAAAGAGAGACATGTCACCGATTCACATTCTTCTACATTTTTGCGTGATTCGTTACATAAAATTTATCTTGTTGTAATCCTTGCACAAGTACTCTACTACTTCCATACCTATAACTATTAACTCTCATATCAAATAGTTAGGGTTAACCAAAGTAAAAAGCAGCGAACTCAATCCCCTGTAAAATTGATGACTAATTTGAAGTCGTTGATTGCTACATCAAGCAACACACTTCCTACAAATGGTTATGGTGAGCCACAAAACTCACTTGTATGTCGTAAGCGTCGAGCTGAAACTGAGGATAAAACTATACTGACAGCTAGTATTAGCACTACTCCCAAAAATTCAGTACCCTCTGATCATACAGAAACCCTCCCTACACCTTATGTACTTATCGAAAAGCTCCAGCCTTCAAGCTCTGTTTCAGTACTATCTTCAGAAATAGAACTTCTAAAGTTGTCTATAGGAGAACTTAAGGCCGAGTTAAGGGAAGTAAAAAACAATAAGTCAGTAGATCCTGGAATTTCTGATACCAATACCAAAATATCCAATTTATCAGATCAGATCAGTGATATCAGATCGCAGGTCTGTGAACTGACACCTTTAACTATTCTCATGAAAACTGTAGACGTTAACAAACTTGACAATGAATCGATATCTAAGGTGGATAACCTAATTAACTTTGTTACTACAGAAGTAACAAAACGACTAGATGCTAAATTAAATGCTATTGTCTACAACGTTCCGGATAATGAGGCACTAAAAAAGGTACAGCGCATCCTACTTAGTGAGGCGAAAATGCCCAACTCCAAGACTAAGTGCTACAGGCTGAAGAAGAGTCAACATGAAAAGTGTTGTCCTATTCGTTTTCAGTTCGAAACACCGGCAGAGGCCAGAAAATTCATCCACTCCCAACACACCCTATCGCAAGTCAGAAATTACAAACTAATAAAGGTTGCAGTGGACACGACAGTCATAGAAAGGCGCGTATACAATAATCTAATTGAGTCTAATTGTGGAATAAACAATAGGACATTGCAAGCAGCAATTATACCCAACCCTATGAGAGATACCGTAGAATCCACCGCACCACCCCTCTCAAACCACACAGAATTATCCTCTCAGAGAGAGACACCAACCGCGAGGCTACTAAATTGTAATCAAATAGCCAATAAAACTATACCACCTATCACCGTAGATATAGACATGTCACCAAATAATCCCGGAAAAAAAGTCAAAATCCCCCGAAAGTCGGCCCTGTCCTCTCCTGTCCATAAGTCCATTGGTAAAAAAAGAAAATATGACCCCAAATCATGCCAACAACAAAAATGGCAGTATAAATAAGCCCACATCTCCCACGGTCAATTGTATTGGCACCCACAACGTGCGAAATAGCACCATGGCCCACACTGATAACCAACGCCACAACAATGCCTCCCTCAATAGTACAAGTGGCAATAGTCAGAACTCGACCACCAACAACACAGGGTATCCACAGTATGGCACACAAATAAATTTTGATCGGATATATGGTACAAGTCTGCTGGGAACTAACCCACAAAGCAGTACACACGAAACCCTTAAAAGGGCACAACTAGTACCTAACAATAAGTCGAATAATAAACCATGGTATCCACAAGGTCCTAATCATTTTTTATCCCCTGCGTCCCTGTCAGCGTTGAAAAAACAGCTGGTAGGGATGTTAACACTCCTAAACCGTTAATGCTGGCTTTCCCTTTGCATGAATGTAGGAACAGTCTAGTTCACCCGCATCCATTAAGCACACTTGATACATGCACAAGTTTAGGTCAAATAAAGATCCCTACCCATGTTTCTGGCTTAACTAAAAATAAAAATGCTTTAGCCTATAGCAAATCCAGTATTCCAACGCTTAATTATTCACTGAAAACAGCACACACCAACCCGATAGTCATAGATGAGCGTGATGTCGAAACTCCTCTTAACATAGGGTCGTCATGTCAAACAGTACTACTGGGTGCTGAACCATACTCGGGGCTGATTAACGAACTTAAATACTTCAAATGCTACTTCAAATCTCATCTTTACTTGATCCTCATAAATGCTAGATCTGTTCTAAATAAACTGCCAATACTCAGAGCACTCACAGTAATATACAAACCCCCTATAATTGTCACCACTGAATCCTGGTGTAATTCTAACATACTGGATGAAGAGATAAGCTTAGATAACTATACACTCTTTCGGTGTGACAGGGTATTTGGTAAGGGAGGGGGTTGTCTCATGTACTTTCTGAATGCACTTACTGTATCACGGCTAGAAAGTAGTACACTAGACATGCTTGAGACTTTATGGGTTAACTTACACTTAAATAACGCAATGGTATTAATCGGATGCACCTACAGAGCACCTGGTACCTTTACTAATTACGAGACCCAACTTATTAATACTTTGGAACAATTATCCTCCCTACACTACGATCATAAGATCCTATGTGGAGACTTTAACTTACCAGAAATAAACTGGGAAATACCCACAGGCCCAACTAAATTTGATAAGTTCTTAGGCACACTGGATATACTTGGCTGGAAACAGACTGTCACAACCCCAACAAGAGGTAATAACGTACAAGACTTAATCTTCTGCCACAATATAAGTCCCCTTCCTACCCTAATAGGTTCTGAGTTTCCAGGGAGTGACCACAAAACAGTGCTGTGTGCGCTGCCACTTCCGTCAAGTAGCAATGCAGCCCATACCCCTACTTCACAACAAATAACTTACAGGAACTACAGTGAGGCAGACTGAACTCTAGTGAAATCAATTTTAAGATCCTCAGAATGGAGAGAGTACTTCACTACTGATGACCTCTCGCGAGCTCTGAGCATCTTCTACCATAAATCCAACACATGCTTAGATGCTGTCATTCCACTGCAAACACTTGAGCTTTCCCCACATAGGAAGTCATTCATAAAACCAAAGGATCGTATGAAACTGAAGAAACTCTCAACAAGTTACTTCAAACACCATGACTTTGGCACACTAGGTTTAATACTTAACACCCTTAGTTCCATCTCACAAGCTCGAAATTTCCGTATGAGAAACGAAGAACGCATCGCAGTAGCCAGTCCTGCTAGAGTGTATGCACTCACGGAAATCCTAAAGAAGCGAATGAATCGCAAAAATCACAGCATTTCCCTCCTCATAGACAAAGGTAGGCTATGTACTAATTCCGCAGACATGTGTGAATTATTTAACTCAACTTTTGCAGGTAACTACCTTAAGCCCACAGTCCAGTTACTCAATATACACCCTGCTACTAATGTGGCACAAACTCCATCTCCACACACACCAAACTTAATTAGTACTGTTGAATTTAACTATACTAACATTAAACAAACTATAAGAACCCTAAAATGCTCAAAAGGTTTCGGTACTGACGGCATATCATCCTATTTTTATAAATATGGTGGCCCTGACATCTCCTTACTACTACTTAAAATATTCACAATGTCCTTAGAAACCCAAACTTACCCTAATGTGTGGAAAACAACGTTTATTATGCCTAAACACAAATCTGGCTCGAAAACCGAAGTCAGTAACTACAGGCCGATCAATATCACACCCATAGCATCTAGAATTATGGAGAGACTAGTTAAAGACAACCTAATGAAGCATATGCTTAGTTGCAACATTATAAGTCCGAACCAACATGGATTCCTAAAATCCAGATCTTGTTTAACATGCCACTTAGACTTCTTTAACTTTGTGACCAGCAGTCGTGACAGACGACAACTAGTACTTGTCATCTACTTTGACATCTCAAAGGCATTTGACCGTGTCGACCATTTACTACTAATGCATAAGCTGAAATCCTTAGGAATACGTGACCCACTATTAAGATGGCTTAAATCATTCCTTAACAATAGGTCCCAAATAGTTAAACTCGGATCTATAACTTCGAAACCTAGCCCAGTCACCTCTGGTGTACTACAAGGTAGTGTCATTGGACCCCTTCTATTTACCCTATATATTAACGACATATGCGCTTGCTTTACTCATGGTAAACCATTCATCTTTGCAGATGACCTAAAAGTAGCTTATAGATTCCAATCTGATGACCTAGGGTACTTCCAGAATGTTGTACAAAAAGAACTAGATAAAGTGACTGCTTGGTCGTCTTTGTGGAACCTCCAATTTAACCTTAAAAAAGTGGCTGGATCTGCTTCGGCGCACCCCCAGTCGACATAAAGTTAACGCTTCAATCGGCTAACCTAACCAAACTCCAAAGTGTCGTTGACCTAGGTCTGAGGTACTCGAGTAACCTAACATTTCCTGAGCAAGTGGCATCACAGACTCAAAAGTCGAGGATGCTCTTAGGATGCATACTCAGGAACTTTCACGACAATGGAGCAAAGCTCATTCTGTACAAAACCTGTGTGAGGCCACTACTAGAATACTGCCCATTTATTATTAGCAGCGCTCACACACGTGAAAAGCTAAGAATAGAAAGTATCCAACGATATTTTACCTCGAAACTACTTGGCTACGAATGTAAGAAAGACTACATCTCACGGTGCATGATTCTACAACTTGACCCACTCTGGGCAAGACGACTAATTATAAACCTAGCATTCTTCTATAAGGTCCTACACAAAATATCATTCTCAGACAGCAAGGACATACAATTCGCACAAGAAGGCTCTTACGATCTGCGTAACCAAACTTGCACAGTGACAATAAAAGCCTTTAAGTCAACACTCTGCGAAAACTTCTTCACAGTCATGTATTCTAAAATATGGAACAATCTGCCCCTAGAAGTCAGGAACTGCAATATGGTTATAAGTTTCAAACGCCCTCTGTACAGACTATTTCACTCTACTGATTATATAAATAAACTATTTATTCCTAGAACGAATCAACTATCAGTCTACTACAGTACCTAAACGCGCTTAAAAACCCTTACTTCTCTAAAGACTATAAATAAACTAGTAGCATAAATGCATAAAAAGACTGAGTAGAAATAAATATTTGTTCATCAAATTACAATGTACAACGAATACAAACATATATTTCCCAATCCACATACTTTTTCTCTGCCCTCTGGTACATTCCTGTTGTATTTGCTTTGTAGTACAAGTTGCATTGATCTACATTCCGACTGAAGCTGAGAAACAATTGAAGTCACTTACTCATATATTATCCCTCAAGGTTTGGCTAGTAATGGCTCAGCATCCTTGATGAAATCCACTGTCACCATAACAAGACGCTGTACAGCATCTTATACAAGCACTGTCAACTATCTAAAATGGTTTTTATGCAGCTTTCTACGTGTTAATCAACTTACTCCTACGGAACAACCATGCTGTGACAAATGGCGAGCTAAGGGTGACTTGAGTGCAGTAAAACAAATCTGCTTGACAATGACCAATATTAATCTGAATTCAGTTGAATTCACATCTGGTATTACTTGCAATAAAAATGATGTCAAAATCATACAAATAAATCGCTCATTTTAAATTAATACCCAGTTTGACTATAAAACAAGATACGATGCAGCACACAACAAAGTTATATGGAGGAATTGACTTCAAGCTTTATTTTTTTCCCAAATATTTGTAATTTATCCGACACATACTTGGGTTTTTTTGTTAATGCGAAGACAATATTTCTATATTTCTTTATGTGCTCCATTGAACGACTAACTATCAGAATGTGCTCACTAACTGATGTCAGAGAGGATAGCAACCATGTAATTTCACTATAAATAAAATTCATGTAATTTAAATAATACTTATCCATGCCTGTACAACTGGTGTGTCCTACATTGATAGGAAATATATATTATTATTATATTATTATAGAAGAACTAAAAGATTGAAGAGGGAGTTGCTTGGTGACGTCTCCCAGATAATATTTCCCGATTTCAGCGAGGAGGCTGGTGAATGTCTAATAGATGAAACTCCTTGTAGCGTCGTAGACGTGCAAAGCGACATGCAAATCACTTTACCAAATGGGTTTCTTAGCATTCCATGTGATGACTGATAAGGTGATGCCGCGGGTGCTCCGTCTTCCCATGGGAAATGTTCCAATAACGCCAAAGAACGCAATTCAAAGGCAGAACTTAAGTCAACAGCCTCAAAGGTTATGCTGACCACTAAAACTTTTATTGTTGATGGTGTGAAGATAATGCGACTGTTCAAACGGCATCTTCCAAATTTACCAACAAATATAAGACACCTCAAAACTAGCCAGTCATGCCCCTCAACTGTAATTGGTACTGGAGTGTACTATCATATTGGTTTGCAAAGTATACTTCTGCCTATACTGAGTTCTTGGTGTCAGTTTGCATCTTTTGATTGCGTGAGTCTGCAGCTGAATGTTTATGGATTGTCACTGTTTAACAATGGTACACAGCAAAATTGGCCGATATTGGGTAGACTGGTGAAACCGTTTCTCAGTGATATATTCCTTGTTGGAGTTTATGGTGGTTTTCATAAACCGTCCGACTTCAATAAGTTTTTAATGCCAGTTGTAACTGACATGGAGCATTTATATGCACATGGTCTGCAAATCAATGATAGGCACATCGGTTTTCGGCTTAACAATGTTATCTGCGATAAGCCTGCTAGATCTGATGTGACTTTTACAGCAAGTCACAACGGTAGGAAAGGGTGTGACAGATGTTGCGTTACTGGAAACCATGTTAACCCACGCACGGTATTCAGTGATGTTCACAGCTGTCGCAGGACAGATAATAGCTTCAGGAGTAAGGATGATGCTAATTACCACCGTGACACATCCGTATTTGAGAGACTGCCAATTGACATGGTTAAAAGTTTTCCATTAGATTACATGCACTTAGTCTGCTTAGGTGTTGTAAGACGGCAGTTGGGTATATGGTTGCGTTTGGCAAAACAACGCCAATTCGGCTTAAGCAATGAAACAATTAATTGCATTAACCAGAGGCTGCAGGATGCAGAATGCTGCATTCCTAAGGACTTCCAAAGGAGGTGTCGAAGATTGGATTTGCTTCACTTTTGGAAGGCGACTGAATGTCGGATATTTCTTATGTATTTGGGCCCAGTTGTATTACATGACCTTTTACCTGCTCCCCTGTACGCAAACTTCCTCAGGTTGTTCACGAGTGTCTACATTTTATGTCATCCACGTTACCACCATAAATTTTGCAACACCGTAACACAACAGCTTAGGCAGTATCTACTATGTTTCGACAGTCTTTACCCTGATGAGTTGGTTTACAATGTGTATGCTCTTCAGCATTTAGTTGAGGACGTCTCTGAACACGGTTGTCTGGATACCTTTTCAGCCTTCCCCTATGAGTCACATTTGTGCAAAATCAAGAGAGGAGTGAGGAGTGGCTTCAGGGTGGCAAAACAAGTAGCCTCTCGAGAAGTTGAAAGATGCTTGTTTGCAAGCTCTACAAATGCAGGTAAGCCTTCTGCTGAGCTAGCCCAGCCATGCGTAACAGTTTTTTTATTTACAGCTTGATTCCACACCGTATTTTCAGTACAAGTGTGGAATTTTCAGCATGGATATCGGTAGCCCAAATTCAGGCCGACCATAGATATCGGGTGTGCGCCGGCAGGGGATCGAACCCCGGACCATGTGCATGGTCGGCGACAGTCCTAACCACTGTGCCACCGACGCAGTTGATTTAAAAAAGCAGTCATTCTGCGTAGGCCAGACTTATTATTCAACTGTATCGCCTGACAGATTCGTAGTAGTAAATGGTGTACCTGGGATTATCTGCGCTGTGGGTGAAAGTAATTTATTTGAATTCAGACCTTGTTTGAATAAGGAGCCATTTTTTAAGAAGCCTTTCGATTCTACGAAGCTTGATATATACAAATCAGGCCAGTACTCAGGCAACACTGAATGGGTTGCAATTAATACAATTAAATATAAATGTGTTGCAATACCCACCAATCACTTCAACGTTTTCATCCGGATGCCTCACACACCGGCCAAATGAGTTGTTGCCATTGTTATTTCGTGTTGTTTTAAACCAACTTTTTACTGTATGAAATAAAAAATTCCTTAACTCCATTGGACTTGTTTTATGTCAGTGGCCTAAGCAGTGAATGAGGTGATATATTCGTAAGGCTGTAGTCGCTCAGCTCCTTAATGTGGTAAATTCGATAGCAGTGGTAATTCTAAAGAACGACAATGCGTAAGCCGTTCCTTAGACAACGGTAGGACTAATACGCTAATTAAATGTTGAAAAGGTGGGTCAATTGATCGTAGGATAGGTGCCAAACGTTCGTTGAAAAAGTGGGTAAACGGGGAAAAGTGGGTGCATTTTGAATTTCTGCACATGGGATAAGTGGGTGAAAACGTGGGAAAACAGGGAAAAAGTGGGAGAAGAAAATTTCTACGCACATGGGCAAACGGGGAAAAAGTGTGGGCAAAGTAGGTAAAATCGGTTGCATTTACACCATCTTTTGCCCACCTTTTTGCCAATAACAATTACCCGTTTATCCCATGTTTTGCCCACATTGCCCATGTTCATTAACCGACTGGGTTCCTTGACATCGCCAGCAACCGATAGGCCAACAAACCGAGTGTATGATAAACCAAGCCTTGTACATGCACAAAATAAGTAAAAGAAAACGTTAGAATACTCAAATTTTACATTTATTTTCATCAAATATGGGCGAAGTTCAACAATAGAGTCCCAGGATTGTAAATGTTCCAATGACCCTGAACGCATGCTAGTCATTGGTTGAGGAAGCTCACCATTATCCTAGCGCGAATAATTGTGCATACTGGTAAGTGACACTGAATTAATTGTCTTCTAGGAACTTTCTTTGAAAAGTTGAAACTGTCTTTGATGATTGATTGTTATTGGTGTCGAAAGTTTAACTTTGCCTGAATATCTTGTTTCTGTCCAATTACTGGGTGCCAGAGCGAATAACGTTTGAGTTTTAGGAATTTATGACACCCAGATTCGCAAAGGGTTTATGGAGCTGATTCTAGATAGGAGTGCTGATACACTCCTCCTCCCTATTATTCAGCGTCTAGTGTTACCAGGCAGCACCATTCACACAGATGAATGGGCGGGATATAGCCAATTATCACAATTGGGATATATACATCATAGAGTGAACCATTCGAATGATTCTGTCGACCCTGTCACCGGTACTCATAATAATTCCATCGAAGGTTTCTGGGGAAGATTAAAAAATAGAATAAGAGTTATAAATGGTTCTCAAAACCAAGTTATTTTTAGTCATCTGGATGAATACATGTATAGAAATTGGTTCAGATTCAAAACTGAAACCCCTATACAAAATTGGGAGATATTTTTATCTCACATTAGAGAAAATATCCTGTTTAACGTTTTTATGCTTTTTTATGTAAATATACGTAAAATTTTATGCAAAAATCATCTCTTTTCTGACTGGTCGGCTCAAGGTCACTTGTGCATTCGCATTGCTTGGGACTCTCTTGTTGAACTTTGCCCAAATATGCTTGTAAACAACGCATATCTCAACCACACAAACCTGCACACGACATCACCTAACAAGGACAATTTAAATATCAAATTAGCCACCACTGTTACAGCCAATGAAAGACGAGAAAACCTGAGACGCGGAAAATTTAACACGTCATAGCGTATATCCTCACCCGACTCTCCCGTACATTTTTGGTTCGCTCTCTTGTTGTGCTTTCATTCAGCGCACTGTCCAAGCCTACCACAGTCAAGGCAGCAGATAAGTTGCATAACCTCTTATTTTATCAAATTTCATATCTCATTTGTGTAAAAATATAACTCTGTTCCAGACGCACTTGTCATCTCAAGTCTTTTTACCTTGATTCCGTTCGTCAGTACTTGCACGTTAGGCAGAGTACAGCTAAGGTCATTAAGCGGTGAAGAAGTTTTGTAGGAGTGGTTATTTTGAGGTCTACATTAAGCCAAGTCTACTTCCTACAGGTTGATTTTAAAGAAAAATATTCGGTGGATCAAGTTAGTCTTATTGTGTGAGATAAGTATTCGGGTGTTCTGGGAATGTCACGTTTCATCCAGAATATGTTCTTTTGTGTCTGGTTTTGAGTTTAGTTGCCTTTGCCATGCCTGTTGTTTCTCCAATGACTAACGGGTATTCAATTAACCATGTGCTATTTAGAACGTCTCATTCCGTTGTTATAGGATTGTCTTCTACGTAGGTTTTTTCAGACGATCGATACTAACACAGTCTTCGTGGCCATTTTTCTCAAGAAAAAAGGATCTATCCATATTTTTGATGACTTTTTATGGTCCATCGTGTGGGGGTTCCAGAGGGCGATGCACAGAGTCACGACTAACAAATATGGGTCAGAAAGTTTTCAGACATGAGTGAACTGAGATGTCTATGGGATGTGGCCAGAGAGGAGCAGGTTTAACTGAACGCATTGAATTTGTAAGCCTGCTGACGTACGAGGCATGATACACAACTGTTGAGAAACAAACTCACCTGGCAATCGTAGTGTTGTGCCATTTACTAGCTTGGTAGCAGTACAACCAGCATCAGTTTTCAAAGCACCTCGTAGCTCTAGGGGAACTTACAGTAGTGATTCAGTCCAGTGTATATTGTTCGTTGCTGATAACCCAGACTCCAGCTGTTGGAGTAGGCGTTCTACCATACATTTAGTTTGATTATGATAGGCCATTATTCTGAAGCGCGTACAACCTGGAATTTCAGTCAAGGCGAACAATAAGACGCTTTCGAAATGCCGCCCACGATCATTTGTGGTGGAGGATGTGCATCCGACGTTTGTGATTCGCCGTTTCACAAAGGCGCGTGCACAGATTTCAGCAGATACATTCTTGAGGGTTATTGCTTCAGGACCCGTGGAAAGCGATCAATGCAGGTCAAGATTTGCGTATTTTCATGAGATTCTGGGGGAGATTCAACCATATATATGAACGTGTTCGAAACGAGTATCACGGATAAGAAAGGTGTGAAAGGGGTTTCTGATATACCTTATCACCTTGCACTTTTGACAAGCTAGGCGTGTACGAGGCTATTCCCTTACTTCCTGCGAAGATCACTGGTACTAAATCCTACAGCTGTCTCACAAAATACGCAATATTTTCTTAGGCAAAGTATCTCTGATGACAGTTGTGCAATACTGCCGCTGTACCATCGAAAAATCCCCAAATTTTTTGGGGCAAAGTCTTCGGGTGCATTGCAGAACTTGAGACATTGGCCCTAAGTCTGCTCCAAAAAGTCTGCAATGCGCACGAAGTCTACGATGCACCCGAAATCGTTGCTACCTGGAAAATGGTACAGCTTTGATTCTTTTTGATCTGGAACCAGAATGACTGCGAACTAATCCATACAGAATGTCGAATGAAGCATGCAGGAACAAAATATTACCATCAAATGAGTCAGTGGGATCTGAAATGCATATTTTCGTTATTTCATAGGTTTATTGGCTCTGTATAGGTAGTGATTTGGATTTGGCATCATGATCGACATATGGATGAGTATCCAGATGTGTACTACAACTTGTTTGCCGTTCGGATTTAGTTAATTACATCTTGTGCAGGGTTTGATTACTCCACGATTTTGACATGCTCCGCAAGGTGTCGCCGTCATCATGGAAAGTATGCATTACTCTGTTGACTCCAGCCTACACTGAATATATACAACGGGAACTATGGATTTATGTATTTCCTCGCCACTGTGGATAAAACATTGCCGCGTTCTTTTTGGAAAGGAGACCAGTTGGTGGATTATATATTGTCCAAGTGACATATCTTTCCATGTGATGTTGTGGTACGTTACGACCTTGTTTTCTCATATTTCATTCGTATGTTGGTTATGGTTCACTCTTTGTATCAGGTATACATAATTCGATCAACTTTTATTTGTATGGGTGCTATTATCATCACTGTTGCCTTTTTGTCTGCAGTGCGCCCGAAAATAATGCTAGCTGGGTTGCTGAATCATTAATACTTCTCTGCATTTTTCAGTGGATACTAACTGCAGGGGTAAGCCTCTTGCAGATTATACTGCTTATGGTAAACTAACTAATGTCAAATAAACCATTTTTATACTTTTGTGAGTAAACCACCGTATCAACAGAATGTAACGTACCACGTAGTTGTTGCGCGCATTTTCGACAAATTCAAACAATAATGGTTCCTCAGGATTATGTCACATAGATTGTTTTAACTTATGCACAGTGTGCTTACAGTCACTATTCCATTACCTTCCCTTGTATATGTATCCAGTGTCAGTGAAAAACTTTAAACATGCTTATTCCATGTATACATTATTTATTTTTTTATTTTTTTTTTGTTATTTTTTTTATTTTTGGTTACAGCTTGATTCCACACCGTATTTTCAGTACAAGCATGGAATTTTCAGCGTGGATATCGGTAGCCCAAATTTTGCAGGCCGACCAAAGATATCGGGTGTGCGTCGGTAGGGGATCGAATCCTGGACCATGTGCATGGTCGGCGAGAGTCCTAACCACTGTGCCACCGACGCATTTATCATGTTGATGATGTCAATTAACTGTAGTCCCTCATATGCATAAAGTGAGAGTATATTATTATAAGATTCATTTCATTGTTATATGAGAGAAATGACTTCAAGTATCATTTTATTCCCATGTATCTGTAATCAATATCTGCATATCTGCTGTCGTCTCTAGGATATTTTTAGTATTTTTGATATATTTATGCGTTGAAGTTTCTGTAGCAATTTGGTTAAATTATGGGGGTGGAGTTGCTAGTACCACGCCCCAACACTCCCTCTTTATCCGGGCTTGGGACTGGCTAGAAAACTAGCGAGCTAGAAATCTAGGCGAGATTATCAGCAGATATGCTGACTCCATTATTGCAAAAAGTCTGGAAGGAGGGAAAGGTGCCTACTGACTGGAGAAAAGGCTACCTTGTGAAACTACCAAAGAAGGGCGACTTAGGCCTCACTTTGCAAGAACTGGCGAGGAATCATGCTCCTGTCAACGCCAAGTAAAATTCTGAGTCGCATCATCCTGGAGAGAATAAAGGACGCAGTGGTTGCAGAATTCTGACCAGAACAAGCTGGATTCAGGAAAGACAAATCATGTTCTGACCAAATTGCACCTCTACGCATCATCATCAAACAAATCATGGAATGGCAATCAAATGTCTACCTCAACTTTATAGACTTTGAGAAGGCCGCGAAGTAATTTGGAAACTACTCGAGTACTACGACGTACCCCAAATATTCATCAACCTTATTCAACAGCTGTACGACAACGGCACTTGTCAAGTGATCCACAACGGAAAACTCAGTGAGGCGTTTGGAGTAAACACAGAATTCAAAAAAGAGTGCTTATAATCACCAATGATATCCCTAATTGTGGTGGACTGGATTATACTAATAATAATAATTTAGTATTTAATTGGTGGATGGTGACTAGCAGTGGAATCCAGGATGCGCATTTCGTCCTATTTGGGACTCGTCAGCTGGATGTACCTGCATTTCTCAGTGAGTGATGATGTTCCCACCGAGGCTCGAACCCAGTGCCCATGGTTTCAAACGCCATGTCGCCTTCAACCTGAGACCGAGCACTTCGGTCCAATCAATCGACGGGAAAATCTAAAATTCAATTGAATCAATATGACCCGTTGCACAAGAGGTGGCGGCTCTCGTGGCCCAAGTGGTCTAGTGGATAACGCCTTGGCGTTTGAAACCATGGGCACTGGGTTCGAGCCTCGGTGGGAACATCATCACTCACTGAGAAATGCAGGTACATCCAGCTGACGAGTCCCAAATAGGACGAAATGCGCATCCTGGATTCCACTGCTAGTCACCATCCACCAATTAAATACTAATTACATACCCAGGCATCGTCGAAGCATCTGCTCAAGAAGCCGACATGTCAACCTGAGACCGAGCACTTCGGTCGAATCAATCGACGGGAAAATCTAAAATTCAATAGAATAATAATTTACTTTATTCCAAAAACAGTACTTGTGATACAAAATGGAATTTTCGGCATTAATCATAATATTGCATCTAATTTCCTCAAATTATAAATAAAATTAATCACATGGAAAATTTTTCTACATTTACAATAGGGTTAATATAAAAATTTAAAAAAAAAAATAAAAAACCTGCAGCATATAAAATGGAAATAATAACAATGATAGCAGCTAAGGTAATGATAATAATACAAGTGGAAATTGCCGTGGGCTTGTTTCACATAGTATTGTCGATGCGGTATACAAATCCTTGCATGATTAAAAATATTGAATATGATGTTCTCTTTACATGATATGGTGAGGGAAAAAACAAAGATTACAGCAGTCATAGAGATAAGTTGGTGTCAGACAGTGCGAAACGAGAAGACAGAGATATCCTGGACCGACGTGAAGAACCTAGATGACCTGGATTTCGCGGATAACTTATGTTTGATGTCACACAAAATCGAAGACTTACAAGCGAAAACCGACAAACTGTTCGAAGAAGCAGCAAAGACAGGACTCCAGGTGAACATAGACAAGACGGAGGTTATGAAAATAACCAACCAACAACAACAACAACAGCAACATCCAGCGCCAATCACCATCAACGGGAGGGATTTGAAAGAGGTTACTTCTTTCACTTATCTAGGGAGCATTGTCCCAACTACAGGAGGAACGGACGAGGATGTCAAATCAAGAATCGGGAAGGCGAGAAACACATTCATCAACCTGAAACCAATCTGGAAATCTTCCGCTGTCACTCAGCATCAACAACAAAATGATTCGGATTTTCAACACAAACGTCAAGTCAGTCAGTTCTTCTATACGGATCAGAAACTTGGCGGCGGGTCACAAAGAATATTTCCAACAGCCTGTTGCAAACCTTGATCAACAGCTGTCTTCGCTCTATACTGAAGATCAGATGGCCGGAAAGAATCACCAACAAGAAACTATGGGAACAAACAAAGCAAGAACCAATCACCCAACAAATATGCAGGAGAAATTGGGGATGGATTGGACACTCGCTGAGGAGGCCGCTTGGCGACATCGCGCGTCAGGCCCTCGAAAGGAACCCGAAAGGTGAGTGGCAAGTGGGACATCTAAGGGTAACACGGAGGAAATCGTGTGAAGTAGACTTGAAACAGTATGGACTAACATGGATGCAGGTGGAAAGTACAGCAGAAGACAGAACCAAGTGGAGACGTGCAGTTGAAGCCCTATGTTCCACTAGAAGCCCAAGGGAACAATAATAATATAATAACAATCTGTAATCCATTCAAAACATACTTGGGTTTATTGTTAATGCGAAGACAATATCTCTATATTTCTTGATGTGGTCCATTGAACCAATCGTTATCAGATTTTCCCCACAAACTAAAGACCAATCATGTAATTTAACCATCAATCAAATTTATGTAATTTAAATGATACTTATCCATGCCTGTACATTTGATGTGTCCTACACAGGTAGGAACAAATATGTACCTTATTAAATTATTATTATTAAATATGCTTAATAACCGTAAGTGTAATTTATCGTATTGATGATGCATGTAAACTGGCGTCCCTCTTGTACAAAATATGAGATAATATTATCACCATTATTATTAGTACAAATAGGTAGACATCTAGGAGAAAGACGCATAGCGGAAGCTAACTCATTGAAAATGGAGATTGTCACTGCATCTGTAAGCTTGACTAATCAAAATGCTACTTTTTCCGGCCTTAAAATAAGGTCAGTTCCCCCTGATAAGACTAAGGGAACGAATATGTTCCCTATCGGTGTGTTTCACTTTTCATTTGACTTATTTTCAGGACAGCGTCCCAGCTGGTATTTTCTTGGGGCTCACTGGGAAAGTTCGAGGCACAATCTTCTGGGGCATAGCAGAATCTTATCATTACTAAATATGCTTACTAATCGTATATGTAATTTATCATATTGATGATGCCTGTAAACTGGCATCCCTCATGTACAAAAATGAGAATACATTATTATTATTACTATTAATGGTGCATTTGGATCCTGATACATAAGTGTGGTCTCATCCACGATAGCCATTTTAAACTGAACAAAAGCAGTTTTAGCGGACGCGTCAAGTTCAATGGACTTGTTATTCCCTCAAAAGAAGTCTGTTGGCGGCAGAGTTAGGAATGAACCGTCGGTAATTTAGCACAGTGTCACATGGGAAGATTTAAGTTTCTTGGTCAATATTTTATTTCATTCATAGTGGCGAAGAATTATGTAAATCCACAATTCCTGTTGGTACGACTCAACTTCTTTGACATTCTCAATATCGAGTATATACTCAATGGTCGTGAGAGACAATCAAATAATACATTTAAAGCATATGCATACTTCGCACGATCACAGCGATACTTCGCGGAATATATCAAAATCATAGAATAATCAAACCCCACATGGAATAGGACTAACTAAGTCCGCACGGCAAACAAGCTGTAGTACACATCTAGATATTCGTTCATATGTTTATCATAATGACAAACCCAAATCACAAAATATACAGCGCCAATGAATCAGGATATCTAAAAAATAGTGAAAATACGCTGACAGAGATGAGCGCTTAGGTTAATAATTTCGGGGAATTATCTGGCACTACCGATTCACCAATCTTATTTTCATGGTGCGATCCTGTGGGCCTTATACAGAGTTTTGTGTTATCTTGTAGATTCGCATATTCTACTTTTTCGTATGTTTGAGGCCATTGCGGAGTAATCCATCATTTATATACATCATAGTGACTGTTACTTGGGCAGTATTATATTCTGATATATTTCATGTGTTCAAGATATTTATTAAGTTAAAGCACTTCTTTTATCCGTATTTCTATCTCTATTAATGTTTGTTTTAGTCGAAAATCAACACCCAATTCAAGAAAATTACATTTTCAGTGAAAACAAGGGTTCCAATAGTAGAACAAATCTGGTTAATATTAGATGTTGCAAATGTTCATAATTGTAATTTATTTTGTGTTTGATGGTGCCTGTAACATTGGTATGCTTTTCATGTAAATATATCTGTTTTTACTAAATATGCTGTTATAACCCCAGGTCGATTTGTAAATTATAACCTACTTATGTTGTACAACTGTTTAGTACCTTCCCTTTTTTCCATTTGTCCTTGCTTCTTTATATTTTTAAATTAGTCCTTAAATATGGCATTAGCCTCCCAATCTCTTGACAAGTTTGTTTTCGTTCACCTCTTTCTTTAATTTAGCGCATAGGAGAGAAAAACCTCGTCGGAGTCTAGAATTTCAAAAGGCGGGAGGGTGGAGACAACTAGTCTGATGGTGAGGACATATGCAGACCACCTTTTACTTTAGGACAGCAATATTTTGCTGTGGCTCCTGTGATTGAATGAATTCTACATAAGTCGAAGAAAATTGCCTAACTGTCAGCGACTAAGTAGGAAATCTCCTTCGAACACGAGCACATCTAATAAGCTCAAAATTTCAGACACTTAATTGTGTATTTCAGAACAACAGAATGCATTCCCTTAATCCTTTTGCCTCTTATGTTACATAACTCTTGCACTATGACCTTTTGGTTTGACATTTGTCCTATGGCATCTTAAAATTCTCCATAGACAAAGGCTGCCTCTACTACAATAACACTAAATATATGCATTGTAACTATTCATAAGCACAAACAATTAAGAATTTTCTCACTAAAGCGTGACATTTCAGTGGAAAATAAGTATTCTAGCTGTGATGAATGGTACTCATATTATATACCGCTAAATATTTACATAAAAGTTAGTGATTGTTGGACACTGCAATTCTCCTGCGGTTTTCTCCTGCCTTTTTCTATTTTTGCTGAGGTAGTGATTCTTTGTCCCACATTGGTAATACTCGAATTTTGTGTTTAATTCTAACAAAATAAAATTTTGCGATATTCAGTAAGGAGTTTGTACATTTAATAAAGAATAAACAGCCTTCGTCACAATATCCTTTCATTAACTGAAAAATGAATATAAATTACCCTTAACATCCTGGAATAGTATGGAACCCAGAGAGAACTGTAGATTTATCGAAATTCTCGGATGTCATATCCAGGACCACATCCTTTAGTGCTTCATAAACTTGTAACGATTTTAAATCCTATCGACTTACTGTTTTCCTACAACCAGATGCCTGCTAATGATTCAGTGTTTAGAACCAAATTGACAATCAAATGTTATTCCCATGGATATTATTTCGATATAACTTATTAGTTCCTAATTTACACGGTGTGGATGATAATTTCATCAAACGTCTACCTAGTATCATTCATAATAATAATTTGGTTCTTTGGACTGTTAACTGGTTATTGTTCGATATAATAGTATGATTTAATGTCACGATTACCAGCAGTTAATGATATTGTGTGCACATAACTGAATTATTGTAGCTAATTTCCTTGACATTTCATCCCTACCAAATACTTTACATCTCAAAGCAAGTGTAGACTCTGATAACTGAATATGTGGTATAGTTATATCAAATGTGATCATATCTGTGTAAACGGTATGTTAATCATGTAAATGCTTTAACTGTATATTAATTAATGGAAGTTCACTTCACCACATGGTATGGACTGGACATACACTGAGGAGGCCATCAAGTGACGTCGCCTTCCAGCCCTTCGAGTGGAATTCTAAAGGAAAATAACAAGTTGGGTGTCTGAGAGTGACATAGAGGAGGTCGAGTGACGAGGAGATGAGAGTTTATTGGGAACCTTGGCGCCAGCTGAAGAATACTGCAGAAGACCGGATAGAGTGGAGACGTATTGTTGAAGCTCTTTGTTCCACTTGAAACCCAAGTGAATAATGAAACTCTTCAAATGGAGTCAACAACCAAGTGCTGAGACAGTGGGTAAAGCCTTGGTAAGTTGAGAAAGAGACTATTCGAGGAACTGCTGTAAGCAGGCTGTAAAACATAGTATTGGTGAGGTGGAATTTCACTTAGCTCTGACACGAGAGCAGGTGTTCACTCACGTACCTCAGAGGATCCTTAAAACATGATTATAGCCTGATCGACAAAAGATTCTCATTTATAAATGTATTCCTACACTTTTACGTAGTAAACGATCCATATAATCCACTTGCCAACACCTAAGGCTTTATACACTGCACTGTGCGTCGGTGGCACAGTGGTTAGGACTCTCGCCGACCATTCACATGGTTCGGGGTACGATCTCCTGCCGATGCACACCCGATATCTATGGTCGCCCTGCAAAATTTGTGCTACCGATATCACATGCTGAAAATCCCATACCTGTACTAAAAAATACGGTGTGGAATCAAGCTGTAATGAAAAAAAATAAGAGTAAGACCAAGAATATTTATGATATCTTATTTGATACACATAAATGTGGTGCTTCAACCTTTTCCGTAAAAATGAAGGAAAAACAATCAAAAACAACAAGACCTATACACTGCAGATTTAGTAAATTAAAGATTCCATAGCTTAATCAGAACAAGATAATTCTGAATGAACAACTGTTTATGATAAATTCTTCCTCAGGCTCTGTAGTTATAAATTCATGAATATTAGGATACAAATAGACAGTGGAGGCAAATGAAAGTTATACTAGAAACTGTATTGGGGCACATATATAAAATGGAATGATAGTTCGTTAGTTAATATAAAAGAAATTTCAGGAAAACCAAAGTCTGGCATCTGAAATAGGGGAGATTCAAGGGTCAGCGTTTCATCTTTCCACACGAAGAAGATACATTTTGGCCAAATAAACTAATAACGCAAAGTTCAACGAAGTTAACAGCAGAATTATTGCCTTCAAGCCTTATTTTTCTGTCCAGTCCATATGCTGTATATCTATCAATTCAGATACTTTATAAGCCTTGGAAAATGTTTCCAAATGTCTTAAGACCTTGTTAGCACTACTAGGACTAATCGCTCCAGAATTCATTGCAAGCCATGACAAAAACTACTTTTTTGTTAAAACTTAAATGGTTCTGTCCCTCAGCTTCCTAACACGAAGAGCACAATCTTGACAAGTTTCACGATTAAGTGATGATTTTTGGGCCCCTTATATAGTTCTCTTTGGCATTTTTGCCACATACTGCACTTCACATGATCGTGTTCCCATAGAGTACGCCAGAGTTAGGCCATTATATATGTATCAAATATTTACGCATTTCCAAAGTCTGACTAGTGAAGAAAGAAGTTTTCCTTCTGATAACATTTTCAGCACTTATTTAGGGGAAATTCGTTTAGAAGATGAAGGAATGTTGACAACTACTTAAGCTTCTGTGTGTACATACACAAGTCCTTAACTTCAAACTCTCATAATGCTTGTTCTTCCTAGGCCGAAGACAAGTGAAAACATGAAATTAATTTTCCAAAATACAAGATGTGTTTTGAGATTAGAATCGCAGTGGAATAATGATTGCTCAAGTAGGTAGGGAAAATGTACGGACGACCGAACGTAACACAACAGCACGCTTGACCGCAGACATTCGAATTAACGAGTCGACTTAAAAAATCAACGTTAGCTTTCAGTTTTGAGTAAAGAACGCTGCAGAGTGATAACTTTGAGGAATTGTTTACCACAATAGGTTTTACAGTTATATATATATGTAACTGCAGGACAAAGCTGAAAGCCTTCAAAGAGGCTGACGAAAGACCACGGCTCAGCTTCAACACCCAGAAGCTGAAGAACGAAATCACAACGAACATCATCACCTAAGTCATCAGGAAAATATCGAAGACATTAACTTCACTGGGAAAACCTGCATTAAAGAACACTGGGATACTCGGAAATAAATGTGGAAAAGAACTTGTTTAGACATCTCAGGTGAAAGAAGTGGCAGGATAAGAAATAGCACTCTAAAGACGATCTGAAACTGATGGAACTGAAGAGAATGCTGAGGCAGGAGAAGTGGTACAGAGATGAAAAAAGAAAGCAGAATTTGAGCACAGTCAACAGAGCACTGAATATAGTAGTAAAGAAGAGTATTAGGAACGATGAAGACGCTTTTAAAACACATCGGCGACTGAAGCGAAATGGGCTGCAGGCAAAGGAACCTTACATCCCTGTATCAGATAACTAGGTAGTTATCTGGGGAGAGATAGACGCAGATGAAGCTGATGAAAGATAGTAAAGAGTCACCAATTACCATAGTAGGTGATCAGAAAAGACTCTAAGCTGGTCACTTAAAACAACTTCTGAATCTACCACAACCAACAACTCTTTCAGAAATGAACCAGTGGACATGCAACAGCCAACGAACACTGACCTTCTGACAAAAGCAAAAGTCTTGACGACCATAAAATTATCGAAAACCGTAAGAGCAGGATGACTATATGGGACGCACACATAAGCCCCAAAATTGAATTTCTAACACACCACCACAAACTTATATTAGCAACTAACTTAGATCTATTCTGAAGATCAGAGGATGGGCCCTAAGGGATAAGCCATAAGCCCCCCATAGCTTATCAAGACAGAACAATAAGAATACGTAATTCACTTTTCAGGTGTTCTGTGTCAGCTTAATTAATTCAGTCTGGTCGCATTTTCTCCAAAAAAGATAAAACTTAATTCTCGTGTCTCTTGAAGCAATCTCACTATCCATGTTTTTTTGTTCGCCGTAAGTCAGACAAGATTGTTTTCTATGATAAACAAACTCTCTTACTTCAGTCGACTTAGTAAAAACACAAATATCATGTTGAAAAGCATTTACTAAAAATTAATGCGGTTGCAGTGCGCTTTCCATGACACCAACATAGACCCAGAGTTAAAGTAATTACTTCCGATTGCGTCTCTACTGCATCGCTCAACTTTAAAAGTTTGCTGGCCCTCCGGATGTGAAATCGTTTTTACTCCATTACTATATTTTAGAATGCTTGTTACTTATCTCAGCAAGAGAAGATTTGATTAATTGCGAGGACGAAAGGAATTTCAGTGACTTCCTGCAGCTATCAGCCTTGTGTCAGCCTATCAAATGGCTGCATTACTCACTGACCTAGACAACCGTAACTTGCTCCTCACCTATAAAGGATCAAATTTATGTCTAACTCTCACTGGAAAGTGCATTTAATTTAAAAGGATAGTTTTACAATTCAGGACTTCTAATTCAGCTGGATAAACCTGTTCACCAGAGCCGTGGAGACAGGCAGATCAATGAAACGAAGATCAGCTAATTCACAATGAACTAGGTTCAAACACAAGGAAAAGTTTTCTGTCTCCGTGAAATAAACTGACACACACTTGTACTGACAACAGTCAAACCACACAAATGTGTTGCTGCTTTATTTTGACTGAACTAGAGTACACGTATCTTCTAGTATTTCTTCGCGTTTATAATTGTGACCTAACGTTGTGATTACTCGACATCCGCAACGTAATTCAAAAGGCACTTGCGAAGGAATACGATAGTGTATTGTTGCAGCAATCAACAATTCAAAAATCGAGCGAGTGCAAAAGTATCAATCGTTAACATGCCAGATTTAGAGTAATAAACAAATCGAAGTACAATTACATAATGAAAGTATAGTACTATGATGAGTAATAAAACGGGTCACTACAAATGTAGTGCACCTTCCACTGGACTATAATGGACCTGGATCTAAAGTAAATGGATCAAACCCACTTAAATAAACCTCAAGCCCGTTTGTAGAGGCTTTTTTGTTTCAAGTTTTGATTTAACGAGTATGCATGTGAGCAGGCTCGGACATCCTCTCTGTACCTCATTTCAGCTGGTGATATGCACACTCAGAATTCGTATTTCAACCATATTAGCCGGATAGGTTCCTAAAGATCATTCCCCAAATATTCTCGTCATTTATTCTGCTTAAATGTATTGCTTGTCAGACGATATTTCTAAATAACCGAGTCTTTCTATTAGTACCTGCTGGTAATGTTTCGTACTGACTAAGTGGGTATTTAAGCATATTGTATTTGGTAACATATCGAAAACACACGGTGAAATTCACTTTAAGGGGTTCTACTGGCGTATGTACCGTATAGTGGCATAAAGGCTGCATTGTCGAATGCATGTATGCATATTTCGTAAACTTATTTACAGTCTAATTCGATAGTCAAGGATAAATTTTATATTTTGGGGTCATAGTCAAAATATGCCTGTGAAAAGAGTTAAACAGAGTGAAAGATTATGCCTATTTGTTTCCTGGTACGAGAATATTAAGCTATGATTGGTGAATGCTAACCTGTCAGAAGTGGGATGCTAACACAAACTTTAAGGTAATTTACCACCTTCCTAAAACTTTTCCATACACGGTGGTAGTATGTAATTCCATATGAATTTCATATTAATGTAACAGAGTGGAAAGAGAGATTGATAACAGAAGCTTTGTGTATCGAATCAACTGCAAACACGTGTAATAGGAACGATTCATCACCTGTCTCAGATATATGGAAAATTCTACTATCCCTACAACAAATAGGAGAGAATAAAGAAAACTATAAAACTCAAGTTTCGAAGTCGTGTGATTATAATTGAAATCACTATGAACAATAAATTTTGTTTGAAACGTCATCCAGTGAATCATGCTGTTTCACTGTGTGATAAAACTAATAAACAAATTAATATGGAGTTTCCATACACCTGTTGTATGTGCGTTTCCCATGTACCTGAAACTTTGCCCAAGACAAACTGATGCTCTCTTATGCAGTTAGATTCAGTCTTTGTAGCCTCCTTGGACTTCTATTTACTGTTGCTTTCCTCCTTATTTTTGTCTTTTCCCTCTTCATCTTGCCTGCTGAGAAATCTGGAGGATATGTACATAGCTAAGCTAACATTGAAAGCCCTCAGTATTTATTAGTATTTATATCAAAATCATTTACTTTTCGATACTAATTTAAAACAAGCCACAAACGTTAATAAAGTTTGTTGTGTATTTATCGCTCATTTGTGATATTATTTTAACACTTGATACTGTATCTCAGTCAAATCACATAATGACGGTGTTATTAGCAAATATCCTTCAGGTTACATACTTTTCGTAATAATTATTCACAGGACACGCTGGATCACCGAATTTCATAATTATCTTTTAGGTGATTGACGGTATCGACGTTCGCGAGTTGTACGGATTATACTAACGCAAGATCTTATACCAACAACCACTATAGTGTTCGTTCTTCGAGTACCAAATGGTAAAGCAAAAGACCAGATTTTGTCGTCCAAATACGATATATATTTTGGGACCAAATCGCGGGTAGGAATGAATGCTTAGCTAGCTAGTAATCGTGCACGCACGTGACACGACGAAGCACCAAATGGCGGGGATGCTTGACCGGAAGCCTTCAGCTAAACAAGTCGACTTAAACAGTGATGGTCAGCATCCAATGTTGAGTGATGATTGCTGTGGTTAATAATTTTGGGGAATTATTTACCGCTACAGCTCACTCCCCCCCTAGTGGGGTTGTGAGGACCCTAAGACATGACCAGCCGGAAGTAAAAAAATCTCGATGGTTCCCTGATGGGTGAAAAAAAATCTTCCGAGCGGCTTGATGGAGAGCCTGCTGGTCTGTCTGCCTATGCTAATAGGGTGTCTGTACATAGCTTCCTCAATGTTGTTCGTTGGATCCCGTGCTTCGTTTGTTTCCTGTCCAGTGCCCGTTGCACCTGGAAAAGAAAACAAGAATGCTGAGAACCTTGTCAAGAAAAATGTACCAAATAAGCGTTTTTTTTACCAAAAATATATGGCATGCATTTACTATACAGTAAAATAATGTTAAGTTCAAAATATCGGGGAAAAAAATATACATCTAATTTAATTTTATGTACGGTTATAGGAAAAATATCATTTACTTGTGTTAAATGACGCAACATAAAAAAAAAATTGATGTGTCACTCAGTTATGTGAGATAGGTGTGAAGGTATTCTGGGAATCTAACGTGACGTCCAGAACGCGTTTTCTTAGAGTGATCGACCGAAGTAGCCAGTGGGCGAATGCCCTGACAGTTAATAGTGTGACCCAGAAAATCGAGTGAGTCAACGCCTATTTGACACTTCTGTATATTGATGGTAACACCATGTTGGCGTAACCTTTCAAATGCCAAGTCCAAGTGTCTAAGGTGAGTTTCCTTATCTGGACTGGCAATGAGGCAGTCGTCTAAGTATGCGTATACAAAGTCGAGACCGCGAAATACTTCGTTGATGAAGCGTTGGAATGTTTGTGCCGCATTCCGGAGGCCGAATGGCATACGTAGGAATTCAAAAAGTCCGAAAGGCGTGATGATAGCCGTTTTCGGAATATCTTCCGTTGCCATCGGGATTTGGTTATATGCTTTAACCAAGTCGATTTTGGAGAATATAGATGCTCCAGATAACGTTGCCGTCAAGTCGTGTATGTGAGGCAATGGGTAGCAATCGGGGGTAGTTTTGGCGTTGACTCGCCGGTAATCACCAGTGGGTCGCCAATCGTTACTATCTTTTTTTGGAACCATATGCAATGGGGATGCCCATGGACTATTCGATGGCCGAATGATGCCAAGGGTGAGCATATGATCGAATTCGTTTCTGGCAATTCTCAGTTTGTCAGGGGCCAGTCGTCGTGCTTTAGATGTCACGGGCTGTCCTGAGGTTATGATGTGGTGCATAACATTGCTGGTTATACACGGGAGATCGTTAGATGGGCAATTCAGTTCCGGATATTTGTCAACAATCGGTTGGAAAGTTGGATCGGGGATTGCTTTCATCTTAACGATTGACAAGCTTGGGCCTACGTAAGTTATGCCTTTGATAGACAAACTAGTAGTGTTGTCAATTAATCGTTTACGGCGGACGTCTACGAGCAAATCATGATGATTAAGTAGGTCCGTGCCGATGATGGGCATTGTGACGTCAGCGATTAGGAAAATCCACTGAATAGGTTTGCGTAAACCTACGTTCAGATAGACGTATTTCCGACCATAGGTTGCAATTGGTTTTCCATTTGCAGCCTGTAGGTTGAAGTTAGGATCCTTCTGTCGATCTGCTGCTGTAGCAGGAAGGACGCTGACTTCGGCACCTGTGTCGACTAGATATCTAGTCTGGCTAATTACATCATGGATGTAAAGTAAGCGGCTAGTGCCACCGGCGACGGTTGCCGCTAACGCGTGCCGGCGGGATAGTTTCCCACAGACTTGGAGGCTTTGCCGAAATCACAAGGTTTTCGACAACATTTCGCTTCCTTGCCATAGGTGTTGTGATACCAACACCAGTCAGGATTTTTGACAGAACGTGTGTTGGACTTAGATCGTCCACGTGCGTTTTGCCGTTGAGGGGATCTAGAACGACGGTTTGAGGAATTGCTAGGCTTGTTTGACCTAAGCATCTGCTGGACGGAGTTGATTAACTCTATCATTGCAGAATCCTTCTTCGAAGTCTGTTCGGTAACAGAGTATACTTCGGTGATTGGCCGTTTCGTTATCTCTAGAATTCTATCTGCAGAGACAGCTAAATCATCTATGAGAACACCCTGAAGTGTCACAAGTACAGTCTGAACTGACTGTGGCAGTTTGGATAAAAATAGTTCTCTAAACAGTCCTTCATCGAACTGACTTTGGCCAATGATCTCTTTCATTCTTGCCAGCATGCTCACGGCTGACTGATCTCCTAACTCGATGTTACGAAATAACTCATCCAGACGTTGTCGATCTGTGAGAACGTTTCTCTTGAGGATGGATGCTTTTAGCAACTCGTACGAGTTACTTACCGACATCTGCAGAGTTACGCACCTGCTGAATTCCCGCGGTAGGGCGTGAATAACTGCAAGGAACTGTGAACGTTGATCGGTTATGCCATGTTCACAAAAATCAGACTCAGCAATCTGAAACCACGTTTCAGCATTATCTGGCCAAAATGGTACTAGCTGAATTGTTTTGGCGGTTGAGCGAATCTGAATAACCTTGGGGCTAGGATCACTCATGATGAAAAGTATGCCGATAACAATATAGTACAAGAATAAACACAAAAAGGAACGAACTCACCGGGTTTATCTGCGTGTGAATTGAAGATGTAGTTCGTGGTTGGGCTCACCAGTTTAGGTGGTTACAGGTTGTCGGGCTCACCAGTTTAGGTGATTGACGGTATCGACGTTCGCGAGTTGTACGGATTATACTAACGCAAGATCTTATACCAACAACCACTATAGTGTTCGTTCTTCGAGTACCAAATGGTAAAGCAAAAGACCAGATTTTGTCGTCCAAATACGATATATATTTTGGGACCAAATCGCGGGTAGGAATGAATGCTTAGCTAGCTAGTAATCGTGCACGCACGTGACACGACGAAGCACCAAATGGCGGGGATGCTTGACCGGAAGCCTTCAGCTAAACAAGTCGACTTAAACAGTGATGGTCAGCATCCAATGTTGAGTGATGATTGCTGTGGTTAATAATTTTGGGGAATTATTTACCGCTACAATCTTTATTTCTTCTTATTATATCCTTTAACCATGACTAGTTGCAATTTGTTTTACACTTACAACTTCCATTCAACTTGACATTGCATTAATATATATATATATATATATATATAATTGTTTCCTTTAGTTCCTAGAGGAACATAGGGCTTCAGATGCACGTCTCCATTGCGTTCGGTTCTCTGCCAACGTTTCCACCTGGCTTCATGTCTGCTCACGTGCTTCCATCTCCTCTTCACATGACCTCCTCCATGTCACCCTCGCACTGACGACCAGCTCACCGCTTCCCATCAAGATTCTACTGGAGCAGTAGCCTGGCGTGTGATGTCCCTTGAAGGTTTTCTCAGAGTATGACCAATGCACCTCCGTTTCTTCCTGAATGTCTGCTGAACAATTGGTTCGTGCTTGGTTGGTTCGCTCCCAGACATCCCTGTTTCTGATCTTTTCTGGCCGGCCATCTAATCTTGAGTATTGAGAGAAAACAGCTGTTGATGAAGGTCTGTAGTTTGTCCGAAGTGCCCTTCGTGACGCGCCAAGTCTCTGATCCATATGGTAGCACACAGTGGAGTTGAAATTCCGCATCTTGTTTTTCATGCTGAGTGCTGTTGACTTCCACACAGATATATATATTTATATATACAAAGTCTAATCTGTTAAACTACAATTTCGTATCCACTCGCATGCGTTATTTATTGCAACAAAAATTATAATGGTACAGGAGAAGTCAAACAATAGGCAGCTAACATATATGTGCTGCCCTGATTTATTAGTTGAAATTTCTTTACAAAAATTGACTTTAGCAGTTAAAAGTTCTCAGATTCCTGCTAAAGTGGTGATGAGTATTATTTGGTATAAGTAATAATAATAATAATAATTTGCTTTATTCCAAAACAGTACTTATGATGCAGAATGGAATTCTCAGCATTTTTACTACAGTATTGCATCCAGTTAGTACATTATCAATAAATAGAAATTCTACATAGATTGAGGAAACCACAGTTCATTATTACAACAATGCATTGGCATGTCAGTAGCAAAGGTAAAGCTGAAACAGTGTTTGAAGGTGTTAGAAAAGTGGGAGCTGTCTTATTAACTGGCGTAAGCGAGAGAAAGAGACAAAGCAGCACATAACGGAAAAAGAAGAGAGAGAAAAGGAACAGAAAGAAAGAAAATGTTGTACCTTTAAATGATATGAGTTGGAAAGACGAGGTCCAGTTTTACTACTGACTATTTAATGAATTATAGGTGTCACGCCTAATGCTTTCTTTATCACACAGAACACGAGCTAAGTAGGGTATGGTTGAGTTTTTGTACTTGCTGGTGCGAGCATATAGTTTTCTATATTGGCTTCTGGTTTTACCTGATGAGATGCAGGGGGAGAGTTGTGAGTGAAGAGGGTGGTGTGAGTTAGATAAAGTGGATTTGGCCCATTTTTTCACATGAGTCCATGTGCCTGTCAACCAGAGTATTAGCAAGCTGGTTAAGTGGCACGTTGCTTACCCTGCTGACAACATTTAACATCTTGCGTAATATGTTATAGTCTTTCTTCAGTAGCCCAGGAAAAACTAAGGGGGAACAGTAGAGAATAATAGGCAGGATGCGAGAATTAACGAATTGTAGGAGTAAGGGTTGGGTAATACCAGAATGTTTTAACTTCTTGATGTAGAAGGTAAGACGGAATATTTTCTTAGAAATTGCTAAGATATGAGACGACCAGGAGAGATCAGCAAATAGAATGACACCTAGGTATTTAATTTCCGATTTAGTTTCTATTTCAGTGCCGTCTGTGTTGCATACCTCTTAAGAGCCAAACAGTTTGTTTAGGTCGGATTTATGCCTAAAGGTGAAATTGACTGTTTGGCATTTGGAGGGGTTTAGGGTAAGACCGTTTTCCTTGGACCACTGGCTGATTTCTGACAGAAAGCCATTAAGTTTAGAGCAGTCGCTTTGACATTTGATAGGCAAAGATATAGACAGATCGTCAGCGTATTTGACAAAATTAATGTCATTTGAAGATGGCAAGTCATGTAGAAAGAAAGAAAAGAGAAGTGGGGAGAGTACAGCACCTTGGGGGACTCCCGCTTCAGTGAGTACAGCAGAGGATGATTTACCTTTGTACACGGTGTACTGCATTCTGTTAGAGAAGTATAACTGCAGCCAGTTAGTGACCCAGGACTCAGTTTTCGTCAAAGAGAGCTTATTTAGCAGGAGACATCTAGGAACAGGGTCGAAAGCAGAAGTGAAGTCAAGAAATGTGCAGCGGACGTACTTGGCACCTTTATCTAATGATGAGACAATGTTGTTGTGCAAGACAGCTGCAGCGTCTAATGTACTCCTACCCTGCCTACAGGCAAATTGTTTGGGGTCTTCGAAGTTTTTAAGGGAGGGTTCGAGTTTAAGAAGTATTAGTTTTTCCATAAGCTTTAGAAACGGGGAAGTGATGGCAATGGGTCTGAACTTTACGTTCTTGCCATTTCCAGGTTTAGGGACAGGGACAATTTTGATGTCTTTCCATGCATCAGGTACGATATTTTTAGAGAAAGAAGAATTTAGGATGTTGGTTAGTGGAGAACACAGCACATCTGCACATTGTTTTAGAACATAGGCAGGTATACCGTCAGGACCGAGGCTACGTGAGGGCTTGAGCGTTTTAAGACATTTTAGAGCATCGAGAGTATTAAAGTCATGAAAGTTTTCAGCTACATGATAGGTAACATTAGAAGTAGTTAAAGTAGAAGGACAGCGTATAAAAGACTGATTAAGAGCATTAACATCATAAGAGGGAAAAGCATTGCAACGCTTACTATTACCAGTAATTTCATTGAAAAGTTTCCACATACTGATTGGAGATTTACATGATAAAAGTGTATCATTATAGATAGCATTAAGATTTTTGATTTCAGATTTGATTTGAGCATTAATCTTTTTGAGTCCTAACTTGTCTTTGGATTTGTATAAAGTTTCCTTTTTCCTGCGAAGTTGTTTGAGATAAAGAGATGAGAAGCAGTCGAGGCGTTTGAATAGAGTTTGTTTGGGACAGCATATATCAAGGCAAAACTTAAGATAATCCGTTATATTGACAATTGTGTCATCTAATGAACTTTCATGGAATAAATCCCAGTTAGTATTTTGTAACATGCTCCTTAGATTGAGTAAGTTTTCGGATGAGTAGCATCTTTGTTGTGCTTTCATAGACAGATGCGAGAAGACTTTAATATGTGTTTTGCTGTAAATTTTTGGTAGAACACGACCTAGGCGGCCTGTTTGAATTTTTGGGCCTGCTACCATAAAATCTACATATTGCATCCAACCTACCATTTACTCCATTTATTTATCACCCAAATATGAATTCTAAAATGTATAAAACTTGGGCACTGTGGTAGAGTATAACTCCATAATGGTTAAGATTTTATTTTGATAAATCACACAGTGTTGTACAGTTATATTAACTGATGACGTTTCGAGCACAAACTATTGCTCATAATCATATCAAGTTACTCACACAACTTCTTTCCTTCATTTATATACATGTGTGGAATCGACTAGATATTGGAATAAAATTCAATATGAGATAATGTACATTCAGAAATAATAGTACGAGTGTTATTTCTGAATGTACATTATCTCATATTGAATTTTATTCCAATATCTAGTCGATTCCACACATGTATATAAATGAAGGAAAGAAGTTGTGTGAGTAACTTGATATGATTATGAGCAATAGTTTGTGCTCGAAACGTCATCAGTTAATATAACTGTACAACACTGTGTGATTTATCAAAATAAAATCTTAACCATTATGGAGTATTATTTGGTTCATGGGCAAGAATCCATCGGAGCAGCTTAGTGGTTAATGCATATTCATGATAGGCCACAATTCTTGACCATATATCCGAGCATTGTTTTCAAACACTTCTTTAAAAGCTGTCATAGAAATTGCTTAAGATGAAGTCCAAAGTTTGTGGATAACCAGCCTATTTTAAGAATAATGTTCCACAAATAAACCTCTTTCTAACACGTAGACTAGATTGAATAATTTTACGGTAGCATAAATAGGTTTACCTAGATTGAAATATGGTTGTTGTCAGTCAAATGAAGGTTAAATATTACTACACTGACAAGTATCAACATTCATTTACCACTCATATAATTCCTTGTATAAACTGTTTATCTGGGTGGTCCAGAAATGACACCAGCAGCTGTATTCCAATTACTAAAAATAAGTTTAAAAAATTACCACATGTTAAATACTTATGAAGTAAATAATCCTTTCTGAGTTCTTATATCCATTCTAAAGATATAATAGAGTGTCTGATGGTATACAACCAATATAATAACTCACATTCAATATTCGAGAACAATAGATGATTTCAGATAAACGTTCTAATTCAATCCATACGCAAACTTCCCGAGATTTGTGAAAGAAGTAAATGATATAACATGTTATCCTTAATACTTTTCATTTTTCAAAACAGGAATCTTTAACTAACATAACGTTTGTCTATTAGGTGCATACAAAAGATTTCTCAGTCATATTAGACATGAGGTAGAAGTAAACAGAAGTTCATTTCCGTTGAAGATGAACTGTGGTTTATCATCTATTTAAACCAGTTATGAATGAAACGAAGCATCTCACCGATGGGCAAAATATACTGACAACCTCTTTCCCTAAACTAATAATTATTAACAAGCACTATGTGCTCATGAAGATGCGTGTACTGACATGACGGAAAATGAAGACCCAAAATATTTCTCAAAACGTCATACGATAAATTACCAAAAGCTGCGAACCCTACGAACCTTGATCTTATTCAGTACTACTATGCTTTACACTAGGTGACAAATTAATCTGTCAACGTTTTTATTCTTATGATATGAACAAATTTCATCTAGAATACTCAGTCTTCCTTTCGTGTAAAATGATTTGCATATTTGTGGAATAACTAGACAAGTACACAAAGTGTTGTGATTTTTTGGAATTATTTTATCAATTTTCGTCGCGGTTCACAGGATGTAACTGCTGGGGATAAATTTGATGATTTACGACTGTTGTCTTAATTTCTAAATAAATGAAAAACATTTTTACACATATATTATTTACCGGTATAAGTGCACTGAGTAAATACTCTTAGGTGAAACAATTGCTTGTATTCCCCAGAAACGGTTTTTAGAAATATTGAGTTACCTATCTGTTTCATCCTATTCCTTCCTGTGTTTTTAGCTTTATCACTGCTCGTATTGATAACTGAAAACTTCAGATTACAGTTCATGCTTAAGTTGTGCATCATAAACAAAGAATATATATTCTATAAATAAAATCAGACTGCATTATTGATACCAGTTGATTTTATCCACTTAATTTATCTTAGTTATAATTTTAGAAGACAGAATTAGGTGCGGATGATATACAAGATTACACATCAAATCAAAATCATGTGTTTTACGTGTTATCTATCTAAAATAAATGTAATAATTATGGTTGAAATCTACTCATAATTTTTAATATGCCTAGAAACAATGAAAAATGTGAAGCAGTATAGTATAGTAGACAATGTGATGAAAAATGTAGAGTCATAAATGATTTCACAAGTTTCTGTAAAAAACAGAATATCAGCGTGAAAAAAATGAGATGGAAAGTGTGCGCACTATTCATCCATCTAGACAATGTGATAGGATCACTTGAGCTGACAAAGATAAATATATCTTTATAATTCCTTTCAAATGTCTTCCGTTTACATCACATGACAATACGTGAAATTATTATGTAATAATATTTCTTACTAAAAGTTTATTTTCATTTATTAATATACTTAACCTTGCGAAAAAGTTAAATGTTCACATATGCAAGATATCTCTAACTACTTATCTCTCAAGCCACTATTTTTTGACTGGACACTTTTAGCTTTCACTTGTTAAGCAACTCTTCATGAGACCTTAGCTAATGAAGAATTCAGGTTTTTAGTGGCTTCTTTTAGGATACATCTGTAAACTGATCGCTTATGCTTTCCACTGTTACTGACCCTACTAAAATTATCTGCTCCTGCCTTTATACAATATATTTTTGCAATGTTTCCGGTTTGCATTAAATAATCTCAAACTGGTTTCGAATTGTTCCAGGTGCATCTATATACGGAATCGAAATAGTGGTATTCACTGTATTAAGAGGTTTACTCGGATTAATTTGAAAGTTTGTTATCAATATATTTTTATATCATAAATTTTAGAATGTGCAGACCAAGAAGACTTCATAGACTATTTTAAAGGTTTTTCGCAATCTTCTTTGACTTAGGTAAGAAATTTTTCAATATCTGCTCTGACATTCAATAACTTAGGGAAGCATCTGTCTTTATATTTTAGCACTTGAAAAGTAATCAAATGTTCCAAAAATTACCGTTAATTCGGTGTCGAATCACTGTTGAGAGTTATCCATTCACACTGATGCATGAGGTCTATTTATCACTTAGGATTTACCTGACTCAGGCTACTTTTGCCAATTTTCCTAGCTAGTAATTATCTAAACAGTAAGTTAAGGGAGAGTAGAGGCGAAACGGTTCTTTTAAACAAAATTTTGTGCTTATATTCTCCTCCAAATGAATTCATAGGATGTTGTTTTTTCTAAAAACTGGATACAGAATACAATATGATGAGTAATGCAGCAAGACTAATTACGTATAAAACCATGAAATTCCCTAAAAAATACTTTAGTTTTAATCATTAACGTGGCACAATACACTTTCACCTCTTCAAATTACTCTTCTATTGCTTTTATAGCCTTTCAAACAATGTACCGTAGTAGAAAACGAAGTAAATAAACTGAAGTTTTATATAAGTATATTCAGAAAGTGATAAATGTTGTATACAAGATATATGACATGATTACAAATAAATGAATGTAAATGAAGTATCACAATACGGGATAGTATTCCTGAAAGCAAAAATATAAACAGCTTATTAGTCCTATGTATTATTGATATAAGTATAAAACTTGGGCACTGTGGTAGAGTATAACTCTATTATGGAAAAGATATTATTCTGATTTAATCACACAGTGTTATACAGTTATATTAACTAATTACATTTCGAGCACAAACTATTGCTCATAATCATATCAAGCTTATTAGCCCTTCATTATGCTGAAACAGTTGCAGCAACAAAGTGCTTAATTAGTTATCTGTCAAACATATTTTTACTTCCAAACGAAAGTTACATATGTTTCCAAGAAAAGTTTCCAATTTGATTATTGCCAAGCCTTGTATATCAGAGCATGACATAAAAATTGGTGGCTTAAATATTTTGGTTTATCAGTTGTAGATTCCCCTGCAGGATTCAAAATTCAGTCTTTCTATTCTTTTGTTTCTGAAAGATTTATCTTAACCAGAGATTTGAATACAGCTTCAAATCATTTAAGAAGGTTAACCAAAAAACCAATAAATGTGATTCATTCAGCATCGTGCGTCGGTGGCACAGTGGTTAGGACTCTCGCCGACCATGCACATGGTCCGGGGTTCGAACCCCTGCCGGCGCACACCCGATATCTATGGTATGCCTGAATTTGGGCAACCGATATCCATGCTGAAAGTTCCACACTTGTACTGAAAATACGGTTTGGAAATCAAGCTGTAAATCCAAAAAAAAACCTCAAATCAAAATAGGTTTTAGGATGATAAAGGTACTTACAGATAACTGTACGAATATTCAATAATGCATTTTATGCACCGGATAAGGCAAGCTTGCAAAGTGCATACCTATGAATGCCAATGGTAAAATCCTCAGATTGTGAATCTTATTTGAAGAAACCTATGCTATGCGGGTACTTTAATGTCAAATGATATGAAAGCACTGACACAAAGAAGGCTAAAAAAAGATCGACAAAACATAAAAGTCTCCCTGCACGAGTCTGACTTTAGATGGCAATATTTTCTTGTATGTTTGTATTATTGCTTTACTGATTGGTACTATCATAATAATATGATTGCAGTTTAACCATTGCGAAAGAGTACTTATCGGAATGAGTTTATCTCGGAAGTAACTAACACCGAAATTCTGATAATATTTGCTGAGCGCACCTTGAAAAGCTCATCATTGTTTACGTCATGTATATTTGTGAATCTCCACTTTAAAGTTCATTCATTTCTTTTGGTTAATCTTTGCAATAAGCATTAATTAACTCAAATAGAATGTAACTTTTGTTTTTAAAACCGTCAGAGCAATTTAAGATTGTTAATATCACGGGAGAGAATTTAAAATGAACTCACTGAAAGTAGTAATTGATGAAAGAGATTCTCTACGATGATGTATGATAATTCTTCTCTACTAGTAATATCTTCTGTACACAGTGTCACTGAAAAACATAATGGCAATGAAATCAGGTACTCAAAGCATATAAACACGCTGCCAATATTTTTACCACTGAAAAATGTAATTATCAGTTAGGTAGCACTTCATATCTGTCAAGTGCTAACATAGGTTATAAAAGATTTTCGTATATGAAATAATGGAAGGATTAAGCAAAGTTTGTGCACCAAAAGTAAGTGAGAAATCGCTCAAAACTAACTAATTCTTCATTAAACCAAGTGGAAGAGACTGAATAAATCATTTCAAAATCTATCAGCAGCTTTACTACTCATTGGGTATGGAGACATCATTGGAAAAGCAGCGTATATTCAATGCATCAAATTCAAATGGATCATGTAATAAAGGCAATCATGCGTAAATAGCTAGTCTCCAGCTTCATAACAGTAATTCATTTTCCCTGTTGGTTATTTTCATGGCATAAGACCATTAATGTCTATGTAACCATCCAGTATACAAAACTGAGAGGCTAACAAAATGCTACAATGCTAAATTCTCAAAGTAAAGAGTATATACGGGAAAAACAACACCACAATTTAAATTGGCTGCTTGCATCGGATGGAGAGCTAATACCGAAAAATGCTACTTTTAAGCGATTTTAAATTTCTCAGTTATTCACTAATATAAGCACAGTTTATTGATTGCTCAATGAATTTCCCGTTCTGGTATCATTCTTAGTTTTCAAAGGTGAATTATAAAGCATCATGTTGGTAACCTCGACACAAACGTTATCCATATACTAAACTGATATATGTATTAACGGTTAACCATTTAAAAAGCGAAATAGTCTAGAGATACCGTATTTAAAATTTTAATTTGTATTCACATACTCGTAAATATCGACTTTCTGACCCCCAAAAGGTGGATATGAATATCCATAAAGTGAGCTTATTTGAATGTTAAGAGAAAAAGAAAAGGAAATGCGTTAGAAGAATATATGTAAAGGATCTTGAAGATGTAAAATAAAATCACCAAATAAAGTTGAGAGATCTCTTTTTGATAAACACGTTGGTTATTTGTCAGAATGACAGTACTCGATGCCAAGTAGTACTTGCAGTAAAGAATATTTGCTATTCAGGACGATGTTTGTCCAAGGTTACATTATATTAGCAAATATGTAACTAGCAGGAAAATTACTTCTTTTTAAAGTTTTCAGTGTTCAAAATTTATAAGACTATAATAAAAGTTTCACAACTGAGAAAAAAGGTAACATAATCTCTGTAATTAGTCCTCAGCCCTAGATTAGTTTATACATCACAACTCACCATCTTCAGTTATAAACAGTTTTTTCACTCATGTCTCCCAGTGGAACATAGGGCTTCAAGCTATTGGCTTGAAGTTTATGTAGCAGTGTTTATTTTACAGGATGGGGTTGCTAGCCTCATGCCCAACATTTCCTCTTGACCAGCATTATTTCTGGCTTAGTAAGGTAAAGGAGTGCGTCGGCCGGGGATCGAACCCCGGACCATGTGCATGGTCGGCGAGCGTCATAACCGCTATGCCACCGACGCTTAGTTATTAACAGTACCGTGTGTTAATTATCGAAACCCATGCCAAAAGCTCAATCTTCACAGCCTAAAGAATTCAAAGATGTGCTAAGAATGCCAGATCACCTTCGCTACTACTAAGTAAGTTTAGTCTTATATGCGTCGCGTTTGGCTCCACTACATAGCTTATGGATAAGTACCACTAAACTGAATGCTTTGTGGCATCTTATATTTGGTAAAACTTTAGAATTTACCGCCTTGCTGCCTACATGCAAATGTTAATGAGAAATCTGGAGCTAACGTATGACTTTTACTTTTAACTTTCGGAAGTCATACATTGACTAAATCTTCTGGTTAATCATTCAACATTCTTTATCTGAAGTACTTTGACATATTACTTCAACAACACTTATTTCTACGTACAGCTGTATTCTCTACACTTCAGTAAAGTAATGGCATTTTAATAATTCAAACTGTAGAACAAATAAAGATCTTAGGACTAATTACATTTATAATATTAAAACAGCTATCGGTCACTGAACAGAAGTAACCACCAGTATGAGGCTGGTGGAAGTATATTTCAGTAAAAATTCATTACATATATGGCAAGAAACATACTTATCATAAAAAATGATAAAAGCACTGTTATACCTTCGTGCAAGCAAATATTTAGCTTCCATAACTTGAAAAATTCACACAACTTACAGAACTATTAATTGAATAAGTACAATTAAAAGTCTAATTCCCACTGATGTTAATGTCTCTGTACTCACCTGTTATCATACAGACCACTGTATGACCGGGATCGACGCAGTGAAATTGAAGGCGAGTAGCTCGGTTGATATACATCTGACACATAACTAAAGATCAAATGTAAGATTAAATTAGCAACACAGTATATAAGATACCTTTTTACACATTATTTGGATGAAACAATTTGTATTCTGTTAATATGCCTAATTTCTAGTAATTATATTGCTCGTTGTTAAACTGTAAAATGATCAACGGCGATCTGGTATTTTCACAACTTCGAGAGATTTTTTGAAATAATATAGACTCAGTAATCTACACTGCTATCAAATTGAACATGAAGAACACATAAGTTAATTACTCAAAAAAATCAGAGAAGCAATACTATTTAGTAGGGGACTATTTGAAGATCTATCATTTTTTAAATCAATGTGGGTATAGTAACTTTTTAAAGCAAAACAAAAGCCTCTTTAGCTTCAAATATCAGGGCCTTGAGTTAACATACATATTGCTGCCAGTTAACACACGTCATTTTGCTCATTCAATGTACAATGTATTCCCGGATTTTGTGGTGCTTTTAAGCTAGACTAGTGTAACAATAGGTATAGCGGGACAACCTGTTTCAAATTCCTACTGAAGTCTTACTCACCTTTATACTGCTACCATGACTAAGAATTTAAGAGAACGTATTAACCGGATGATGTACTGTGAATATTGTTTTAACATTTCTTGGTGAGAAAAATCACTCCTCATGAAGATTCTTCAACCTACTTTAAGCTAATTATTTTATTTTATGCATCAAGTGCTTAAGATTAATATCACCCATAATAGCCTTTTATTTTAAAATTTACGAAAAATAACTGGTAAAATGCTGAAGTAATACATGATACATCTGATTTTGAAGTGTTCCACCTATTGTTCCTCCATATTACCATACCTTCATGAGAATTTCATATATCATACTGAATACCCGCGGGAAATTATAGTCTTTATGTCACACCAAATTATTTGTTTCCCATTAGTCTTCTGAAACTTAAAAACATTTAAGAAATAAGCAAAAACAACCAATGGATATGTTAGTTTTATCTATTTTTGAAGCTTGAAGCTATAGGTGGATAAACGATCCTCAAAAGGGTGTATTTCACTTATACTAGCACATAATGACAATAGACTATGCAAGGTAATATGGAGGTCTTCTAAATGCAGAGCCTTCAGTTTGTGTGAAAATATTCAAGAACTATGTGAAAAACAGCTGTTTAATATCCGGGTAACTTTCAGGATGATTTACCTTTTTACAGAAACCATAATCAAGGACAAAACGGGAAAGATTACATTTTTTAATGATGAATATAACAAGAGTTATCAAAGAATATGGCCTTTTGGTGAAAATAAAAAATGTGGAACGCTGCTTTGTGTTGTCTTTAGTCTTCGATAACAATCAGAATCATTTAGTTCATCCAGTTTAACTTATCAGAGGGATTGCGGGAAACACTTTGCAACGTAAATAAAGGCGATATATGATCAGTAAATTGATGAGCATTATTTTCTATAACACAGCGAAAAGTTCCACAAAAATAAAAGTAGACACAAAATCTATCATTTCAGTAGGTTTGCATCAAGTCAGTTTGGTCTACTACTATAAATATTACATCTAATGAGAATTCATTGAAAAGTCACAGGAAAGCCAATTACATTTTGTTTATTTCTATCAAAATGTAGAGAAACGTTTTGTAAAGGAACTTTCTGTTTCCATATTATCGTGAATTTGAACCTATAAACAGCATCTCGGACCACAATGATAATGAATACAATTAAAAGTATTCCTTAATTTATTCACCACTCTACACCATAAGAAATCAAAAACTAAACATTTTGATTGATGGAGTAAGCTGTAAATCTCTAAAAACACACCAAAGTTCTCAGACATACACTCAATTCAGTATTTCTGAAACGTGTGAAACTAAAACAATTTATATGCCTATAATGGCCTTGAGTGTTTCTCTTCTGTTCCAGAAAGTAAATCTTATAACAACTGTTCTCTTGATAAACGCTATTTACTTTTGCAATCATATGCTCAAGGTACATTTAATAACGTTGGATAATCACAGGAATTACTGAATTTTTAAGGGCTGAACACAAATTTTACATCGTAATAGAGACAAAGCTCCGTAAAACAAATGTACTTTCTAATGCAAAATATTGGAATAAGAATTCTAAAGATAGTACTGTAGTTTATATCAAATATCTGAATTATTTTAATATGTGTAGAAAAATGATATATGTTTTTGTTTTCATTCTTCAAATACAGCAGAAGAAATGGGCCGTAAGTGTAACGGTACCGTGTCAATTAGACATTTGCATGATGGACATAGCACACAAATATAATCAGCGATGTTATCCAGTAGGCATATTTTTAATAAAACAGGCTAATCAAGTACAAGACAGAAATTTTACTGATAGAAAACAAAATACCTTGAAGTAGTTGGATAGTCTCTGTAGATGTAGATTCGTTTCCCATACTGTAAGTCGCTCTACAACATAAAATCAACACAAAAATTAAAAGTAATTCGAAAAATTTACGTAATTTTAATATGTTATAAATTATCAAAATAATATGAAGCTGAAAATCCAGTTCATCATAAAATATACATCATTCTCGCAACAAATGAAGTGATAAATCAAATAAAAGTGCATCAATTTCTTATGCATTAAGATGAAATATTTTCAGGTAGACCCACTGCATAACATATTATATATCCTTAGGGTTTTTCTCGTTCTGTATTGCTCTATATTGAATAGCACAAGGACTGTCATGGAATTTTAATTGATACTATGAATTTTCTAATCCCTTTCCACTTTATTATGCCTTCAAATTAAGCCACTCTTTAAATATATGAGAACCGTCTGACTGATAGAATAATACAGAGGCTAACGCAAACAGTTAGCGCTTCAGTTTTCAATAGACAAAGATGAACGTGACGGAGACAATAGCAGACTAATTATTACTTAGGTCTTTCAGGCTCTGATAGATAACAAAGGACAAATTTATTGCCTAACTTGTGAAACGCAAACAGTTCTCAGCGTCTCTGTGATAAAAGCCAAGCTATTCATACCTGCCTAAATGATTCAAGGCGAAATTTAGCAGATCCAGAGTTTCATGGCATAATTTTTACTACACATCTCTACGCCGTTTCCAGAACTAGTCCTATTTCACCTAATATCCAGATAGTTAAGCAAAAATATTCCATCTCCCAACCTAATTAATTAATTTTTCCTTACACCTCATATCTTTCTCTAATACTAGCATTTCTCACCATATCTCAACTACTGCAAAAAGACATCTATTATAAGAGACCTCCAATCTTTTCATAACATCCACTTCCAAAGACTACGCCTAAAGGCTAACAGGCTGAACCAAGCGAACCGCTTTACATGACTGGTGAAAGGCCAGAAATCTGACTGGTGTCAAAAATAGCACCAGTTTGCGAACACCAAAGCTGCATTTTGTATCTCTGCTTAGATTTTATTACAGACCAGTCAACTACGGTTGGTGCAATTCACCATGTAAGCAAAGTGGACAACACGAAATCATTAAACAAGGAATAAAGATAGACGAATCGAAGAGGGTTTTTAGGAGTTTGACATGGGTCACTTTGATGCCAAATGCACTCATACATTTATTTGTGGCCTGCAGATGAGCAAATGAAATAGATTGATCAGCTGTTTAGATATTTCCAAAGTTAAATCCCCCAGTCAGAACTATAAAATAATAATATTTCATATTTTCAAACTGATGAGGAATCACTACCTACACGAAGTGTCTGAATTGGTGTCAGGTGTAGTCAAAAGACTTTAAACCTGCTTAATTTCGAGCTCACTTTAAATTAGCTTTGAAAATACCGGGACGAATACAGAATGACCGTCGCCTTATTAGTTTTGTTACTGAGAAGACAGTATATGTTTTGCTATCAATAAGGGTCAGCAGGTTTTGCATGCTGAAATTCTAAATATATGCTTCTGAATAAAAAATGTCCCTTCGTTTTGTTTTGTTTGACCTTTTTAAATGCAAATAATAGTTTATTTCTCAACTAAAATAATACATAGTTCAAAATTTTAATAAATGGAAAAGGTTCCTCCATTACAAACAAATTCTGGTTGCATATAACTATTTAAAAAGATGGATGCACATTTAGTCACTTCTAAGATTGCTGTCAAAAAGAAATGTACAAATCTAGCGCTATGCCATCACCACAAAAAAATTAACTCAAAACGCATTATATATCTGTTAAGTTTTCGGATAGAAAGTTCTCTCTGTAAGTGATTTTGTACTAATGCAGAAGAGTATCAAAAGGAAACCACTCAAGAATAGGAATTCTAGATAAAACTAGCTGATGTTCCTCAAGAACTTCACTAGCAATATAAAAATCGAGTGACAAATAGGCATGTTACGCTGAGACAAATGTATAATATTCACACAAAGAATACTTCATTTTCAGCTTTAAACTTTCTAGAAGCACACACACTGACAAAATGAAGAGGAATTCTATTGTTTCAAAACAATCTGAAAAGTCAACTTAACACAATCATAATCACTCACATTAATTCTTTCAGAACTTCTTGACAGATACCCATAGTTTGAAGTCATCCATGGTCTGAAATTGCCATATGTATCATAATAGCCAACCAGATCAGAATTGTAGTATGACATTTTGTTTGTGGCAATTGCAAGATGATTTGCGAATACACATCAACGTTTTATATACACGCCAACCTCTCACGAGGTTATCAAACATTAAAACAAATAGTTGAATCACGAAGGTCTGGTCTGTCCTGTCATAACGACTTTTAAAAAAATGTATGCTGATTACGTGATAACAGTATTATTTGAAAACTAATCACTTGTGAATTAACTAAACCACCGATCTCAGAGGATAAAACCACACGAAAAAGGATATATTTATAACATAGTGTTGGATGCTTAAATGATATTAAATATTTAGTGGGGTCAAAAGGTAATTCAGAGAGACTTCTTGCACCTGGACCCGCTTATTTTAACATATGGACGTGAACGCAGCTTGATTGCAGACATGATGGTAGAAAAAAGGTAATTAACAAGACAAACCACGAAGATCAACATGTGATGTATATTTCGAAATATATGCCATCAGAATAAACTGCAAACTCGTTTAGTTGGAGGCTGCAAAAGAACAAGTGGAAATGACGTGATAGCTAGGTAAATATAGTGGTTGACTATTGAAGTTTCTCCGGTCTACCCAGTCGGAAGAATACAAGGGATGTCAGATGTCACCTGAGCAGCATCGTCTCAAAAACAGACGGTATGTAAGTGGTTGTCAAAGCCAGCCACGAATCAAATGCAAGACAGGCATTAATTATACTTAGGTCAGAACTAAATCACTCACAGCTAAGAACGTCCGAGTTTTTCATACTGATACTCAGCACTTCCACTTGAATCAGAGGTTTGGCGCATCACGAAATGCCTTCCGAAAAGACAAGAGATTTACACCAACAGCTATCTTGGATCGATAGTGATGGTCGGAAAAGACAAACCACAAGGTACTCCAGCAGTGAACCAGCTAATCCTGGTATCCAGCGAGGTGGTTTTCTGCTGCCATGGTGCAACGGACAGAGGAAATCCAGATCAGCGTAAGTCACCACATCTGTACAGATTTCAGAGGCTGGCGGTATTGACGTGCGCGAATTGTACGGAGTATACTAACGCAAGATCTAATACCAACACTTCTGTATTATTCGTTCCTCGTTTACCAAAGGCAAAACAAAGCTGCAGAGTTTGATCGTCCAAACTACCAGATACATTTCGGGACCAAATCGTGGACTGAGGTGAATGCTTAGCTGGCAATTGATCGTGCACGAACGTGAGACGACGGATTACCAGACGGCCTGGATGTTCGACTGAAAGCCTTCAGCTAAACAAGTCGACTTAAAAAGTGAGGGTCAGATTTCGATGCTCGATGATGATTGCTGTGGTCAATAATTTTTGGGGATTTATTTACCGCTACAAGATCAACCAGCTTGTGCCTACTACTGATGTCCCAAAAGGCAGCCAAACTGGGTTCAAAGGAATGAAAACGCATGATCGTGGGGTATCGAGGCTATATGTTCTTTCAGTTCAGCGTTTCATCTCCAAAAGGCAGCATTTGAAAGACCGTACTAGGTGCGGTCTAGCTCAGTTTGGCATAGAGAACAACTGCCTTCATATCGAAGGTGTATTAATATAAAAAGGTGACCCCATTAGTACCTAAAACCTCATTTCTACCCTAACCAACCATATTGGTAAATCTAGAGTCCTCCACTTAGGTAACCGACCTCTTGGATTGGATGATGTAGGATGGTCACAGGTCCTAGCTTCCGTGTGACGATTCGGTCCTTAGAAGACGTTCATTGTTGGCGAGTACACAAGATGCAATTATCTGATAATACAACCACGAATGTATTGTTTTGACATAACCTGAGAACAGCTGTGAAGCCCATTGCAGGAAGGTAGGAAACATTGATGAGCATAAACTGCCAAAGACTGGTTGTGTTGTACAAGTATGAGTAAAGCGAAATGGGGGAAAACGAAAGTCATACGGTTAACAAGACACATGTAAACCTTTAAGACATGCATGGTATAGAGAAAATCTGTGCATAAAAAATGTGATTTCAGCGAAAAATAATGGGTATTAGGTGGCCATTCAAAACTTGTGTGGGAATCTCATTTTACTGAGAACACTTCTTTTCTGTGTCTCTTCGACAGCCTCTGTTGTATTTGAGGTGTTGTAGACTTTTCAAGTACCAAAGGCTGTTCCACTGGGAAGGATGTTACGTCCAACAGATGTGTTATCAGGTTACCCTCCAAATGTGCCAGTTTTAGACGGCTGATAAGAAAGTTGTCTTGCGTTTTATGGCTCTGCATGGTCCTTTCGTCATGTTAACCAAGGAGATGAAAAGAACTTTATGAACTTGGGTAGACAAAAGTGTTAGTCAGCTTCAGTCGCGAGGGAACATAATATACTGAACGCTTCGTGCTAGTGAGTTTTGGTGGAAGGTTCTAGTCTGCTGTGCTGGAACATGTGCAGCCTAAAATTCTGGTCGACGCTAAAGATGAGACGCCCTCAATCCTCCACCTGCAGTTGACTGTTTTCGAGAATGGGCATGCTTAATTCACAGTCTATCTTCCAAGTTGTAGTACTACTATTATGGCGGATACCTTCCCGTAGGGCATCGTTTTGAGCCATTGGGTAAAACGATGGACGCAAGCCAAGATATCAGTATATCCATGGGATTCTGAAAGGGGTCTAACCAGGTCTATGTCGAAGTGGTTGAAACTGTACCTAGAATAAAAGACTTGCCAAGTGAGCTCTTGAGTGTCTCATAACTTCGCTATTTTTTCAGGCTGTGTAGATGAGAGCTTACTAATTTATCTTCTCATTGAAGGTAAGAAGGGAAAACCAACTGTTGATAAGCTCAGCAGTTGCTTCAATACATCGGTGAGATAAACTGCGTAGCGTATTGAATGCGTTGTGTCTCTAACCTCTAGGTAAATCATAACGACGGATATCACTGGAAGCGACACAAAGAACTAATGCGCTACAGGTGTTCAGTTTCTGCGTGAATCATCTTTCCTTATTATTTTAGGAATTAGCCGCTTTCCTCGCAATATCCACATATCCATACTTAACAAGGATTGTATTGTATCACTTGGAACTACATACAGTACTCACTCGTGAAATCTACAACCCGGAATCTTCTGATACCCTCTCTAACCACGTGGAACTCAGGATTTTATCCACAGCAAGCACTGTTAAAGGAAAGTCTGACTTTTTATTTTGCAATATATTTCTGTTTATCGTAGTTGTCTTGATACTTCGATAACACAGCTATCCTCTTTTATATCCTCAAGACATTTTTCCGGAAATTGTGAAAATTCTTATTTCCATAATGGTTAAGTCAATCAAACGTGTAAGTACCGTTAAGAGACTGAGATTTAATACTAGTCAACCATCTGAAGGGTTCAGCTCCGTTGACCATTCTACACTTTTGACACCAGACACATCCGGAGTTATGGTATCTGATATCATGGAGGAACTGAAAGAGAATGCGGTTTGTAGCATAAATAATTTACTGATACTTCAAAAGTCAATGGCAGACCTACAGAGCAAGTTTGACAGCATAATGCCCCTCACTCAGCTATGTGACCCATCACAAAACATCTGTCTTGAATCACTTATCAAATCAGAGTGCATAATTGACTATTTAGCTGCAGAAGCTGTTAAGAGGATTATGTCTTCACATAATGTCTTGGCCTATAACATTCCAGACAGAGAGCCTATTGCCAAACTTAAAGCTTCGTGTCTAAAGGCTTGTAATATGTCGTTGACAGAAAGTCAGGTTTTGCGTCTTCGTAAGAAATCTGCAAACCACTCATGTCCGGTGCTTTTCAAGTTCAGATCTAATGATGAATCCAGGAATTTTTTGAAAGCTGGTAAGATAATAGGCTCTTCAACATCTTACACTAACATTAAGGTTGCACTTGATTTAACACCATGCCAAAGACGATGCCGCTCAGGAACACTGAATACTGATAACTCCAATAGGACAACTGCAGATGATGTTCCATGCGTTATTCCGTTCACTGAAAAACCTGGTGTGAAGTGGAAAGCCAATTAGAAACGGAACAGCGAGGTAGTAGGTATTATTCTGCTCATCCACTACTTAAGCCTATTGTTAGCCAACCCCCTTCTAAGGTTCTATCAACTGAAAGTTATAGAGAATCCCCCAAATATCGGCCACAGACTACATTTAGCAAGCTAGCAGAACCCACTCATACATCCTATGTATCTAGTAGGGAGCATGTGCCAATTTCTCCAAAAAACTTGCTATGGTTTGATGACTACCCGAAACAAATACCAACACTTCATTCTTGTACTGGCAACAAATTACCGAATAATCATATTGGTTATAATTTCGGGCAGGATTTTCACCAGCGCCAGTTAACAGAAACACCTGGCATCATGCATATAGCACGCATGATATCAGATCAATTCCTTGCCGGCATAACGAACAGTCTACAGCTAGGGCAAGGCATATTTCCCGGGAGATAGCTGACACAGTGTCGACATCAAATGAGTCTAATAACATGTATATAGAGGATACTGATGGATTATTTTATCAAGATGTTGTCCACTCACTGAAACCACATAACCAGTGTTTATCTATTATCCTAGTGAATACGAGATCAGTTCTAAGCAAACACTTAACACTAAGTACATTAGCTTCTATATGCAGACCGTCATTGATTATGATCACTGAAGCCTGGTGCACAAGTGATATCTCCAATGATAGCCTAAGGATTGATAAATACAACCTTTTTCGGGGGGACAGACAGAGAGGTCGTGGGAGTGGAACACTAATTTACTGTGAACAATCTGTGTGTGCAAACCAGTTTAGTAACCCAATTCTGTCACAACTCAATGACTCGATCTGGGTCAAAACAAAAGTTGTCAGAAGTAAACCTATACTTGTGGATTGTGTGTACCGACCCCCTTTATCCAGCAGGGAATATGATAATATGCTCAGCAATATTTTTAATGTTACAGCCAATCTTCCCTACAATTATAAAATTACCGGAGGTGATTTCAACATGCCAGAAGTATCATGGTCTTCACTCCGAGGACCCCAAAGGTATGATAATCTCCTGAATTCCGTCGTCACAGGCTATTACAGTGTAACACTCACAGACAACAGGCACAGCCAATGAAGGGAGAACACGAAGATGCGGGAGAAAAGGTCTTTATTAACACCACGCAAGATTTAAACTGCCCGGGTACAAAGTTATTTATCATCATTTATAACAAGTCTCGACAACCGGTCTTCTTCTTCCTCCAGCAGGGCCACGTCTAGGTTCCTTTCTGAAAAATAGGAAATAGGGAACTCGTTCAGTGATATCATACAAGTTTTTATGTCATTACAACAGTTCAGCGTCCACCGGTTTTTGAACTGACGCTTTCTTTCAAACTTGAACCACCACAAGAAGTGAATTGGAAAAACTGCCACTTAGCATATACACAATCAAACAGAACGAACCGACCAATAGTGATCAAGCACATGCAGCCAACTCGTTCACTAACTCACCCAACACTTCGATGTGTATTCCAGTAATAGGTAGAAATCAGGGCAGTGCACCATTGTCACCGGGAACCGCTTACCTACGCCTTGAGTCGAAATCAGCTACGCTCTTCGAGATTCAACCCATACAGTCGTCGCCATCGACGGGTCGACCTGAATGTGCGATTTGTTTGAATGAATATCAAAATTATGATCGGCTTCGACATCTGCCTTGTGGTCATGCGTTCCACATGAAGTGCATCGACATTTGGCTGAAACAATCGACGACATGCCCGAAATGTCGTGGTGGCATCCGGACTGAACTGACTCGCTTGGAACTTGAGCTCCTTGACGTAAGGGATCAATCAAACAATGTAACCAGTGCAGCATTCGCACCTGTAGGAGCTGTTCGTTCATGCGTTTGTGCTTCTAATTCAGGTGCACAGCAACAGGTTCGTACAACGAATTCACGACATGGTTCAACCACCAGCACCACAATAATAGCAACAACTACAAGAGCAACGGCTGCTGCTATAGCTACTTCAACTAATCGAAGAGTTATAACGACAAGTAATACTGTTGGCGTAAGTTCTTCTGATACACCAACCAGTTGTCCAATTTGTTTAGAGAGACGACTTGCTTCTTCTTTCTATTCTTGTTCAACTACAACTACCACAACTTCTAGAACAATGTCAGCTACTACTAGTCGTCGTACAAATACTGTGGCTAGTAGACGAAATCAAGGGAATGCGTTGGATTCAAATTCTGGCCAGTCAAGCACTGCTTCGCTTACGTCCGCTGTTGCTCAGTCGATTGACAGTAGATGTAATCGAAATGAATTGACAGCAAATCCATACAATGCTCAAGTGAACACCACGTGTTCTAATGGAGTCAGTGAGTCGGTGATGGCTCGACAGAAGGCTGTCGAAGCAGCTATGCAACGAGAAGCAGAGTTCCGTCGAAGACAAGAGAACGAGCCAAATGGGTCGTTGGATTAATCGTGAGAAAAGTAGAACAGTGACTGGTACTTCTTGGCATGTTCTTTTGGAATTCGAGTGAATGACCAGTGTATTCTCCAGACTGAAAAAACATGTTTTGTATTTTTGATATATATTCACTAAACATTATAAGTTAACCTTGCATCTCTTGTGGCTGTGTCAGTTCATCTATATGTTAACTGTATCCACCTGTCCATCTTTACCTTTGACCCCAATTACTGTCAACCAATTTGGCTAGCAACCATCTCTCACCACAGTTGTATTACTAGCTACTTCTATACTTTATACTTCTTAAACGCGATTTCCTAGGCGTTTGTAAAAATACTTGTATATATGTATGCATGTATAAAGGTGATACTGCTAAGAATATCCTCAGGTATCGGTGTATCTGGTGACCTAATGGGAAGCGCTTGTCATGAAAGCTATTAATGTACAGCATACTGTATGATTGGGACGGGCTTAAAGCAATGCAATACTGCAACTACAGTTTGCCAAAAAAAAATCTCAGAGCCTAACATCAAAAAAGGAGGGAGGGTGGCGCACGCTGATCAGCAGATGTAGTAGTGGTCACAATTGTGAATTGCTCCAATCTGTAGGACAGCAACATGCATTTTTTGGCAGCTCAAGAATTAAACATTATTCTGGACCCTCAACAAGACAGAATAATAAGGGTTGTACAGATCCAAATTATAAAAAATTGCTTTTGATCCTACCATCTACAAGCCTGTTCAGCTTCTTGTCAAGATGCTACCCGTTGGGCCATACAGATTCGTGAGGCATCTTACAGGTCAGCTTGTTTTACTGCTTCTAATCTTCCAGATCTTTGAATTCGTTCCTCACTTAAATATCGCTCACCTACCTCACAATAATCTTTCTATTTACGCACTATTATACTCTATCCGATCTTAACTACCTAGGCCTTTATAAAAGCTAAAACTTGCTCTTTGTTCATATTTGTTGCTTGCTTTATGTCTGGTTGCTTTGATTAAAAACACAATGTTTGAACAAAGCTATATTTTCATCGGAAACGTGATAGTTTCCATGCTTAGACCAATATGGTTAGCATTAAACATTGCAAATGTAAACTATCATTTCAAGTGCTATATAGCTTCTTCTCCTTGCATCTTGTAAATATACTTTCAACGATGTTTTATTCATTATTGCATTTTATACCATTTTGCAACTGCGCGGAATTTTCTTCTCTTCCTGAAATAGCGTTCAATCACGTGGCGGTATAGCAGTCACACAGATATACGCTGTTCACTGGTTGACCATCACTATCAGCAGGAAACGGAACGAAGTTTGGGTTGTCGCTCAACTTTGATGGTGACCTTAGCGAAGGGTTTACAATTTAACATTTATAAGAACCTGTTCTAATTGCTTGTGCAATAATTGAACAATTCAAGCTTTTGAAAAGTAATAATTTATGATGCTTCAGGATTGTAATTTATAACGTTACTGATCGTGCCTGTAAAAATGGCATGTATTTCTTGTAAACTTACCCGTTTATACGAAATATAAATTATTATTATTATTATACATGCTTAACGTTATCATCTGTAATTTCCAGAATTGTTCTCTACAACTCACACTGAAGCTCATTATTATCTTCTTGAAGACAAGCCAGTTACAAGGCCAATGTCAAATGTAGTTTAGCCAAAGCAAATTTTCTGGTAGGTATATGTCAGAGATTGAGTTCAGAGAGCATTCGACTAGCTTGTGGTCCAAGAAAATTATCAGTTCTCCACTTTCCACCGAATATTGGTGACGACAGGGTGCTCCCTCGTGGTCATGATCTTTGTTAAAATCATACGGTTGCCTGTAGTACTTGTATTATAGTCATGTTCACTGAAGTATCACCATCAACCGCTACATTGAGAAGACTTTCTTTGAGGTCAGGACTACTGTTAGGGAGTTGCATGCCCGAAGTGTAGCTAATGAAAGTCACATAACTGTGTCTTTTATAGTTAAGGTTTGAAGATCGTTAACGGGCCAGCCACACTTCCATCAGAGATTGTTGGGGTATTTACGGAATCCTTTCGTCGATAGGGACTACTTAATAGTGTTACGAGCAGTTTGCCCTTGCTATTACAACTAACACAAGACCAGCTATCGACAGATCCCTTCTTCGAATTCGCGGTTGCCTGTAGATCCATGCATCCGTGCATCACCAGAGTATTCCCTAACTAAACGTTGTGGGCAAGCTCTTTGAGAAGCTGGAGATCCACGAGATAGTTTCCTTTAAGGATTACTGCAGTAAGTGTCTCCTAAGGATCACTTATGTCCGAGATCTACATGTGTGAGTTGACACATTTACTTAATTTCAGCCGCAATTCAGATGTAACTTCTAGGGAGTGAGGACATATGATATTTAGGCCATAATTATGGAAATCAGCCAGTTTTCATAAACCATACTTCATCATTATTGGGTCGACGTGGCCTCAGTAGAATTGTTGGATTTGTCGGTTTGAGGGATTTGAGTTTCAGTGCCTGTATACGCGTGACAGCAGTGGTTATTAGTAAAATTAGTAAAGATATGAGAAATAAACTATTGCGAAATAAAACAGACTCATGGAACCTGAGTGAAATTTAGCTGCAGGCTAACAAGTATGGAAGACGAAGGTTCCTACGAGCACGGGTGATACGTTGGTATGGCTCTGCGTATTTTATTATTCAACCCCAATGTACTTACTAGATGTAGACCAGAGAAAAGTTAAGTCGGAACTACAGTTAAGTCGTTAAGAATACGAAGTATATTTTAGGATCAGTCAGGATGGGCATAGATGTAGGCTTAGCTGACTAGAAATTAGGCAAAAACAAAGGAACGTTCGAAGACAGGGTTCCAATCGGTAAGTTTGTCTGGTCGTGTACCTTCAGCTTAAGTGGTGCACCTAAGTAGATGAAGTTAGCACTGAGTACTGAATGATGGGAGCTCTAGGTAAATGATTTTGAGAAGTTATTAACTACCTCTGGCTCGTGCCAACAGTGACGATTCCCTAAGACGATTTGACTAGACTTCTGGATTCGGTGCTGTAGAGTTAGGATGTTAGCGGCAGTTTTGTATCAGTAGAGTTGTGAGACCGATAAAGAAGCGTAATAATAAAATATGTGGCATAAAATGGTCAACATGACTATAAAACTCAATTATTCTCTATATGACACTACAGTACATGTTCTTGTTTGCACTGAGTTGGAGTATTTCCACCAACTCACCTTAAAACTTAGTACTTCAGAAGTGGTATAAAGCCAATCATGGAAACAGCTTTGCTGTGAAGATAACTTTTTGAACTGTTTACCGAAATGTGATGTTCTGGTGGTTCTGTTGTTTTATGCTACCTCATCATTATCATCTTCAACTTCTTTTGCCTTCACCCAGCGATAACTTTAAGTTTCGTTGTGCAGAAAAACCACCTCTGTCAGGTGCATGAGTCGAGGTCGCTGTGATAAATAAAGAGCACAGAAAGAAAACAAGAACCCGTGTACTGACCACGCAGAGAGTGCAGGATATGGATTAAAAATACGAGGAGTTTCAGACTGAATTATAGAGACAGAGGTGAAGGATGAGAAGAGAAATAGAAAGGTAAACACTAGATATGATGATTAATTATACAATGAAACAACATGATCACGAGTAAAAATAACAGAGGTTCAGGAATAGATACAGAATATCAGTGAGTCGATGTCTAAGTGTCTAAGCTTATCCACAGTGAGCCTTACATTAGTTTGACAAGGTTAAACACAAGATCTTGTTAAATAATAGTGAAAAATGCCAATTTAGAGGACAATAACTTCTCGAATATTGTTGACTGCATTAATGAGAAGCCTGAAAAACGTTGAGACATGTAGGAATTAGCTAGATGTGTGTAGAAAAATAAAACTTTTCAACTTAGGGCAAACGCTAAAGGCTTACTGAATTGCTGGAATTCTTCTTTGACAAGATTAGTTTACAGATAGCCAAAATAAATGTCTTAATCAAAAGTAGGAAACGGAAAAATAAGGCCATTATCTTTTAAGATTCAAACTACCAGGCTCACTGTAATATCAGAGTGAAGGGGGAAATAAGAACTTGACTGACGGTTCATCAATAACTTCAACGAGGAAGTGAAGTCTCTGCACAGAACGCTAATTAGTGTGAGATTTATCTAGACCTAAGATGCTAAGCTAACACTTGGCCCGATGAAGGAACTTTTGAATAACCACCAAACTGTCTTAAGATCCTCAGTGGCAAAGAAGTTGTTCATATTTTCAATAAACATGAGTGATTGTGGCACAGTTTCAGACGTAAGACTGGACTATAGAGTATGTTGGCTGCGTTATGACCCCTGAGGAACAGAAGTATTCTATTGAAGAAAAGAAATGTTTGGTAGTGATCCGGGCACTAGAGAAATAAATATGATACAAACGCAATAGGCGATTTGATACTGCGGCCTACCACTAAGCTATGTATATGTTTAGAACTCAGTCGTGAAAATTCATTATGGCTGTTACATGAACAAAATTATGACTTCGCAATCCAGGGAGATAAAATATTGTACCTGATTACTTGTCAAGAGCCGACAGCGAACTTAAACTAATGTAGATAATTTAAGGGGCAAATACCCACAGGACTGGCCATAAGCCATCCATAATGGAAAAAAAATGCAAATGAACGCAATCAAAGTAAAAATTGGAGGCGATTAGAAGTAGGAATTCAGATAAAGTGTTATGAGCGGAACTTTGTAGCTTCAGATTGACCAGAACCAGTAGATCTGCTGGGGTGGGAAGAACAGTATGTGGACGCAATCTGAAGCGGTTCACTTTAAGAGAGTAGAAAGGGAACAGGATAAGCTATGATCTTTTCGATACAAGAACGAGGAGAATAATAATCTGAGGAAGGGCTAGAAACGCATTTAGTGAGCCATTTGGAACGGTTACTTAAAGGAAACAATGATAAGAATAGAGGATGTTGTGTGTTACTTAAAATAATAGATACAAGTAGTACATAGTATGAAATATTTAGGAAAAGCAGTGGTAACTTGTATATGACTGGAAAGTTTCAGAGGAGGATCTGGAAAAGAGATCTAAATGAAAAGAAACCTGATGCAGAGTGGCTGATGTTATTTATAAATAACGGAATGAAGTGAATGTTACTTATTTTATTGACGTCAGTCATTATCTTTCCTCAGCAGCTTCGTTCGCTACAGTGTCTGTAGACCTACAAATGAATTTAGTGTTGTTTTCAGTCTTGCTTAAGTGTTTGACGCTACAGTAAAGATTTTTATACTTCAGTCAAAGCTATACAAAAATTGTTTCATGACCAAATTTCTAAAAGTTATGTAGTAACCTGTAACCATTTCTCCTGAAACGTGCAATGGACTTGTTTAATGCATCATTGTGTACGATGATAAGGCAAACTCGGTTTTCATTTTCTAATTATTTTTGTCTCATTGTGATATTTTTCAGTGGATTCAACATATCGATTGACCACAGGATGTCCATTTGCCTATTAAGTTTCTAGAATGGTACTATATCATGAAAAACGGAAACATAATGTTATTCCACTGATTTCATCGAGTTTTAGGAATAATCATACCTTAATTTACCGTATACTTTTCACTGCCCAGGTAATGAAATGTAGCTTAAATTTCGTTCATGTACAGAAGCAAATATTTAATATAATTATCCGTCCCTCGAGTTCCTAGAGGAGTGTATTGCTCCAACAGCGCATTTCATTCACACTCGCTTCTATTCTGTCATGTTAAAGTGGCTCTACAATTACACACAAGCTTTCATATACTGTTTAGATGATCTCGGTGTCACATCTCCACCCATACCCAGCACATGGCTTCCTGTTTGGTTCCGATATGAGGATCTGGTATATGGTGTTACTCAATAGTCTCCGCAGTGAATGTTCCAATCCACCTCCGTGTCTTTCTGCATATTTATTGGGCAATAGGTATTTGCTTGGTTTACCACCTAGTTCCTTGTTGCTCATCATTTTCGACTAACCATCGGATCTTCATCATCGAGCGAAGACAGTAGTTGATGAAAGCCTACAGCCTGCTGAAAAGGATTTTGGTGATGCCGCTAGTCCCTGAACCATACAGAAATGCCAACATAACATAACTATTGAAAAGTTGGATGTGGTTCCTGGTGTTGAGTGCTGCAGATTCCAACAATGACTTCAGAGTAATGAATGCCTGCCTTAATTTCTAAATCCTGGCTGGCTCTGTCATGGTCATCTGTTTCGCTCGTAGTTAAAATGATGCTACCGAGGTAAGTGGACGGCTCCTTCTAGATATTTCCTGATGGTGTCGGCTGGTGCTTGTTGTTACTGGTTTGGTATTTTTATCACCTCTATCTTTTCTAAGGTTCATCCGAAGTTCGGTCCTTCTTGCTCTTATGATGAATTTTCATTTTCCAGCTGTAAATCTTTGAGCCCGTGTGGCATGAGACAAATCGTACATGAACTCTAGATTCTCCTGGGTCTTTTTGTCATTCCAGCGTCTACCTTTCTCCTCACACCTGGCGGTGTACTGCCCTATCCGATCCATCACAACCAGGAAGAGCATGTGTGGTAGTGGATAGCCTTGCCTTTGTTTCTAAAGGCCTAAAATGCCTCGGTTAGCTTTATATTGTGAATTACTCGGTATTTATCATCCTCATATACAGCTGTTGAATGAATTTTATGAATGTTAACGATACTTCACTATGTGGTGTTCATAAAGCTTCTGAATTAGGTCTCGGTCAACTCTGCCGAAGACCTTTTTAGAGTCGATGAATTCGTCTAACCAGTGTGACTTGGCTTGGAGTGGAAAGAAACATGATTCTGTGCCAGTTCTTGCAAAGGCTTAAGTCACTCCTCTTTAGCAGTTTCACAACATAGTCTTTCTTTTGATTGACAGGCACCTATGCTTCTTTCCACTTTCTACGGTAGCTGTGTGAACACCTAATCTGAGCGCTCTGGACCTGTGCTTTTTGAAGAGTTCAAATTGGTTCTCCTGCTTTCTTAGTTTTCAGTAACTTCTTAGCCTTATCGACTTCCGCCTCTGTCGGAGACGATAAATAAGCTAACTTTTCAGATTTCACACACATGTTATTCATATAAATAAGTCAAGCGCATGTAAAAATATAACCCCTTTAATCGAACTAAATATTTTATCGTGAACGTTTCACTTTCAGTCTTGGTAACTGTCTACGATACATCGGGACTACGAAATCAGTTTATGCTATATCTTCTTCTTCAACATCCACCAGAATACTGATGATGTTATGATATTTTCTACTTTATATTGCTTTCAGTGAATAAATTGTATTTTCTGATAAAAAATAATATTGCACTAGGAAAGTAGCACCGAAGAGCAGTTTTTATTATGCAGTATCAAGGCACAGATAACAACAACTTTCAAATACTCCCAATTTGAGTAAAGATATTTTTTAATTATTAATGCGAGCGAAAAGAACAGGTGAAAAAAGTTGTTTATCATTCAGGTTTCATGTGTTTTGTTTTCACAAGACATGTCATGATGACGTAGTACATTGTGTGACTATTATTTTAATCCATTGGTGATACATTTTCTTTTAGAACTTCTCAGTAAAATATGCATCATAATTTTGCGAATTCTTTTCATGATTACAAATTTTAAGAGCATTCCATCTAATGAAAACAAAACACGTAGTTCAGCGAACAGTCGCTTTTCGGCGAATTCATTTTCTTAGCTGTACAATTGCAAATATATATGAGTTATTTTGTATGTATGTGTACATTAAGTTTGTCCAACAAAAATACAATTGGTTATGGTTATTCTAACTAAACAGGTGAAATTAGTAAGTTTTGGGTGGAGTTACGTAATACAAAAGCGATCCAGAAAATTGGGTGTTAATGAAACTAGTTTAATAACAAAGATGATGAGTTGCCACAAACAGTTGTTTAGAGGGAGTTATCTAATAGTATGAATAGTTTGATGTTTGAGTTATACTCAGGATACACATAGGAACAAAGTAGAGAATACGGAATTACGCAAAGGTTCTAAATGAATAGAAGAATTATAAGCAATGCATTCGTTATAATGTATATATAATTGTAGAACCTGATGATGAATTTATCGAAAAGAGTACTCTTTGTTCCGTGTCCATTCTTTTGAAAATTAAAGAATAGGCAAACAAACAAAATTAAGTCATCAAAATCAACAAAGTTGTTACCATGATAGTAAAAGTGGTTGAGTAATTCTCTTTTGTATGCACAGTTCCGGCTTTTCTATGTGAATGGCCAGAGCTTCAGCGATACAAAGAAGACGAAACTATTGCCTTTAGTAGGTTATTTTTGACTCTGCAGATTAGTTTAAAGGAGGCGTTTGTTGAGATGGAATGATCATTGTTAACCAGGTGTTCAATTATCGCACTCCTTATAGCACCACTATAGCCTTTTTACAAACATGCTGGATAGTGTTCTTGAATCTTCTTGGACAGGGTGCGCGTCGCGCAACAGCAGCAGGTGAACTGATATATGCACATAGAAGTGGACAGGTGCGGGATCTTGTCCTTGAGACTTCTGCATATCACTGGGCGACTGGAGAGCACTATTTTTAGCGTTGCTAAAAAGAATGTTCTTCTCAGAGATTATGTGATCCTTCTCTTCAGAATATCGCTTGTTAAATCTACCTTGAAATCCAAGTTCATGTAGAGTTTCTTTTTAGGAGCAAGTGTAGTTTTATTTCTCCAAATTCTTGGTTTGATATTTTTTCAATGAATCTTATTGAGTATCCATTTTGGATGAAGATTTCACTCAGAATATCTAATTCTGCTTCTAGAACATCGGAACTACAGATGCGTCGGATGTGGGTAGCAAGTGATTTTATTAAATTCCGCTTTTGTTGAATGAGTACCCAGCTATAGAAGCTCGTTAGTTGACCATTCCACGTAGCTTTTCTATGGATCGATCTTCTTAGCCCCCCATCGGTTCTTCTTGTTAGTTCCACATCAAGAAACAGAATTTTTGATTCGTTTTCCATTTCAAGTGTGAATTTCATTGCTGGATGTCAGCAGTTAAATGTCTTCAGCAGTAGACTGGGATCATTGTTGATGTCACAAATAATGAATATGTCGTCTACTTATCTTTTGTACAGTCGCAAATTGTCAATGCTCGGCTTTAGCGGACCTTTCTCGAGACTTGCCACGAAGCAATCTGATATTAGTGGACTCAATGGAGATCCCATTGCAATACCATCTTTTTGTCTATAGATGGTGTCCTTGAAAGTGAACTGGACGTTCAGAGTGCATCTCAGTAGTAATTCCATCAAATATGCTGTTGGTATTCCAATATTGAGATGGTTATCATCTATATATTTTCATATAAAGCAGACCGTTTCCCTCAGTGGGACATTGGTGAAAAGTGACTCAGTGTCGAAGGACAGTATAATTTTGTTAGACACATTCAGGTCTTGTATGCAGTCGATGAACTGGAAGGTGTCACGGAGTGAGTTCGTACATAATTGTTTCCTTTCAGGTTCCAGAATATCTGCCAGGCATTTTGCATTAGAGTGGTAAGGGGAACCTGATATATCCAGAATCGGATGAAGTTGGAGAACCTTTGGTAGACCATAAAGTCTTGGTATTATTGAATTTGTTGGCCAGATCTGGTCATAGATATCGCTACTGATTAGTTGACTGGCCTTCATTCTCTTCAAGATGTCTGTAATCTGCTTCTCAATCTGTTCCGTTTTGTTTCTTTCATTGAAAGTTTGGGAAAATTTATCTTCGTTCGACAGTAAATTGTTCATTTTCTCGATGTAGTCTTTTCGATCCAGAAGAACTACACCGGCACTCTTGTCAAAGCGAGTTATTAGCAGGTCTTTGTTATCTATCAACTGTTTTAATTCTTCTGGGTGCCGCTTTGTTAGGTGGATGCGGACTTTTGATTTTGTATTCAAGTATTGGTGGCAGCAGTCGATGATTGTTGACCTGAATCTCTGTAGCTCGTCTTCAGAAGTTGGGATGAGATCGTTCCTTTGGTTGATTAGATTTTCAAACAGGACATGAGTATGAAGTTTGTCGGCGTTGAAACTGATATCGCGGAATTTTGGGCCGAGAGATGGGACTCCTAATTGCACGTCGGTTAAAGGTTCTGAGGAATAATTGAACACAGATTTTGTTGGTTCGTCAGGAAATTCACCGTGAGGTTTCACATGCTGTTGTTGAGCTGGGTTACAGCAGACTGCCAGCATTATTTTGCAACTAAGTTGATATATTCGGTGAATCCTTGACATTCGTCCGAAGTCAATTCGCATAGGGCAGAGGACCTTTGATTAATATTCCTCCTCTTTCTTTCCCACGGTCAACTACATAATATATGACAGGTTTTTGAAAACGATTTTTCCCATCCCCTTGTAACCATCTTTTGACCTTCTTAATTCTTACAATTCCAGCTAATTCTGTTAAGTCGTTTGAATTGTACGTAATTCTTCTGAGTTATCCTATTCTTCATTCCTAATCATCGTTAGTTTACAGATTTCTTGAATATATCATAAACTGTTGCTAACGCCTATGAATTAACTTATCTTGAATTTCGTAATTAATTTTCAACCCTCCTTCAGAACTTACATATCTTGTTACTAATATTTACTAGTCAGTTTTTTTGATGACTCTTAACCTCTTAATTTCACCCTCCCCCTATACCTTAAAGTGATTAACTAAAATAACCACTTGATTAGTAAAAATCTTGATGCAAAAAACGACATATTAGTATGGAGCTAGCTGATGTTGAGGAGCTAATTGAAAAGGAATATATTTCTTCGTTCAATCTGTTTTTTGCCTAAATGCGTGAACGGGGCAGATATTTGCCATTCAGCTTTTCCTTCATGAGGTTTCATAATTGTTTTTATACAGACTGATTGCTGCACATAACTGTAAGGTGTAACAATTTACAAGAAAGGAATCGGAAATATCTGTAAATATTTAGAATTTCTTTTTTTCGTAGCACTATCTAAGAGCTTATTTTTAAATTGATATAAGGTCGTACAACAACTTTATACGAAAACAATAAAGTACTTTAAAATGTTAAGCATCACTGACTAATCATAATCAGTGTCACACTGATAATACATTGCATCCCAGAATATACATTATCTAACTGTAAAAATAAAACTATTTAATTCTACATCATTAACTCCATAATGGTTAAGATTTAATTAGGATAAATCACACAGTGTTATATGGTAATATTAACTGATGACGTTTCGAGCACAAACTATTGCTCATAATCATATCAACTTGATATGTTTATGAGCAATAGTTTGTGCTCGAAACGTCATCAGTTAATATAACTGTACAACACTGTGTGATTTATCAAAATAAAATCTTAACCATTATGGAGTTATACTCTACCACAGTGCCCGAGTTTTATACTTATATCAATTCTACATCATTTCCTACAGATTTTAAAGTCTTACTATTAAAATGTCTCATTCACTTATTCGCGATACTTCGACGTTGGTTATTTCCAGAGGTTGACAGTTGCACTGTTTAATCTTATTTATTATACTGAGCTTACATACACACTTTTGCAACGGAGTCTGACTTTATCTAATCGGCATTATCTAAATGATTAGCTGCTTAATCGTTGACTTCTTTTGTGACGACTTAGAGGGCAAAACGTTGAATTGAAATCGTCAATGTTTTGTATTAACATCAGTTAGCCGGTTTACTCTTCGTTTGCGAAATGCAAATCGAAGTAACAAATTTTAATATACTTTACAAAATAATCACATGTTATTTACACCTGTCATTTTAGTTAATAAAAACAAAATTTAGTTCAGCTTATTTCAAACTCACATGTCGTCAAAACAGATAATAAAATGTAAAAATACAAATTTATTTTGTAATAACTTAATAAACAATTTAAATACAAAACAATATCGTTTTGCTGAAAATTTCATTTTCATATTGAATAAACATGAAAAATACGACAAAACACGAAGTATTGTGTATGCTTTATGCTGTGAAAATAGTGAAAACAATAATGCTAATTTTACAAATACTACTGATTATGTTTTAGTGTCTAACAAAAAACTGATGACATCATTTTACACAGTTAACAAATATTCCTGTTAAGTCTGCTTAGGTGGACTTGAAAATAAAAATAAAACAATATTATGCATGGTGAATTATCTTTAATAACCTGTAAAATAAGTGAGATAACGACAAGCATAATGTATTTCTGCCACTCATAATTTAATACGATTCTAGAAATCTAGCTGACGAAGGAATATCCATGCATATCATTTGAATTAACTTTTAAGTTACAGTCCATCAAGACTTTTGCCGGTTATTCACTGAAAATTCTTTGCTGTATGATTAGTGTTATAGAAAGTGTGAACAATCTTGTATCTGGTCGAAATGTTCACTGCATCTTATCTGAGAGGCATGGTTCTGATTTTATGAAGGATCTACCTAGTGTCGCTGTTTCTTTTTTGTAAATTCGTTGTGTGGAGATTCTGGAGCTTTTCCAAATTAACTAGGTTTTTATGAGAAATAGTTTTATACTGGCAGAATGCACTTAAGTCGAATAACGAGTGTCGGCAGTTATTCAACATCTATGCATATTATCCAACTACACTACGACACCAAGTGGCGTAACGTCTTCCTAAATAAACCATGGAGAACCAACTAATTTGGCAAGATCTTAGTTTTATAACCACATTCATTATGAACGCTGAACTGATATGCCAATATAAGAAACCTTTTAACGACAAATCATAAATAATGACAAACATAATCGGTTGTCTTCATTGTCTTAGTAAATTTCATTTATTTTGTTATTATTAATCTTTTTACTATCATTACTACTCAAGGTCTTATTCACATAATTATTACAATGTCATTTTTAGTTATGAGGAAGTATGATGGCATTTATAGCTTGAACAGATGACTAACCAAACTAATCCCTGTGCTTGTTTGTTATAACACACAACCACATGCTTAGCGTAAAGTGGCTTGAGATAATGTCATGTAAATCATAAATAAAATGCACATGATTTCAAATTAATTAGCTATCACAACAGTCCTCTTTTTGATGTATGATAAGTGAATGCATGCACGATAAATATGAGCGATATACCTGGTCGGAAAAAAAGCGTTCAAGCGACATATAACAAAATGCATAACTAGCGATCTAGAGAAAAATGTACTTCAAAGATTTTGTTTCGCATCGAATAATAGTGATGAGCCACAATTCATACTGACGGTCGTTACGCTCAACCACATCATTTCTAATTTTTAATCATTAAAAACTCACCTTATAAGGATCCCATAAGAACATCATGAAATGCCTATACTGTTTTGTAATAACAGCAGCCAAATGAATAGTTTCTTCTTTAATTATATTTAGTTCATGTGTTGACAGTACAGATCGAGTTGCATTTTTTAATGGCCGTTAGCCTTGATGAAAGAGATCTGTCTACAATGGCTAAAACTGACTGAGAAACGAGGTGTATTTCAATGTTTTATTGTTCAGCCAAGTAATTGCAGTGATTACACTGCTCTCGAAAAGAAACAGTGACATAAAAAACAGTTTTCAAAGTAATTAAACCAAAAGGATAAGTTATTACTTTGTAATAAAGGGATTCAGTAATTTGTTCAGTTAACTTGTTCACAATTTTTCTTAGGACGAATAACAATTTTAATGGTGAATAGAAGTTTCATCGTCTCAACTAGGAGTTTATCCTGTAGATTTATGACTAAGTTGTAAGGAATAACCTTGTTTTAGTGATTGTTAACGAAAATGGAGATGAATTGTACAAACACAGAGGACACCGTTGAATGAAATGATGCGCCTGGCCCTCGAATGGTACCCGAATAGAAAACCACAAGTAGGATATCCAAGGATGACACAAAGGATTTCGTGTTAGGGGAAGATGAAAGTTTATGAGAAATTGTAAAATTAGCGAAAGACGAATACAGAGAACAGGATGAAATGGAGATGTGTTGCTGAAGCTTTGTGTTACACTTGGAACCTAAGGGAATAATAATATTAGCATGTAATGAAGTATGTAACAATAAAACAACAATGCCAGTCACATTTATAATGGTTTATGGCAGTGTAGCTGCCTAACAGTGACACTAACAAGAAACACTGGAAACCAAAAGTCATTGGCTGTGACTTTAGGTATTCCATCTACTTATATTAAAGTAGCTCTTTATAAAAATTTCATTTTTATTGTTGTTTTAAAGTGTTTTCATGATCGTGTATCACGCTACATGAGTGCTGACGCCTGCTAAGACGCCTCAAACTTCTGACAGACCAAGAAAAACTGAGTATAATTTAATTAACTGGCACAAAACTCAAAAGTTCACTTCTAATATTCTAAATAGGCAGGAAGAAATGGAGATGGATTGGCCACAGTCTGAGGAAACCATCAAGTGACATCAATAGACAAGCCCTTGAGTGGAACCCGAAAGGGAAGCGGCGAGTTGGTCGTCCAAAGGTGACTTGGAGAAGGTCATGTGAAGAGGAGATGAAAACGTGTGGGCAGACTTGGAGCCAGGTGAAGACTCTAGCAGAGAACAGAAGGCAATGGAGACGCACGGCTGAAGCCCTATGTTCCTGTAGGAATTAAAGGATACAATAATAATAATAATAAATATTCTACGCAGACTCTTAGATTTGGAGTTAGTCCATTAAGACTTTCGACTTCAACAGTTGTGTTAAACATATGTGAGTGAACCTCATCTCGTTTAATTAGAAATGTATGCAAGTGTGTTGTTAGTCCTTTTAAAGTAGGTGTAATTCACACCATAATACATAAATCTAAGCGAAATTTCTATTTTATGCTCCTAAGCTAAATGTACGGGTGACTTCCATTAGTCGTCAGGGTCTATGGATCCCAAGACTAGAGGATCTGAAATGTGACAGAAATAGTCCAATAATATATAAATAAAATAAGTTAACTGCATTTATTAAAGGTGTCATTCCGCATCAAACTTTTAATTCGCTAGACAGCTAATGAACTGATTACAGCCAGAATATATATTATGCTGAAAAGATGCAATAAAATTTCATTGATGATTGTGAATATGGAATAAAATTTCTTTCTAATATATCTCTTTCAAGTGGGTCTAACTATCTTCACCCAATAAAGATTATACTACGTCTAAGCTCTAGTAGACATTTCCGAACACTTAATGCTTGGCATTTTGGTACATATGAGTAGAATGAAGAAGATATGCTAATTAGCAATGTGCGAACATCACATTCAAAGGAATTTAAATACTGAATATTTCAAACAATGTAGTCTTACTCTAAGTGGAGCACTTGTGTCTCTCAGTCATTAATCACAGTTCAGAGTTGCAGTATAAATATCTTACTACTGAAGCTTAAAACACTTTCAAAACATCCTCTTTTTTTAATCCTAATTCGACGACAGTTGCAGTTCTGTTTTTCAGATGACAAGAGTGATCTCAATTCATTTGTAACAGGCGATAGTGAAATACTTCATCATTAAGATCATTATTCTAATTCTATAACATCTAACCATACCAGAATGAAAACATTAGATTACTACTGTTTCTGTTCGAATTCGCAAGTAGCGCAGACTGTTGTGAAAACGTCAACATCAAGGAAATACAATTAATTCCATAACTTGAAAGATCAATTCAAATTTTGTTTAAATGGCACCCATACGTGCCACTATGTGGGATAACTGAGTTTACTTAAGATGAAATTGTATGCGGATGACATGTAGAGTTAATTTTTTAAATAAAGAGAGCTTAGATAAGGGGTGATCTTTGGGTAAACAATAGTTTTATGCATCAGTTTTCATCTACCACTTAACTTCATAAACTGAGAGAATCCAGGTCGCACTGCTGAGATTTGTAGCTGGCACTACTGGTTTCAAACACTATGAAATTATCTACCAAGCTAATTAGCATTGAGAATTTAGGACAGTATTGTTCAGTATCTTTTAATTTATTTCCTGTATTCTTGTTACAATTGAATCCGTTTCTCAGTGGTGGAAAGTAGAATAAGCTCAGTTGAGCTACATCTTACTTTGTATAGTAACATTGGTTGTTCATATATAATTTAAAATTAATTTCGCCATTTGTCAGCATGTAATCCACTGTCATTTATAAATTCTTCACATTTCAAGGTGAATTTATCCATGAACAGATCGTGATTGGAGGTCTGTTGAACAGATATTTTTTTGTGCTAGTCATGAATATTTTAGCAAACTGCACTCATGTCCTATTTTCACAAAGAAATTCACGTTGAAAGGTACTAAATCTTCAGAAATCCAACGGCGAACTGTATACTGAATGACTTTAAAATATACAATTAATGATGTTCTCATTCAGAATATCGGTGTTCTGTAGACATAACTTCTATTTAGATTCGTATGTTAATTTGTTCATCATTCTGATAACAGTAAAACTCTTTTGTTTACTGGAAGACGTTTCAGGCATAATTCATTGTGAAGAATTAAATTTACTGCTAATCCATGATTATATTTTATATCTTCTGTAGTAAGTAAGTGTATCTTAGTTTTCTGTTAACAATTTCTCAAAATAATTTAATGTAATGAAAACAATGACTGTAGACACTTCACTGTTGCGGAAGTGAGATAACGAGGAGCTATCTATGTCCAAGATATGAATTGAAAATTAGAGTAGGAGGGAAGTGAAGTACTTAAGCAACAGTCTTGTTTTTTAGTGTTTTCAAAGGTTTAACCGTAAAATATATTCCATATTTGCGATTCGACAACTTAGTGTGGTTGACTAATTGCTAATCCTGTAAATCACTACTACTCAGTAGTATAAATCTGTCAATTAAATTTCTTTGAAAATAATCTAAGATACAAACTACAACTATAGATATTCATAAGATCAAGTAATTCACAATGTAGTAATAATCAGGATTATTCTGAATGGACCACAGAGATTTCGCATTCTGCCGTTTTGAACAGTAGTTAAAGTATCAAAGTGTCAATGAACATTCTAGATGCAGCGGTTGGATCACTCAGAGGTAAGCAACTTGTCAGCTGGATTATACAACTATTGAATTACCCTGTACCAAATAACAGTTTTAAAAAATGGTTATCCACAGAAACTACAAGCATAACATGAGATCACGGTCATTTAACAGTCTAACATGTATAAGGACGACAAATTCTACATGAAATGTCATCCTATTAACGATTCTGTTTCCTCCTGAAATTCCTGCTTGCTTATTGGAAGATGAGTCTGCAAACCTAGTAAACTATTAAAAAATCTTGTTGCATTTGTATCCAAGTCCAGACTAGCATTGGACAAAGGGAGTAGTAAATAACGCCGTAAACTAAAAAATGCCAATAATGACCATTCAATAACAATCATAGACTGTTGGTTATAGAGAAGTATCTTCTCTAGGGAAATCAATGACATATTTGACTGAAAAATTACTACTACCTGAAGCTAAGATTGTTTCATGCAAGCATATAATGTCTACATTCGTTATTTTTCCAAAATATTTAGAAAACGTGTAACGTTGTGACGACAATTGGAACTTTATATGAACTCTCAGTTTTTACAGAGTTAGAGAGAAATAAATTGTTTATATTTTTCTGTACTAATGATAAATATATGTACATAGCAGTTCATTCGTTTGGATCTTGGAAGATTCATTTGGTCCTAAATGACAATAAACTCAACATTCAAATAGATTTATCTATAAAATGAGTCCTAAAATATCCTTGAACCCAGTTACTATTTATAAGTTCCTGGAAAGTATCATTGATATAAGAATAAAACTTGTGCAATATGGTAGAGCATAATTCCACTAAAGGTAAAAGTTTTATTTCGATAAAGTCTCATAGTGTTATGCAGTAATATTTACTGATGACGTTTCGAACACAATTTATTGCTCATAATAATATCAAGGTGATATGATTTACCCATAATGGAGTCTGGGAAAGTATTCCCCCTAACTTAATAGTTTTTCTCTTGTTTTGAAATGTTTAAATATTCATAAAAAGTACTGGCAGTTTACCAATAAAACATTTTCCCGGAAATCTGAAGCCAATTCAAATTATTTATTCAGCCCCAAAAATAGTAAGAAATTTTTGAATGACTTTCAAATTAACAAGCTCAGAATTTATCTACGATACGGTGCTGTCCTAATAAATAATAAGAATCGGCAAAACATAATGGATCTCATATTGTAAAGCTTTTAAACCTTGTTGTCGATGTAATTTTTCAAGGAGTGAGACAGCGCTAAAAATAAAAAAGAGGTGTGTAGAAACTAAGACAATCACGAATGAAAAAGTGTCCGAAAACACAAAGCATACAATAAGGCTTAAGAGCATAGGAAAAGCTACTCAAGAAGAATAGTTAACTCAAAAAATGGGAGCCAGTGCCAATATGCCAAAATATTAGAAAAATGAATAAAACACATTTCTAACGGAATGATTAAATAAAGGTACCGGTGAAGTAACAATGTACACGAAACTACTTTCCCTTGCAAATAACATTGCTTATCAATCGTAAATACTTAGGCATAAGGGGAATTAAGCAAAGTAAAAATATTAATCATGGGTGTTCAGTGTCTTGCTAGACTGTCCAGATACAATGAAATGGGTGTGGTTCAACTGTGGGTAAGTTTACGCTGTTAGAATTATGCATATATAACATTTTGTTGATAACTACTCTGTATCTCTCTACATTTGATTCTGTTTAGAGATTAATATGCTACAAAAACTGTACATACAAATATGACCTAATGAAGACCACACCTTATTATTATGAAGAAAAATTCTCGAGTAGTGAAAGTGAAAGTTGTTATTACACTTTAGGGTACATCAAATCCAAATTAAATGGAAAATATATGAAAATATGAAAAGGAAATATTAGGGAGTAACCGGAGATACCTATGCATATATATATATGACTACCAAAAAGTGGAACAGAAAGAAAATGTCAAGGAAGATTTCTCTAAATACCGAAGAGAATTAATTAACATGGCGTGGTCATCTAATGTAACCAAAAGATATAAATCAGTGGTGATTTTGAAATTATGTCTAAAGCTCTATACTAAGTCGTATGAACACAGATAATATCATATTAAAAAACAACTAAATTTTCCTGCCTATTAGTTAAAGAGATAACTAAACATTAAATATTATTAGTTTATTTTAATATTTTAGTAAATATTAAATATTAGATAGTTTGATGCACTTTGGAAATTCAACGCGTCTAATTACTCATAACCGTCACAAATGCCATCGAAGTGTTATCACTTTTATAAAATTATCAAGAATGCTTGATAATTTAACCATTATAAGTCATGAAAAGACATCCGAAAATCTTAATAAAAACTTTTCTACAAAATGAAGTTTACTGTTAACCGGTAAATGCACAAGACTAGTATTCGCATATCACTTACAATAGTTCCAGCTAATCTTCGAATTCCTTCTTTAATTCAATCTTTAATATTAAATTTATTAGGTTTATTCAGCGTTGATTTAAAAAGGATAGGATAAATGAAGAGTAAATATTAATATAGAGAATGAGCTAGGTGAGTATTTTGGTGTGTTTTAAAACTCCTTGGAATCAAGGTCAGTGTGATTAAGACGTTTTATGACCTAATAAAAAATGTCTACAGCGCAATTCATAGGACTATTCAGGAAGCCTAGAAAAATGGTGCAAGAACCGTGGTTTCAGGTGAGCTCACTAAATAGTTTGCTGAAAAGACTATATGTCACAAAATCTTACTATGCCTATAAAATATAACTATATGATTACACAACAGTTACATTTCAGGAAATGTAAACCATATATAACCACATGAAAAACATAACCGTTATGGCATGAATAATATATTGCAACAGTTAGTGAGTACTAAAAGAGAACGGCACATAGACGTAATGACAGATACGAACTGACGTGCGTTGAATATCAAGGAATTCAAGTGAAAGAACAATCTGTATTTATTGCAAGTGGTTTACACGATTATGTCAGATGTAAGACATTTTTAAATATTTTCAACCCAATCATAGTGACCATGTTGTGAAAATGTAAGGTATCAAGCAACAGGAGTATTTGTCCATGGATCAACTACACCAAAAGGCTAAATGTTTTCCAGTCCACAGATGATAATTCGATTTATGTCGAAAAATTAACCATAGGTATTTCTCAAACATTCTGACATAACTGCATTTCAGACTTATGGTACACTGGATAGTTGACGGACAATGTCTGTTGTTGTTGTTGATTTCCCCACTACAACCGATTGACACCAACCATTTTCATGGTGGTTCTAATGACTTTTGGTCATTCTACTACATGTGAAGCCACTAAAATCCATCTGCTTCCCTCGATTTGTTCGTACTACACTACAAGGACACACTGGTGCGTGCTATTTTATTTTTTATTTTGATTATATCATGAGTTCATAGCACATCTAAATATGATGAAAGACAATCTTTTAAAACTGGATAATAGTAAATCACAATACAAGCATATTTTCAACTCTAATCACATCCACTCAATCATTCTCAGGTAAAATAAGAGATAATTACAATAAATATAACAAACAATACTTATTTCATTGAAACACGTCCCACCTGTGAACTGAAGGTGCTCTTAATATATAACGCTTTAGACACACAAATAAAAAGTCTTTATATAACTTCAGTGAGTATAGTTTAAGCTTTAATACAGTCAACCTCATGCAACAGTGACAAGATAATGGATGATTATTAAGCTATCTTTGTGATCATGATGCTGAAAGAGATACCAGTTGAACATTTTGAGTACGTGTGAGAGAAGTAATTTGACTAATCACGCGTTACGCTTCTGAGTATTAGAAAATGAACTGTATTAGGCAATTAAAGGAGACAAAAATGATCAGGCTCCATTTAAATGTAAGTTCGAAAACAAATTACAGAATGTCTGATATTTTTATGTTAGGAACACGTTGAAACGTTGAGGTCGGAAGTGAAATTTCGCAGCGGGGATACAATCGACGGCGGTTGTCGAGATAGCGGTCAATGCTGATTGACATCGAGTTCAAAGGAGATGCCACGATAGTTGGGAGAACCTCACCATAATTCGCAATGCATATGTGATGAATGAGAGAAATTAGTGAGATTGAAGATGTCAAATAGTTTACACTTCCATACAGAACTGAATACTTTCGAGTATCACTGACTCCCTAACAGTCAATATCGAATGACGCTGTTAAAACACCATGATTCCTATACACCACACGAAACTTTCATTCAGACATGAAAATCAGTGTGGTATTCTTAATCAACAGTTAACATCTATCCATGCATGTGGTACCCTAAGACGTGAATGACATTTGTCTTGTGAGTCATTCATCATGTGCGTTGAGATATTTGTCTCTGAGACCTCGTACACATGCACAAATGAAATGTCACGTTTCCATCAACTTCATTCACTGTGACATTTAGGTCTCATGCAATGCTGATGAACAAGTCATTCTTTCACCAGTTCAATGACCCCTATATAGGTCAAGTCAATTGCACTCCATGGAACGTGTCGACTACAAGAGACACACAATAAGCATCCATCATTCTAACCATTATCCAGTCACCAATATTTGAATATGCTCCACATCTTGTTGTCTTCACTCACAAATCGTTCAATTCAAAACAAACTACGTGTCAAACACAAGCACTCATCGTTCTAATCGTCATACAAACATTACTTATATTACTCAAAGTAATCAGAACATTGACAAAATGATGTGAACTGGGAGTTGCATTAGCAGCTGAGACACTAAACTTCACTACGTGTTCTTTCATCGCACTCAGTGTTCAAGTATCCGCTAAAACCACAACAATAGTGAACGCCATTACACGCATGTATGATCGTTAGGCAAAAATAATAAATGTCCTGTCAGTCGATCCCCATCTAATACGAGATATTTAATCTTGTGAACTCATACTCATACACCCCTTAAACGTCGAACTCGTTGACTGAAAGTTAAATGCTGAACACGCCATGCTTCATTTCAACGCATTCGATGTTGAACAGCCTTCAAATCAATCACAATATTCATCATTATGGAGTTACAAAGAGAGTTATACAGACTTAATCAATCCAACTGAGTCATTCAGTCGAGCATAGTAAGACCGTGAAATAAACTTTTTTCACAGCCATGACAGTAAATGTCATTTCGAGTCGATCAACGTGTGCCACAGGACCTACATTTCATATTTCTTGATAAACACCAGTAATGTTTAAATAGAATTTCGAGGAAACTGGAACAAAGTACACATAGATCCAAACATTTTGTACCTCATCCAGTGCATTATATGACCGTATTAATTGGCCTTCATTAGCATGTTTAACATCGCCAAAGATTACCTCTGGCCCACACACACCTACCGCGCGTTATTTTCAGTAAAATCTAAATAATTACTGATGTGATAGTATCACACAGCCCAATATTACATGACTGGATAAGAAGTGAATGTTTTCAAGTCAATAGTTTACTTGAGAAAATGTTGTAAGATAGTAGTTTACCTGGTGTATCAAATATAAAGGACGTTTACAAATCAGCAGAAATTTCTTAACCAAAATCATTATACTTTTTCTTTTCATAATCAATGGATTATATACCGAGACGTCCTGTTTTACAAACTACTGGTGCCTGTACATATCCTGGAAGATGTGATTAGCGTGCACGCAGTTAGCAAGAATGTCATGCAGTGGAACGCATCCATTGAATTCTGTACAATTTTTTTCTTACCTACTTCAGAATCCTTGGAGAGAATATATTGCACGAACTAAAATATGCTTCCCTTACCCTTTCCATTCCCGTGTAATTTCAACACTCTTGTCTTTCTACGTTCATTTTGACAATAATTTACTCATTGACTATCTTGTTTGTCTCATCACACAACTCCTTGTTTATAGCTGCTCACATCTAATTAAACTTCCATTCTATTTTTATTGATACCCATCAGTCATTGCAAACTTGTATTTGGTCTGTGCTAATATGTGTTTTAAACGAAACTTGTCTGAACATAAACATGCATGAAATCGTATGTAGTTACGATTGTTTCAGGTCTAATGAATGAAAACAATTGTTGAAACTAGGTCATACATATAGAAATAAATAAAATATTTGACTGACACGTCTGACTACATGTGGCATGGGTTTCGTCAAAATATAGTATTAAAACAACCAATCATACACGAATAAGTGCTCATAATTCCTCTTGCACTGAAATTGAAAGTCAAAAGATATGGTTCTGGTAGCACATTTTTCACACACTTCCAGTACTAGCGCTGCACATACTGATTGATATAGACTACTGTTTTGAAAAACATCGCCACAGTGTTCCACCTTTTGCAGTAGATTTTCAACATCCCTTCAGTGTAACACAAATAACCTAGTCTCTGTTCTCGGTAGTTACTTTGCAACTGCTCAGTCGTCAAACAAACGACAGAATGAAACGAAAACTGAAACACTCATACATGCAAGTGGTATAAATCAGCCAATAGACAGCTCTCATTTCTCTGTAATGTTAGTTAGTTGTCAAAGCACCTAAAATACACCTGACTAATAAGTAAGAATAAACATCACAACTGTATCTACAATATTTGGTCAATTATTCTAGTGGTGTTCTTTGTATGAAAATGCAGTGGTTATCGAAAATATCAGCTTCAAAACACGTCATCCAATAATCTCAAAATAACACATTAATTAACCGATAGAATTCCATACTACGACGTGATCAATCAACATCACCATCTCCAATAGTCCACTCTTCGTTAGGCATCAATTTCGTCGGCAGTAGGTTCGTTGTGAAGGTCTCCCTGCTAGAAACGGTGTTGACAGTAATACAGTAGTCAAAATCACTCAACAATATCATGTAGCTCATCTATTCAAAACACCAACATCATGACTGTTCTTGATTAATAACTCTGAGTGAAAGTATATGTCTCATTGACCCGATATCTACTCGGATGCTTGCAGACCATTTGTTGTGTAAATGATCATTCCCTATTGAAAAGGATGTACGACGACCGTTCCAATTGATAAGTCAACATCTCTAACTGATATATCATATGACGGAGGATCTAATGCGCAAACTCGACCCAACGCAAAATTGATAAGTTTACAGCATACACATATAACTGTTGAGATATGACCTCAGTGAAAGTATTCCATAGACTAGAATATATCGCTCGAATTCAAAAAAATGTTCTAATAATATATGTATTGTTATTTAGCAGAAACATTTTCCTCATCATCCTCTGTCACTCATATACAATATCTCACTTTACCGTGCAAGGGTGTCACATCCAATTCCACTGTGGACGAAGTCAAAATATTAGAGTAACCCCTGGCATTAGTCAAATAAGTGTCCACTTAGACTCGATTTTGTAGCACACTTACAATCATCAGCACTATCGCTATGAATACTAGATCAACTAGTAGTAAAATAATGCCACTACTGAAATTAACACATTTGAAGCTTCCGCTAATTCTACTGTAATGGGCAACAGACTGGATTTGGAAGCAGAATTACTTGTTTGGCAAGATGATGAACAGTGGTCGCAAAATATAAAAATTCCCCATTGAAGCTTCGATTTGTACAAATTATTCATATTCTACATTTTCGCCTTCACAGCATACTTTTCATAGCACTTCAGCTCTCCTCTATGCAACTTAATCCATTGCTTCATTATTCGAGATTCTCACAGAAGCCGTTAAAAATATACTACTTGGAAACTCTTGCCAGTAGCACGCGCCACACTACTAACAGTTACATTACCGCAACTAACACTAATATTAGCATCACTCCTATCCAATACTCACATCTTTCAGAATGGTTATTCAATACCGTTATTCTATAAAAGAGTATTACTAATTAAACAACTCAAAATCTACGCGTGTACAACAAAAAAGTCACAGTTAGGGTGGTCATCAAACTAATACAAAACACGCATTAAACGCTTTCACTTATCAGATATTTATGACATAGGCATCAATTCCACACACCACTGAACAGTCGGATAAATTTAGCTAGCCTCTTCGGTTCAATGCAAGAGTCATTACTTACACATAGTTCTATTATTATTATTGCAACTATTTCAGATTGATGTTTTCTCCACATAACAAACAAGTTTCTACCTCTCGAATTATCGCACAATTATGAAGCAGCAAAAAGAAACCAAATAAAGTTCCATAATTATCTTTAAAAAAATTACTGGGTAGTGTTTTTATTGTTCCATACTGAGCAGTTTAAGGTAATCAGCAACTGAGTAATTTTAAGACCATCCTGTACAAATTCATTCATTGTCAGTTCCGATGGATCGCATTCATTTTATAAAAAGTTTGACTATCGCTTGTCTATATCTGAGTACCGATTGCCGGAAATACGTATTTCAAAATTTTCCTCATTGTTTCCTTGTTCTCCGGATCTTCCAAATAGTAGTCAAAAATGTCTAAAAATATCGGCAGCGAATTCTAAAATATAGAATGAAACAAAAGGAAGGTAACTGTGTGAGAAACACCATAAGGAGTTCGTGCTAATTTTATATAACACCCAATATATGGTATCCTGCTGCCTACATTTCTCTACTGAAGAAAAGTAATATTTTGTTGATGAAAGAGTAATTTCGGAATAATTCTGCTTCGTGTGATTGACACCAAGGAATTTGCATAGACTAATAATAAGTTCATCTAGGAAGATGGCTGAGTTCATATCAAAGGTTAAAAAAACATTGGCAAGCAAGAAACCAACCATAATCTGGAATTAATTTAACTATCATTATAATGAAACAAACATAAAACAGCTTCCCATTGGAATTTGAGACACTTTGGAGACTTGCACGTTATTCTTTCTTCCTTAAATCATTCAGGAACCGATAGAACTTATCCTGGCTACACTTACCTCTGTTTACTCTCACAATCCCCTAGGAAAAGTGAGTGTAATATTATGCCCTCCTATACGAAGCCAATCTGCCTTATTTCATGCACTAATCAAGATAATAATATCAGAGAAAATCAGACTGAAGTTGCACTCCAAGAATAGATATATGGTGGAAAGCTGCTTGACAAAACTCACCTTGAAGGTTTCTTCCGATACCTGACGAGTTCGGTGTAGGACAGCTTCATTCAAACACAGCTTGTCCAATTCATTCTTATTAGCTGCTGCTTGCAATATTGGCACAAGTGCGTCAATCAGGGTCCTTGCGTAATATTTAATTCCTTCTGATTGCGCAAAGTTGCTTTCATCGAGACCTTGAAGTCTTGAGAATTTGGGAATATATTCAGGTTTAGCTTTCAAAAACCTGAGATTTAGTGAGAACAAATATTCTTCCTGCGTTTCACACACTTACCATCCATACACCTTCAAGCCAAGTCCTACACGGTGTTCTTCTGTATCTACATGAGGTCCCAGTTCGCTAATTAACCGATCAACTTGGGATTGAGTGACACCGGTCATAATAATAAGCTGTTTGTATGATGAGATACTACTTGCTATGTGAAGAATGTCACACCCGTATATATATCTGATAAGTGAACTGAGAAAACCAATTAAAACAATCTACGCTCATTCAATTGTCATTGATAGACGTAGTCACACACAGATTAGCAAATAAAGCAATGACATATTTTATGCTCCAATTGCATTGGTTGATAAACTTTGAAATCTTGAGGGAACACGTTCTAATATCTGAAAGCATGACCGAAGAATCCTGCTCAGAACTAAATGCACTGAATTCACTTCATCTAAGCGCAAGATGAAGTTTCGAATGGCTGTCTTCAGAATTTCAACGTTCAGTATTGTTCACGATTCGTTTACTACTGAGACTGTTAGTATTTGACACCACCAGACTCATATGGAAATTTGGTTTTCATTGTATTCGATATGGTAGTAGCCATAACACTGTAGAGAACTGATACCAGATATAGGTCAAATGGTGACTTTGTGCAGCACTTAGAACAGGTTGCTATTAAAATTGTGAGCGCTTGAAAATGGAATAGTGTTTACAAGAATAACAGGTTCAAAGTATGTACGAAGTGATTGTTTTGAAGTTAGGAATTTTTAAAGCAAAATGAAGACGAAGGATCATTCTACAAAGAGTCAAAAATACGCTTAAGACTAAGGTGATGGAAGGATTTGGTAAGCGGCTTTTGTGGTTAGAGTTCAGGGTTTTCATCTTCAGCAGTGCGAACGTGATCTTAACACGAAGAGATAGCCAGAAACACCTCAAAAACCTCAATCATACGCATGTGTCATTTTGTAAGACTCCTGTCTCAGCGCGAATGATGTGTAGGACAATGATCCTTTCTTCGTTTATTGCTGGCTTTTTTGCGGAATTTCGCCTTGTACCCCTCTATATTAGAATTTGTTGCATCTGATCCTCCACAGGAAATATATGGTTGGTACATATATTCTACCTACCAAACCTGACTTTTCTGGTAAGAATCCGGGAAAATCTATCTGATTAAACGCATGATAGAATGCACCATCTATTACAAAAATATATTAAAATGACATACTTTTATTCCCTTAATGAATTTCAACAAAGCAAGAACTGCAGGTTTAGCAGAATAAAGTGGTACCATCTTTTATTTCGTTGCCTTCTCGTCAGCTGCTTACAGGGCAATGACATAATTAAATATATCTACAAAAACAATTTTAACATACTTGCACAGAGTTCATTTTAAATAAAAATCAATCGATCACTGTATGCACACAGTAACAATATATACATACATATGTAATAATAAACACTATTCCGAACAATAATAATCATACACAAAGGAAACTTTTCAGCATTTAACATTCAAATGAAAGAGAGATGAAATATATCCGGTTACCAGGGCAAAGAAACACTGATAACCGCTTCTTTCTGGACGCATAAATCAGGTTTCAGGAGCTTGATGGAAATGGCTTAAGCAAACTTAAGGAGAATTGAGCTCTTTTGCCTATCGATAATTTTGAACGACTTTTCGATGTCCACCTCATGACCCATGTCGATGTGATGCCTGCCGATATCACTGTTCGGAACATTTGTTGCCTTTAGACGTAAGCTTTTTGGTACATGTTCAAAAAATCGTAGATATGCCCCTCTTTCTGTCCTTCCAATGTAACTGCTCCTGCAGATACATGTAAATTTGTATATACAGTTGGAGTTAACATGAGAAGGATATCTATCGATTTTTGATTGCATCAAAGAGCAAGTTGTTCGATAGATGGGGACGAGCTTAGCTGCAGGACAGGCTATGGCTAGTGATGTACTCAGCCTTCTGTTGATCACCGCTGCAATGGTTTCACCTTTATAATCAAGCTGAATGTAGATTGGTTTTTTACCCACTGTGATTTGTTTTAAATTTGTAACTTCAGATATTCCATACCTGTTGATGAACCTTTTGGGGTACCCATTGCTCTTCAATATCTTTCCAAGAAACTCTAACTCTTTCTCTAATTTCTCTATAGGGCATTATATCCTTGCTCTATAGCACAGAGTCTTGACTAGTCCGCGTTTAAAGCTATTTGGAGAAAAGCTATTAAAATGTAAGTATTATCCTTTCCATGTAGGCTTTCGATAAATTGACTTCTGAAGACTGCCGTCTTCTAGGCGTTTCATGGTGATGCCGTCACTTTCATGTTCCATAGTAAACTCAATATTGGTGTGTGCATCATTGAATAATCTTAGTAAGTGTGAAGCATGACTTTCATTGTTCCACACCACAAATGTGTCATAAATATATCGACAGTAAGAAGTTGTTTCGTCAATTGCATGCCTCAACTTTGTTCTTTCAAGGTTGGACATGAATATATCTGCTAAAACAGGGCTAAGTAGACTGCCCATACCTACACAATCAATTTGGCGGTAAAGAGTGTTGTCAAACTGGAATTGTACATCTATGGTACACATAAGCAGTAGGCGTTTGAATTCCGACAATGGTAGTGGGAGAAGATCAGACTACTGACAAATGATCTCAATAGTTTCGTTGATTGGAATAACACTGTGAACAAGGAGGTTACATCAAATGACACCATGAAATCGATATCCAGTAAATAATACTGTTTCACTGTGTGATACATCTAATAAACAAACTAATATGGAATTACTTGCAATTACTTACTACCCCAGTGCCCAAGTTTTACATATACATTAATACTTCAAATCTCAGCTTTACTCAACATTAATCATAAAGCTAACTGAATCCAAACATTATGCTTACCGTAAGCCAATTCTCAGAGTAATTTAAGATGAATACGAACATTAGGACACTTAAGAGTAGCTCGTTAGCAAAATAGATGCTAAATAAGAAACGATCTGATTGGACTCTCAAGAACATTCTGCAGATCACCTATTTTGGTTGCTATTCATTGTATTTACACAGAATATTTTCAATTCTGTCGATGCAAATGTCGCTTAAATTAAAATTGTTAATGAATTCGTTTTACAACAGAAGCGAAGTCACATTGTTGGCTTTCCTTGTTGAATGTTCATTTCTCAAGATGGCACCGACCAATCGATCTGACAAAAACCCAAATGCGATGGACAACTGACCAAATATTACTGCTTTGTTACATGAATATAAAAACAAACTATCAAATGTCTTCACACAAGTGTCTGTAGATTGTGTACAGAAGAGGAAATCGAAAGAGAATCGCTCTCTGCACAAAATAGAAATTCCTTTAGAAACATCCTGATTTGGATAAATTATCCATAATTAGTCATAACCTTTTCTATTAAAGCTTGATTCCACACCGTATTTTTGGTGCAAGTATGGAATTTTCAGCATGTGAAATCGGCAGCTCAAATTTTGCAGGCCGACAATTGATATCGTGTGTGCGTCCGCGGGAGATTGAACCCAGGACATTGCGCATCCTCGGCGAGAGTCCTAACCGCTGTGCCACAGATGATGAACTCTACCTACAGAAGTCGTTTACGAAATCCTTTCATCACCTTAGTCTTAAGCGTATTTTTGACTCTTTGTAGAATGATCCTTCGTCTTCATTTTGCTTTAAAAATTCCTAACTTCAAAACAATCACTTCGTACATACTTTGAACCTGTTATTCTTGTAAACACTATTCCATTTTCAAGCGCTCACAATTTTAATAGCAACCTGTTCTAAGTGCTGCACAAAGTCACCATTTGACCTATATCTGGTATCAGTTCTCTACAGTGTTATGGCTACTACCATATCGAATACAATGAAAACCAAATTTCCATATGAGTCTGGTGGTGTCAAATACTAACAGTCTCAGTAGTAAACGAATCGTGAACAATACTGAACGTTGAAATTCTGAAGACAGCCATTCGAAACTTCATCTTGCGCTTAGATGAAGTGAATTCAGTGCATTTAGTTCTGAGCAGGATTCTTCGGTCATGCTTTCAGATATTAGAACGTGTTCCCTCAAGATTTCAAAGTTTATCAACCAATGCAATTGGAGCATAAAATATGTCATTGCTTTATTTGCTAATCTGTGTGTGACTACGTCTATCAATGACAATTGAATGAGCGTAGATTGTTTTAATTGGTTTTCTCAGTTCACTTATCAGATATATATACGGGTGTGACATTCTTCACATAGCAAGTAGTATCTCATCATACAAACAGCTTATTATTATGACCGGTGTCACTCAATCCCAAGTTGATCGGTTAATTAGCGAACTGGGACCTCATGTAGATACAGAAGAACACCGTGTAGGACTTGGCTTGAAGGTGTATGGATGGTAAGTGTGTGAAACGCAGGAAGAATATTTGTTCTCACTAAATCTCAGGTTTTTGAAAGCTAAACCTGAATATATTCCCAAATTCTCAAGACTTCAAGGTCTCGATGAAAGCAACTTTGCGCAATCAGAAGGAATTAAATATTACGCAAGGACCCTGATTGACGCACTTGTGCCAATATTGCAAGCAGCAGCTAATAAGAATGAATTGGACAAGCTGTGTTTGAATGAAGCTGTCCTACACCGAACTCGTCAGGTATCGGAAGAAACCTTCAAGGTGAGTTTTGTCAAGCAGCTTTTCACCATATATCTATTCTTGGAGTGCAACTTCAGTCTGATTTTCTCTGATATTATTATCTTGATTAGTGCATGAAATAAGGCAGATTGGCTTCGTATAGGAGGGCATAATATTACACTCACTTTTCCTAGGGGATTGTGAGAGTAAACAGAGGTAAGTGTAGCCAGGATAAGTTCTATCGGTTCCTGAATGATTTAAGGAAGAAAGAATAACGTGCAAGTCTCCAAAGTGTCTCAAATTCCAATGGGAAGCTGTTTTATGTTTGTTTCATTATAATGATAGTTAAATTAATTCCAGATTATGGTTGGTTTCTTGCTTGCCAATGTTTTTTTAACCTTTGATATGAACTCAGCCATCTTCCTAGATGAACTTATTATTAGTCTATGCAAATTCCTTGGTGTCAATCACACGAAGCAGAATTATTCCGAAATTACTCTTTCATCAACAAAATATTACTTTTCTTCAGTAGAGAAATGTAGGCAGCAGGATACCATATATTGGGTGTTATATAAAATTAGCACGAACTCCTTATGGTGTTTCTCACACAGTTACCTTCCTTTTGTTTCATTCTATATTTTAGAATTCGCTGCCGATATTTTTAGACATTTTTGACTACTATTTGGAAGATCCGGAGAACAAGGAAACAATGAGGAAAATTTTGAAATACGTATTTCCGGCAATCGGTACTCAGATATAGACAAGCGATAGTCAAACTTTTTATAAAATGAATGCGATCCATCGGAACTGACAATGAATGAATTTGTACAGGATGGTCTTAAAATTACTCAGTTGCTGATTACCTTAAACTGCTCAGTATGGAACAATAAAAACACTACCCAGTAATTTTTTTAAAGATAATTATGGAACTTTATTTGGTTTCTTTTTGCTGCTTCATAATTGTGCGATAATTCGAGAGGTAGAAACTTGTTTGTTATGTGGAGAAAACATCAATCTGAAATAGTTGCAATAATAATAATAGAACTATGTGTAAGTAATGACTCTTGCATTGAACCGAAGAGGCTAGCTAAATTTATCCGACTGTTCAGTGGTGTGTGGAATTGATGCCTATGTCATAAATATCTGATAAGTGAAAGCGTTTAATGCGTGTTTTGTATTAGTTTGATGACCACCCTAACTGTGACTTTTTTGTTGTACACGCGTAGATTTTGAGTTGTTTAATTAGTAATACTCTTTTATAGAATAACGGTATTGAATAACCATTCTGAAAGATGTGAGTATTGGATAGGAGTGATGCTAATATTAGTGTTAGTTGCGGTAATGTAACTGTTAGTAGTGTGGCGCGTGCTACTGGCAAGAGTTTCCAAGTAGTATATTTTTAACGGCTTCTGTGAGAATCTCGAATAATGAAGCAATGGATTAAGTTGCATAGAGGAGAGCTGAAGTGCTATGAAAAGTATGCTGTGAAGGCGAAAATGTAGAATATGAATAATTTGTACAAATCGAAGCTTCAATGGGGAATTTTTATATTTTGCGACCACTGTTCATCATCTTGCCAAACAAGTAATTCTGCTTCCAAATCCAGTCTGTTGCCCATTACAGTAGAATTAGCGGAAGCTTCAAATGTGTTAATTTCAGTAGTGGCATTATTTTACTACTAGTTGATCTAGTATTCATAGCGATAGTGCTGATGATTGTAAGTGTGCTACAAAATCGAGTCTAAGTGGACACTTATTTGACTAATGCCAGGGGTTACTCTAATATTTTGACTTCGTCCACAGTGGAATTGGATGTGACACCCTTGCACGGTAAAGTGAGATATTGTATATGAGTGACAGAGGATGATGAGGAAAATGTTTCTGCTAAATAACAATACATATATTATTAGAACATTTTTTTGAATTCGAGCGATATATTCTAGTCTATGGAATACTTTCACTGAGGTCATATCTCAACAGTTATATGTGTATGCTGTAAACTTATCAATTTTGCGTTGGGTCGAGTTTGCGCATTAGATCCTCCGTCATATGATATATCAGTTAGAGATGTTGACTTATCAATTGGAACGGTCGTCGTACATCCTTTTCAATAGGGAATGATCATTTACACAACAAATGGTCTGCAAGCATCCGAGTAGATATCGGGTCAATGAGACATATACTTTCACTCAGAGTTATTAATCAAGAACAGTCATGATGTTGGTGTTTTGAATAGATGAGCTACATGATATTGTTGAGTGATTTTGACTACTGTATTACTGTCAACACCGTTTCTAGCAGGGAGACCTTCACAACGAACCTACTGCCGACGAAATTGATGCCTAACGAAGAGTGGACTATTGGAGATGGTGATGTTGATTGATCACGTCGTAGTATGGAATTCTATCGGTTAATTAATGTGTTATTTTGAGATTATTGGATGACGTGTTTTGAAGCTGATATTTTCGATAACCACTGCATTTTCATACAAAGAACACCACTAGAATAATTGACCAAATATTGTAGATACAGTTGTGATGTTTATTCTTACTTATTAGTCAGGTGTATTTTAGGTGCTTTGACAACTAACTAACATTACAGAGAAATGAGAGCTGTCTATTGGCTGATTTATACCACTTGCATGTATGAGTGTTTCAGTTTTCGTTTCATTCTGTCGTTTGTTTGACGACTGAGCAGTTGCAAAGTAACTACCGAGAACAGAGACTAGGTTATTTGTGTTACACTGAAGGGATGTTGAAAATCTACTGCAAAAGGTGGAACACTGTGGCGATGTTTTTCAAAACAGTAGTCTATATCAATCAGTATGTGCAGCGCTAGTACTGGAAGTGTGTGAAAAATGTGCTACCAGAACCATATCTTTTGACTTTCAATTTCAGTGCAAGAGGAATTATGAGCACTTATTCGTGTATGATTGGTTGTTTTAATACTATATTTTGACGAAACCCATGCCACATGTAGTCAGACGTGTCAGTCAAATATTTTATTTATTTCTATATGTATGACCTAGTTTCAACAATTGTTTTCATTCATTAGACCTGAAACAATCGTAACTACATACGATTTCATGCATGTTTATGTTCAGACAAGTTTCGTTTAAAACACATATTAGCACAGACCAAATACAAGTTTGCAATGACTGATGGGTATCAATAAAAATAGAATGGAAGTTTAATTAGATGTGAGCAGCTATAAACAAGGAGTTGTGTGATGAGACAAACAAGATAGTCAATGAGTAAATTATTGTCAAAATGAACGTAGAAAGACAAGAGTGTTGAAATTACACGGGAATGGAAAGGGTAAGGGAAGCATATTTTAGTTCGTGCAATATATTCTCTCCAAGGATTCTGAAGTAGGTAAGAAAAAAATTGTACAGAATTCAATGGATGCGTTCCACTGCATGACATTCTTGCTAACTGCGTGCACGCTAATCACATCTTCCAGGATATGTACAGGCACCAGTAGTTTGTAAAACAGGACGTCTCGGTATATAATCCATTGATTATGAAAAGAAAAAGTATAATGATTTTGGTTAAGAAATTTCTGCTGATTTGTAAACGTCCTTTATATTTGATACACCAGGTAAACTACTATCTTACAACATTTTCTCAAGTAAACTATTGACTTGAAAACATTCACTTCTTATCCAGTCATGTAATATTGGGCTGTGTGATACTATCACATCAGTAATTATTTAGATTTTACTGAAAATAACGCGCGGTAGGTGTGTGTGGGCCAGAGGTAATCTTTGGCGATGTTAAACATGCTAATGAAGGCCAATTAATACGGTCATATAATGCACTGGATGAGGTACAAAATGTTTGGATCTATGTGTACTTTGTTCCAGTTTCCTCGAAATTCTATTTAAACATTACTGGTGTTTATCAAGAAATATGAAATGTAGGTCCTGTGGCACACGTTGATCGACTCGAAATGACATTTACTGTCATGGCTGTGAAAAAAGTTTATTTCACGGTCTTACTATGCTCGACTGAATGACTCAGTTGGATTGATTAAGTCTGTATAACTCTCTTTGTAACTCCATAATGATGAATATTGTGATTGATTTGAAGGCTGTTCAACATCGAATGCGTTGAAATGAAGCATGGCGTGTTCAGCATTTAACTTTCAGTCAACGAGTTCGACGTTTAAGGGGTGTATGAGTATGAGTTCACAAGATTAAATATCTCGTATTAGATGGGGATCGACTGACAGGACATTTATTATTTTTGCCTAACGATCATACATGCGTGTAATGGCGTTCACTATTGTTGTGGTTTTAGCGGATACTTGAACACTGAGTGCGATGAAAGAACACGTAGTGAAGTTTAGTGTCTCAGCTGCTAATGCAACTCCCAGTTCACATCATTTTGTCAATGTTCTGATTACTTTGAGTAACATAAGTAATGTTTGTATGACGATTAGAACGATGGGTGCTTGTGTTTGACACGTAGTTTGTTTTGAATTGAACGATTTGTGAGTGAAGACAACAAGATGTGGGGCATATTCAAATATTGGTGACTGGATAATGGTTAGAATGGTGGATGCTTATTGTGTGTCTCTTGTAGTCGACACGTTCCATGGAGTGCAATTGACTTGACCTATATAGTGGTCATTGAACTGGTGAAAGAATGACTTGTTCATCAGTATTACATGAGACCTAAATGTCACAGTGCATGAAGTTGATGGAAACGTGACATTTCATTTGTGCATGTGTACGAGGTCTCAGAGACAAATATCTCAACGCACATGATGAATGACTCACAAGACAAATGTCATTCACGTCTTAGGATAGATACCACATGCATGGATAGATGTTAACTGTTGTTAAGAATACCACACTGATTTTCATGTCTGAATGAAAGTTTCGTGTGGTGTATAGGAATCATGGTGTTTTAACAGCGTCATTCGATATTGACTGTTAGGGAGTCAGTGATACTCGAAAGTATTCAGTTCTGTATGGAAGTGTAAACTATTTGACATCTTCAATCTCACTAATTTCTCTCATTCATCACATATGCACTGCGAATTATGGTGAGGTTCTCCTAACTATCGTGACATCTCCTTTGAACTCGATGTCAATCAGCATTGACCGCTATCTCGACAACCGCCGTCGATTGTATCCCCGCTGCGAAATTTCACTTCCGACCTCAACGTTTCAACGTGTTCCTAACATAAAAATATCAGACATTCTGTAATTTGTTTTCGAACTTACATTTAAATGGAGCCTGATCATTTTTGTCTCCTTTAATTACCTAATACAGTTCATTTTCTAATACTCAGAAGCGTAACGCGTGATTAGTCAAATTACTTCTCTCACACGTACTCAAAATGTTCAACTGGTATCTCTTTCAGCATCATGATCACAAAGATAGCTTAATAATCATCCATTATCTTGTCACTGTTGCATGGGGTTGACTGCATTAAAGCTTAAACTATACTCACTGAAGTTATATAAAGACTTTTTATTTGTGTGTCTAAAGCGTTATATATTAAGAGCACCTTCAGTTCACAGGTGGGACGTGTTTCAATGAAATAAGTATTGTTTGTTATATTTATTGTAATTATCTCTTATTTTACCTGAGAATGATTGAGTGGATGTGATTAGAGTTGAAAATATGCTTGTATTGTGATTTACTATTATCCAGTTTTAAAAGATTGTCTTTCATCATATTTAGATGTGCTATGAACTCATGATATAATCAAAATAAAAAATAAAATAGCACGCACCAGTGTGTCCTTGTAGTGTAGTACGAACAAATCGAGGGAAGCAGATGGATTTTAGTGGCTTCACATGTAGTAGAATGACCAAAATTCATTAGAACCGCCATGAAAATGGTTGGTGCCAATCGGTTGTAGTGGGGAAATCAACAACAACAATAACAACAACAGACATTGTTCGTCAACTATCCAGTGTACCATAATTCTGAAATGCAGTTATATCAGAATGTTTGAGAAATACCTATGGTTAATTTTTCGACATAAATCGAATTATCATCTGTGAACTGGAAAACATTTAGCCTTTTGGTGTAGTTGATCCATGGAGAAATACTCCTGTTGCTTGATACCTTACATTTTCACAACATGGTCACTATGATTGGGTTGAAAATATTTAAAAATGTCTTACATCTGACATAATCGTGTAAACCACTTGCAATAAATACAGATTGTTCTTTCACTTGAATTCCTTGATATTCAACGCACGTCAATTCTAAGTATCATTACGTCTAACTATCGTTCCTATTTAGTCTGTTCATATGGAAAATAGGTTGAGAGTGACAGTCATAATTTGGCACTAATCTGCGTAGTATGAGAGCTTATGAATAATTTTCGAAGCGGATGACATACTTCCTATATTTGCTGGATATCTCTGTTTCTATATTTCGATCCAAGGTGATTTGCTCTCAGATAATGGTAATCGTCTACAAGTTTAGCTGTTACGTCACGTGCGTATAACGTGCACACTCCTCTATTTTGTCAGTTAGATGAATTATCACGACCCCTGAGCATGGAGATGTTGCACAATTTTGATATAGTCTTGATTAAACTAAGTCAGCTCCCCACATTTACTGCAGCTGATATTGCTAGTCGCATTATACAGAATCCAGTTGACTTGATACAACTTATATTAAGCGAATAAAGCAGAGGTTCTGGAATATGCAAACTGAACGCTAGTTCAGATTTCACATGGTATCAATCGTCAAGTCTTCAAAGTGCACTAGCAGGTGTATTTACGTGGTTTTCTTTATTCACCTCCAAGACGAGCACTTGAACAAATAGTATGAACGAAAAGAAATCTCCTATATAAATTAAATGTAGACGGGTAGACTAAAATCATACTCTTGAACCGTAAAGGAGTTTTATATGAGAAGCTAGACAACAAGAAGCAAGAATTTTGGCAAGGTGACTTATTGGATAATCTCTATATTCCGCGGCTGGAATCAAAAATGCAGGTAAGAGCCTATGTAATTTCTGTTCAAGACGATGTTGACTGAGAGCTAGACCAAAACATTTTAGAAAAGCCTCCATATCCTATATATATATATATATATATATATACAAGAAAGTTGTTCTCAGTGACATAGATTAATACTTTTCTTCTGACGTTTTCCTGGCTTAAAAAGATGAAAAGTGTTTGGGGGTAACAGTTGTGTTCAGTATTTCGTCAAGTTGTTAGGTGCATTTTGTTATCATTTTACCCATGTATTAATCCACTTGGACATTCACGTAACCTCTCAATAAGTTAAATAAAATATGTATGCAACTTGGTTAGTGTTGTACAGTATGTTCACGCTGTTGTTTCTTTCATTAGCTAAAATCCCTTTTACCAAATGTCGTCTAAAAATATTTCCGTGCTGAGAACCACATCTAAGTATATACACTTATGTATCTTTACTGTATCTGGAACCTGTTAAAATGTGGTTTCTAAAATCATACACTACTTAACTGTAACTCATGCAGTAATTAATAAATCGATTTATTATTTAAAATAACAGTTTAAGAAATATTGACTAACCTTTCTGAATATATATACAGCCTCATCAAAAGTATAATACTTTTTTCACTATGAAGGAGTGTACAACGCCTCATGATCAACATTATTCAAGTGAAATTACTTCGAAATATCCTCATCCAGCCTTACATCACTGCAGTTGGAATAATAGAAATAAACATTTTCAAGGAAAACCAGGATTTGTTGACCCACTTGGTGTTGTAAAGGTAAATCTTTCTTTTCCCATGTTTTTTTTCCTTCTGCTTTATTCGGAAGATGAGAAGTTAAATCTGTAAGTGAACTTCATTAGTGCAGCACTACCTTGTGATATTGCGGAAATCCCGCAAACGTGAATACTACAACTAACTGTTCAGTATTCTTTGATATTAAATTGATTGACCACTAGGGTGTTGGCAGTGTAATGTTTCCAGTTCTTAGTTTTAGTGCTGACTAGAACTTATCAGTCAAGTTTTTAATGTGGTCACAAAGCTAGAGAATGCTCTCTGAATTAATGTCAGTTGTGAACCGTAATATCTCAGCGAGAACCATCTGATATCAGCTTTATGATACGGAATACTGTTCTGAAAGATCTCTATCTAAAATGAAACCTAACTTTAAGTAATTCATAATCCGAAAATTCCAACATATGATAACTAGGTTTGTCGACGGAAACAGGATGTCTTTCACTTTTTCAACTTTAATGCTCTTTATCTGTAAATGATTAAAGGATATCTTCTCCAGTCAACTAAACATGCTAATTAATTAATAGTTATATGATTGTTTATCACTGTCAAATAATAAAGTCATGCTCATCACACCAATACAGAGAAAAACGTCCTACAAATTAACACAGTCATAATTATTATTTAGTTATTCACTAGTGAGTACTCTGTCAGCCCTTACCACAAAATCACATAGGAATTATCATTCTGAGTCATTTACAGGTTGAAAAGGAAGTCGCCGAGTGCAACAAGTCTCTGACGTCTTCGCGCAACAGAAGTCATTGCTCTAATCATAGAATAGCCGGAGCTGTGTGTTTCAAATATGCTCATTCAATCCCTTAATTTAAATTGGACTAAATTTGTTGACGGTTTTCGTTTGGAATCGTATCATTTGATTTCGTTTTCCACTTTCTGCTATGAAATAACATTTCCCTCTGTTTCTATGCAAACTTTATTTACACCTTATTTTTCAGAAAATTATTTTACTTATTGTACAAGCCTATATAATTTTGGATCCAACCTCTTTGTGGTTAGACTACACATGTTATCACGTAAATTTTCATATCGTGTATAAAAAGATTGTCTCCACTTAATTTCTTTTACTGACTTGTGGCCTAGTATCAATTCGGTTACTTTCAGTTCGAAAATGTGTGAAAGGTGTGATTGCATAGTTTCCTATCTAAGGTTGATCAGTGGTCTTATTCAGATGAGATTAAACTGAACCTCTTTAAATGTCAGACTGTCGATTTTAGTTTCAGGCACGAATAAGACTTATGTGGACTGCTTCACTCCCACGTTTCTTACAATAACGACAGTGATTTTGTCAGAAATAAGTCGAATAGTACCTATCTCGGTATCAGTCTATATTCAAATCTTTGTTGTTCGTCTCATATCTTGTTGATTTGTAAAGACATTTTTCTTTTGATTTATTGCGTAAGTAAGTTGGGATTATTTAGCCTCAATCAATCCATTCTCAATAATTCAAGTGTTCTACCCACTCCTCCTTGTTGTCACTCCTTGTTCTACTCTTAGCTTATAAGGGAAGGTTACATCAGACGACACAGGACTTCAAAGGCTGTAAGCAGGACTAGTGAAGTGCCATTGACTTAGCTAACTAACATTGTTGTTGATAGGTAATTTAATTTCTGCAAGCAGATAGTTAAGGTCATGAGGGGTTCTGAACATCCTCTTTATTCACAACTTTCTCCTTGTATCTCTGTAGTTATAACAAAAGCAAATGCTATTAGAATTTGTTGCCTTACGACTGAACGAAAAAATTCCAACTGTACTATATTTAGCACAGGAGTGGTTTGAAGAGACAAATTTCAGAAAAGGACTGTAAAAACCTACTTTACAATTTCTAAATAAACACATGCGTAAGCGTAGCATCATTATTATATATATTGTTCTTCTATCAACTTCACATATTTCAGTCATGTAATATGATTTTCTTCGTGAGTCATTGGACCGGTTCCCAGTGGCTTAATGGTCTACGAGTTTGCCTTGTAACCGGAAGGTCCTGAATTTGAACCCCATTGAGGTAGGTGCGTACTAGTGGAGAGTTCCAAACTAGGAAGAAACAGCTGTCTAGTCCTCGTTGCTAGTTTTCCAATGTCAGCTCAAGATGACATCCTGTAACCAATCAAATCCCCGAAAACCAACACCTTAATTTGATTTGTTTTAGGAGATACATTTTTGGAATTTGCAATTACTATCATTAGTAATGGCGGTAACATTATCATAACAATAGAAAACATCATTCTACTTTTCAAAGGACATTTTCTAAGGGTAAAAAGGGGGTTCTATCCTAGTGGAAATCTCTAAAAGTGGGCAGTAATTCTGCCCTGAATATTACAAAAATCACTGTACGTAAACAACCAGCAAAATGTAACTATATCATACTGAACCATTCCAAGACGTATAAAGTTTTGACATATATTAGAAAGGATAATGATTGGTCAAGGCAGCACATTGTCTGACCAACTTATCAATGAAGAACGTCATTTAGCTACTGTTTCGGTACGCTATATCCTTGAATTCTTCCATTAAATATTAAAAATCCAATCACACATGCATGTGAAAATATTTGTGTTGACAGCTTGTCAAAAACCTGTCAAGAATTGACTTTGAAAATTAATATTCACACCTAACATTTACAGTCTTTACTGCTGAATCATTGTTTGTTAAAGCTGAACTACAGGGCACAAAGCAGAAAAACCCACTAATATCCTCCAAGTGATCAGTCGGAGTTTGTTCAGATAATATTAACACAATCACTGTGGGGAAAACCTAGTTTAATTTTAATGGTGAATATTGTTCAGAATACACTAAACAGATTTCATATGCACACAGTTTTTCAATTTTATCTCGATAATAACCTAACTATCAGAGTTCGACTATGTCCTTCTGGGATTAATGTGACCATGTAACATTTATCCCAAACCAAAGATGGCTATTTGCATGATATATAAGTTGCCAAAATATAAATGTACACGATAGTATGTTAGCAAATATAATAATTTGTAGGAACAATCTTTTCATAGTTCAAGCATTCATTGAAGAAGATAACGTATCGACGTTGTTCTTGCATTGTGAAAAGTGGGATGAGAGCAAAGGCTGTAAAAACCAACGCGAAGTGGCATCGTGGAAAATTAGTAATGTGACATCATTATTGGGAGTTGGCGTGAAAATATACTCATTTGAGAAGTTGGGATTCATTCTTACAGTATGCTAATGAACGATATTCCGTTTAATATATTTTAATAGTTTTCTAAACAATATTTTCGCTGACTAAACTGTTTTCCACACAGATTTGCTTTTTTTAACGTAACAAGTTACTTTAAGGAGACTGGTACTTTCGACAGCTTGAGGCCTTATAGTTTAATTTTTCCCTGACTAATTTCATGAAATTTATTCCAATTACGTATTTACTCACGTCGACGACTTCAAATACAACCATGATAGTCTTTTTGATATTGAAACTCGGACACAATATACCAGAAATAAATATGGCACTTAAAACTAAAAGAAGAAATGAACAACATTCCAGTAAAATATTAGGTTTATTTAAAAATCCCGAATTATCATAAAAATAAGGATTTATTTCAAACAGCATGTGAACACACAGCACAGATATTTTCAGCATTCCAAAATATTTCGTCTTCGTAAGGGATTTACATTTGAATTAATAATCTGAAGTATGTTATGTAACAGTGTTGTTGCACACGAAGAGAACAGAGTTTTGTTGGAAGATAATTAAATATGTGCGCGAGTTCATGTAGTAATCATCTGATATAAATTCATGATCAAAACCACAAGAAATGGTGAAGAATTTTGGTATTTCGATGGGTGAAATCTCTTGTAGCCCATTGATTTAAGCAGGTCAACGTCAGATTAATAATGAAAACATTCGAAAAGATGTCACTCAAAAATGTCACTGCTTCTTTCAAAAGGCATTGGAGTACATGTCTTTCTAACTATTTCTAAAAAATTTGGTAATTCATAGATTAGGAAGAAGTTTCCATTTTCGAAACATTGGTGTATATTGGGTCATTCTGTCAATATAATAGCCTCTCTGGTATTATCCTCTATTTCAAGATCTTGAAAAACCCTTATATTTCCCACTTAGCTACTGAAATTCAACCAGGAACCTTACATAAGGCGTGAGATGATCTACTATCATGCTAATCGCAGATTTACCTAAAAATCAATACAGTTTTCAATAAAGCCGCCATGATATCTTAGAGGAATTCCATTGAACTTAAAATCAACCTGGCATATTATATAACTCCTTAGTGTAATTGTAGGATTAGGCCACTGTGGTAGAATCTAATTCAATAACTGATAAGTTTATTTATACATATCACGTAGCGACACAGTGATAACAAAAGGATGAAGTCTTCGGCACAATTTGATCCTTCTGATCATATACATAATAACTTCTACAAGCAATTATTTCCATCAGAAGAAAGTAAAAACTAAATCCTCCAATATTTAAAAGAAGAGCCATTTTCTAAACCATTCACTGAAATAATATAGTCTTTACTTTGTTTATCTATAATGGATTCTGTTACTCGAAGCTGATAACAGTTATGTACAAGATTAAGGTTTATATTCCTTTAGAGAGAGAAAACAGGAGGTTCATCAAAGATATTTTTCGGCAATTTCTTCTTAAAACGATGTATAATTGCTTTTGTATACATAAGTTTACACAGATAGTTATTTTTGAATTTCACACGACAAACAATAAGGGAGATAACAATTTCCACTGGTTCACAGTTTCAAAAAAATTTGCAGCTCTGATTGATTGGAAGGAGAACTCTTTTTCCTGAAAAATATTCTGGCTAAAATGGAGAAGAACATGAAACCAAAGCCAGAAGGAGAAAAATGCACTGTAGTATCAACGAAAATAATTTATGTATATAACTGAATCTTAGAGAGACTTATTGGCAGATATCCTATAGAGAAGAATCTCTAGCCCCATAAAGAAGACCTTTCCTGCAGCAACACCACGAGTGGTATTCTCTAGCCGCTCACTGTAATGTGAAGGACAAACTCGCATATATGACCACTCCAATATGCATTTATCACTTCACCTGCTCCTGCAGAGATAGTTACATAGGGCGTTTTATGCGTGTCGTTTCAAAAAGTTTTAAGGAACACTACCCAGCATGGCTGCAAAGGAAGGCATTGGTTCGGTCAGAAGCACCATAACTCAGCACCTTATCAACATCTGTGACAGCTTCTCAACTGATTGACCATTCAGAGTTATTTACAAATCTACCACTGGCAGCATGTTTCCGACTTCGTTATACTGCAGAAGAATTCACCACTTGCATCGAAAAGCCTGAGCTATTTATTCAGAAGGAACTAACATGGATCTAGTTCGTTTTAACTCCTTAGTTCTAGATTTTTGTCTTTTCACTTTTCCTGATTTTCAGTTATAAAAGCTATTATTTCAATTTATGCTCCTGCTCATCCAGTTCACACCATTTTACATATTTTGCAACTACTTTCTAGCCCTGTGAAATTTTCTTTCTAAGCCCCTTGCTATCTATGTTCACAACTTCGAATTTTCATATCAGGTTGAAAATGATTATCAGCTTTAATCGCCTCCATTATTATGTCCGATTAAATAATAGTTGTATTTGTGTGAACTTATGTATGTAAATGCTACTCTACTGCGTTTGAGGATGAAACTGCCGAAAAGATACATTTAATGAGATTCTTATTCCTTTGTCCCTAATGTCCTGATTCGTATTTTCCACAACTACATTCCTCTATCAAATTCTTTAGTTACCTTCTCTTGCAGTTGGGGAATAACATCGAATGTATCAAGACAGAATTTAAACTATTTTCTCTCCTGGAAATAAGCGCTTTACATTATCTGTTTTTTGATTTCTTTTTTTCATCTGACGTTTCATTTTTAACACTGTGTTCAGGAGACACTGGAACAATTCTAATTCGAAAGAGGTCTTGATGCACTTAGCCAAGGGTAATTTAAGTAATTAAATGCCCTGAAATATGATAGTCATTATTTCCAGTCAAAATTAATGTAAACAGTATGTTTAACATTGTTTTTCATTTGATAAATTTTTGTCATTTTTATCTATTTTCCCCATTAAGCTATGCCTACCAATTTTAGAACAATGTACATATGCAAAACCACACGCTCCATACTCTCCAACACCTGCATCATCTAATAGTCAATATTGTGAAGGATTAACCATTTATTTGGAAAAGTGGGAACCGGATATACAAGTTGAACAGTGTAAGTCATTTTATATCTGATCAGTATTCTACTTTGACTGAATTAACAAATCTTAATTCAACACTAAAAACCACCTGATTTCTGCTTTTATTTACTACCTACTTTTTTATCTGAAACATGCAAAGGTTGCACGCAGATTACCTAGAAAAACCTTGGATCGGCAGATTACTGTTGATAAAAGAGGTCACTATTGAAGGTGAAATTAAAATTCGGGGCGCACCAGGGTATTTATTACATGTAGTAATTGCAGTGAACTGATAACTTAGTTAGCAGAACATTTTCATAGCCCAGCTATTACAGCACAAGGCTAGACACACGAAGGCTACTATTTTGAATCCTGTTGTAACCCAATTTTTTCTTTCGCTTTATAGTAATCCGTCAGACAGTGGGAAACGAGAAGACAGGGATATCCTGGACCGACGTGAAGAATCTAGATGACCTGGATTTCGCGGATGATTTATGTTTGATGTCACACAAAATCGAAGACTTACAAGCGAAAACCGACAAATTAGTCGAAGAAGCAGCAAAGAAAGGACTCCAGGTGAACATAGACAAGACGGAGGTTATGAAAATAACCAACCAACCAACAACAACAGCAGCAACGTCCAGCGCCAATCACCATCAACGGGAGGGATTTGAAAGAGGTTACTTCATTCACTTATCTAGGCAGCATTGTCTCAACTACAGGAGCAACGGACAGAGATGTCAAATCGAGAATCGGGAAGGCGAGAAACACATTCATCAACCTGAAACCAATCTGGAAATCTTCGTCACTCCACAATATCAACAACAAAATTCGGATTTTCAATACAAATGTCAAGTCAATTTTGCTTTACGGATCAGAAACTTGGCGGGTCACCAAGAATATTTTCAACAGGTTGCAGACATTTATCAACAACTGTCTTCGTTCTATACTGAAGATCAGATGGCCGGAAAGAATCACCAACAAGAAACTATGGAAACAAACAAAACAAGAACCAATCGCCCAACAAATATGTAGGAGAAAGTGGAGATGGATTGGACACTCGCTGAGGAGGCCACTGGGTGACATTGCGCGTCAGGCCATAGCTAGAGTGGAACCCGAAAGGGAAGCGGCGAGTGGGACGTCGGAGGGTGACATGGAGGAGATCGTGTGAAGAGGAGTTGAAGCAGTATGGACTAACATGGATGCAAGTGGAAAGTACAGCAGAAGACAGAAGCAAGTGGAGACATGCAGTTGAAGCCATGTGTTCCCATGGGAACCCAAGGGAACAATAATAATATAATAATCTAGAGATATCAGATAAAACATAATAGAAAATATACGATATATGTATGTGATTTAGCTTATCAGATTTTCTATTTGGAATAAAAGTTTACCTCAGAAATACAAGGATAATACGGAATGTGAAGTGAAGTAACAGACAGTAAGACATCAATGAATTTGATTTACGTACTACCGATTCTCATCGTCTCGATAATTCTCGCCAAGTAGTAGCCTAAAAGAATCAGTCTGCGAGTCAATAGTTTAATACTCACTGCTAGTTGAACTTTATTAATTTATCTGTCTAATTACAACGTCGAAATAAATAGATCAATCAGGTATGCAATATACTCAGTCAAAAGAATGACATAAGTGAAGTTCTGGCTCACTGGCTCTAAAAAACCGTTCTGGGGTTTGAAGCTCTCCGTCTTCTTCATCCCGGAAACTGACTGACTATTATCATCACGTAAATGTGATAAGTGAAGCGTAAAACTTGACACAGGAAAGATGTGAACTTCGTAACTGGAATGCATTAAATAACTTAAGCAGGATAACATTGTGATACGCGTCATTTTGTTACGACATAGTTGATATTTTGTACTAACCAACAGGTCGCATTATGTTCCAAAGGCGATTTGTACACAAAATCTAATCTGATAAAGCGGCATTTTCAATGAAAACTGATTAATTTTTGCCTTTATTTGGTTGGAGGCAATCGGCAGGAAGCCTTGGACTGATAGAATTCAATCTGCACCGAAGACAGGACTAGACACATTACACTAGTTACTGACTAGTGTCCAATGATTAATGTTTGTCATAATTGATCTTAAACGATAAGTGACACAGAATTGAACTTCTTTTCAAATCTAAATTCACTTATGGAGTCCTAAAAAGGCGGAAAACCTGGATTAATTGAGAATTTCTCGAAATCACCTCCCAGTGTCTAATAATCAGTACAACTTGCTAAAAGCCTTGTTTTAATTTATTTAGGTGTACAAAATTATATAGAATTCCCTTGTAAAATGGAATTAGAAATTTGTTTGGATAAATCACCCAAAAAAGCTTTGCAATTTATGATATCTTATTTACGTCAACGAGGACCATTTATAACATGGACTATTAGAGATGATACGCATCGGAGTGTTAATAGGTAGGTGAAAACATTCTGCACGTATAAGTAATTATTTTATTTAATATTGCACTTAATTTCGTACAAACGTTCTCTGAAAAGTTACTCTAACTAGAAAACAGTTGAATATTATGCTTCACGAGAAGGATGAAGTGAAAGATGAGACTGAGACATTTTGCTGACTAATACGTTCTACCAACAATCATGAAGTTTGATTAATTTTTATCGTAATTTAAATACAGCAAATATATAGATGGATCTCATGAGAAATCATAAGGAAAAGGTAGTGTACATCACGGTTTTCTATAAAGAGATTGATACACATAGGATTCCACTATAACATAGTCAAGTATAGTATATCCATATTCAGGAAGAAAACCCATTCAAATAAATATTTAGACTTCAGATCATCACACCCCATCAGTGCAGTGATTTCAGTTGATAACGGATGAGAAAGAAAATGAAGAATAAATATCAAACATTACTGAAACTCTCAAGCAAAACAACTACCCAAGGAACTTCATCAACAAAATCAACACATTAAGTTTGGCCGAAAACTCATTCCAAAAACATGGATCTCAACAGTCATCATTCCATACAGAGCAGAGATGTCAGACGATATCAGAAGAGTACTCAGTGAACTCGGCACTAGAGTTTCCTTCAAAACATCAGACATACTACGAAACAACCTTGTCCATATAAAAGACCAAATCCCTAAAGATTTTCTATCTAATTATGTCTACAAAACAAAATGCTTGGAATGTGATGGAATATACATCGGACAAACATCTCAGGAAATCAAAATTAGAAGAAATGAACACCGTAGGGCATCTGTTCGACCACCGAAAAATCCAGTTGAACTAGAAAAGCTTGAAAAATCATCAGCTATAGGTTTTCACGCTATAGAATCAGGCCACAAAATTGATTTTGACAATATTGAAATAATCCAGAAAAACTTCAGAAATCACAAAGAACGTCTAATATCAGAAGCACTTCATATCAAGTGGAATCTAAATTGTGTGAATAGGAATGATGGACTATAACAGAATCTCACCTGGTTACAACACCTCCCTCCCCATGAAGTGGCAAGATGAACACGAATGTGATAAACAAGTTCACCATGTAAACACACACTGCTTTCATAAATTTACACACTGATCAAATCCAACAATCTACACTTGTTTTTGTTATCTTTACCAATTGATCAACTTGACAACGAAAAATGACCCTAGACTGACGAACGATGGTCAAGTTAGTAAACTTTGTTTTGATATCATAACAGATGTATTATTACCTTTGTTATTTGGTTTAGTGATCTTCATTGTTATTTCGACTTTCAAAATGTCTTTTAACTTGACCTAAGTCTATTTTCTCACCTATTAACTCTTTGTTATATATATGCTGAGATTTTGTAAATTCCGGTTTAATAATACTTTGACAAAGCTATTAGCATTAAATAGCGAAACGTCAGTAAAAGCAATACCGTTTTGTTTTTCACTCATTGGGAAATACAAAAACCCTTATTGTAGTCAAGTATAGTGTTCAAATTCAGAAACGATGTGTGCTGGGAACGAATATAATTTGGAACACCTCTGCTCAATGAGATGCAATTTATCTAGCTGTTTCTTCAATATAGAATATAGGCTTTGATGTAAGAATAGAACTTGTGCACTGTGGTAGAGTGTAATTCCATTAGGGGTAAAATTTATTTTGATAAATTCTCAGTATTATACAGTAATGTTTATTGATGACGTGTCGAGCACAATTTATTGTTCATAATCATATCAAGGTACTTTGATACGTCATCGATAAATAGTACTGTTTACTATTGAGGCTTTATCAAAATAAATTTTATACCTAATGGAAGAATTTTTTCCTTCACGTTCCCCAGTGGAACATAGAGCTTCAAGCTAGAGGCTTGAAGTTTTTGTAGCAGTGTTTATTTTACAGGATGGGGATGCTAGCCTCATGCCCAACCTTTTCTCCTCACCAGCATTATTTCTGGCTTAGCGAGGTGAAAGAGTGCGTCGGCCGGGGATCGAACCCCGGACCATGTGCATGGTTGGCGAGCGTCCTAACCGCTATGCCACCGACGCACCAATGGAAGAATACAGGCTTCATTTAAATTAAAACCTAAGTATATTGATATTAAAATTAAGACTGGAGCTGAAATTACAACCAAGGAGTTTTTTATCAATTATTGTGCCACGCTAAAATGCAACATTCCCGTTTATTATAAATTTATCTATAATTGCAGTATACGCGCAATAAGAAGTTATACTTTTCGCGATATTCCGAGTAAAACGTTTTTACTTGTTCACATTCCTCGAAATGTTACCAAGATTAAAACTCATTATTCGACTTCAACAAACGTTACGAACACATTAACTATTACTTGACCTATTCCACAATGCACGAACTTGTCAAATAAACTATCCGTATAATAACAGACATCAAGAGGATAAGGAGAACTTCTACCGACAACTGCAAACAGTAGTGAAAAAGAACCTGAATGGCGACATCCAAATTCTCATAGGTGATACGAATGTCAAACTGGGAAAAGATAACGCAGGAGTCTATCGGAGAAATGAATAAAAACAGAAATTTCTCTGCAGATATTTATGTATAATAGCTGTTGCGAAAAAGAAAATATCACTTTTCTACAAAGTTATTTACAATTTTTCAAGTATACTGAGATGAGCGATTTTGCTTGTTTACAAGACAAAATGGAAACGGCGAGTAAAACGAAGGCTGATTTTAATACATGTCTAGAAATCCGTAAATGAAACATTCTGTTCCAGTACATGATATTTAAACAAATAGTCAATGTGACTGAAAGAGGCTTTAGAAAATCACCAAATATCATTAGGATTCATTAGTTAAATATTCTACATACCATCGCCAACAATTCCTCGTGTATTCCAGTGTGTGTGAGAGTGAGAGGTATGTGTGTCAATCAAATTGCAATAAATCAACCACAGTAACTTAAAGGTGAAATATTACATGTTATTTTCTTGACACAAGAAAGGATGGAAAACATACATGTCAGAGTTTAGTCTCCTTTCAATTATTAATCAAATGAAATAAGCAGTTTAACACATAGCACTTCAGTCCCACACTATGTATAATACTTTGTCTTTTTTTTGTATTTGAATAGATTCTTAACAAAAATATTCTCTGGTTATGCACAGAATTTAAATGATTTAGAATTTACTAGTGCAATATTAATTGGAAGATATTTACATTTCTTACTGTCTGTTAGTTATTCATACAATATCTATTATTTTAAAAATATTATTGCGAAAGTATGGGGTCCGGTGTACTTAAATGTGCAATATGAACAAGATGTATTATTACATTTTAAAAGAATGGATGAAGAAACAACTGATTTAACAATATCTGTAAGTAAAATTTAATTCTGATAAAAATGAATGAGATAATAGAAACAGGTGACAACGATTTAAATCTTTCGGTCGGTAACGGCTTGTGATGGAGTCTATTTCGTCCCATTTGGGATGCTGGATATACCTGCGTCTCAGTGAATGTTTGTGTTCCCACTGGGGTGAGAACCCAGCACCCATCTTTCTAAATGTCACGGCTTTATCCTTCACCCGCTAGTCATCGGCAGCTGCCTCTTGTACAATGAGTATCAAATGTTAGTTAATGAATTCTTTTTGAATTTCCCTTTGATTTATTTAACTGAAATGAAATGCTCAATTTATGTCGGTCTATCGACTACTAGTACGGAAGCTTTGAGATTAAATCGAAGTTATTTGATTGACCATGTATTCATACAAAACGATATTGGAAAATTCTACACCATGAGATTTGATCAGTGAATGTTCTACTCATTCATTCACACATAAATGATTCTGACATCTGACTTTCACTCAATGAATTCCGATTTCGAATCCCGTTCTACTTACTTTATCCTAGTTAACTGATTGATTAACACTCCTAGCCACTAGGCCATATGTAAGTCAGTTCTGATTCCTGTTTACAGTTAGCAGTTTATCTACAAACATAAATCGGTATCATATTCTATCTTCAAGACATCCTCAGAGTTCATTAAACCTGTTCGAGTAGCCATATGGCTTAGACTTCATGAGTTATTGATATTTTATAAGCTGACTATAGTTTACTAATTCCAACCTAATTGTACTTCGAAACAGATTGTTTTCCGGGGTAAAAACTGAAGTGTCATACGTAATACAAGTTACAGCACAGTTCTTCGGGATTCATAACCTCATGTATTAATTTAGCCATCAGCAAGTGACCTTAGTGATTCCTGATTTGTCCTACTTCGCCCAGTAATACTTATCAAGGAAGACGACGACTGGACACAAGCACCCGAGGTTGTATCCTACTCAGTCCATGTTGCTTCATAACCTAGCCAACAGACTCACGTTCCTTATCTAGCACTCAAAGCCCTACATATAATACTGTGCACTTAATAAGAGAAACTGAGCGAAGGCATCTATGAGCAAATTTAAGTGTTCAACCTTACCCACAGCTGATACATAGAACAGAAGTACAAACCTCATACAACAAAATTTAGATGCACTGTATTACACAATGAAATATCATTGCTTCATATTGTTTTTGCATTAAATGAATTTACAAAAAATTAGGTGTTGACATTTTTGAAAATTTTTCATTTTAGTTATTCACCCAAATTATTGAAACAATCCCCTGGTACACATTCCAACCATTTGAAGGTGTAGAAAAGAATTTCACTGAAGATAAGAAGTTTCGTTATAAACATTATGCTTCTGAAGAAAGTTGTAGAATCCATAATAAACTTGAAATTCCGGCACACCTCAGCGGAACGATGAGTGATGCAATTAAACAAGAAACGATTGAATATAAATTCAGAAAGATACAGGAAGAAAATTTAAAAAATGAAACAAATCTATCCACTAGTAAAATAGAGGATGGTAAAACTAAGATAATTCCTAACTTTCAACCAGACAACTGTTCTCTAAAATATAAAAATTCATGTTGAGAAGTATTCTTCAACACAGACATATAAAAACATATGCTTACTTGTAGAACAACTTTGTAAATATTAAGTAAAACCTATTATGAAGTGAGGACGAGAAAGAAGAGTGCAAGAGACATTATTTGAAGAAAACAAAAATGTTTTCATGAATACATTTCCTAGCTATACATATATTTATATACATATGTATAATGCATACAACTAGCTTTTAAATAAACAATAAGAAGCACCTATTAACTTTTTATTTCTTTATTTTTCTCAGAAAATAATATCACCCTAATGAGGGATAATTAATTGTGAAACAGAAACAGCAGTAGTCAGAATACTAGACCAGAGCTCTACTATCAGAGCCACGGGATACAGATTCACACGTCAGTGATCACGGGTAATGCTCTATTGTGATATTTCCAGGCTGCCACCTTCCTCCACAAGCAATGTTAACTAATGTATGATTAGATTCCATAAGGCCTATGGATGGTCAAATCCAAGTACGGCACCAATGCCCGAAGTCTTTGAATGCCAGTTTAAACCACGTAAGAATGTGAAAGCTGCCTGCCTGGAATCTACACTATGCTAAGAAACAATGGTCGCAGGTTATTGATGAAATGGCTCAAGATCGTTTGCAGTCGCGAATACGCATTCATGTCATATTATCAGCAAGATTCTCAAAGACCTCTTTGACTTATTATCTCTCCAAGTCTCTCGTACATCTTCGTCTATTAGTCCTCTTACATCAACATTTATGTGAGATTTTATCATCTCTGCCAACTTCAACAGAAGCTTAATTAGTTTAGGCATTCTACTGATCTAACTAACAGGCGGCATGCATATCCGGCAGAAGTCCATCCATTTCTATTTAAATACTTTGGAACATAGCAACTGAAGTTGGGAGCTAAACAGTCAGAGCCAATTAATCAACAGTACATCCATTCAGATATTGCGTAAGACAACTATGAAAAACTTTTAACTGTTAATTTCCTATTAGAGATGGAGGGCAATTCGTTTACCGAGATTATCAATTTTCATTAAATGATGTGGCTAACAAGTGAAGGAGACATGAAAATACACCGCCTTCACCGACGGTAAAAGTTAGTGCAATTAATTTTAGGTTAGACATGTCAAGACGAAAGCCCGGAATAGGATAAAATATGAGTCAGCTGGGCTATGTAATTATTCCACTCTTCAATCTCATGTCTCTTATCAGTCTGGTTTGATGTCTTTCTCAATCTTATAAATGACTTCACTCCTTGTCTTCTTACGGACTCTGGGAGAGTGTATTAGCTTATTCTTGTAGTCACACCCACTTTTATCTATCCTAGAATAAATTTGATGCTTTCCTTTATTTTGCCAGCACTTAAAGTGGTGCACTGTGTATGTATTCGGCAGACATTCAGTTATTTGAGATTTGGTTTAAAGAAAGCAAAGCAACACAAGAGCAAGATATGGAGCAATCACGATGGTCAATTGACGCAAATTAAAGCATTTAATTGATTTTTACAAATAAAAGGTCAGTTTTCCCAAAATACAACTTCTAATTTCATTATTATTATTATTGTTTTAAGGTCACTTACACTAGTTGCAGTGACCTCATTTCAAAATATATTGAAATTAATATCACTGACGTCCTAGGCATGATTTTGATATTGATTTAAAGTGGCAAATCTAAAGATGAATTATTTGTTTCTAGTATAAAATTTGGACATTGTGGTAGAGTATAACTATATTATAGATGAGGTTTTATTTTGATAAATTACACAGTTTTATGCAGTAATATTAACTGTGTGAGTGACTTGATATGATTATGAGCAGTAGTCTGTGCTCGAAACGTCATCAGTTAATATTACTGCATAACACTGTGTGATTTATCAAAATAAAATCTTATGAATTATTTGTCATGAAGACTAGTGCTTCAACATTTGGCTAGTGAAAGTTATAGATTAGGAAGAACTTACTTCATACAAAAGTATACCCATCTCTCGAATGAACTGTGATATTTATTAACACTTCACTGCATTATTCAGCTAAACATTTATAAACTCTTAGATTATTATTAGTTGAACGATTTGTGAGTGAAGACAACAAGATGTGGAGCATATTCAAATATTGGTGACTGGATCATTGTTAAAATGATGGATGCTTATTGTATGTAGTCGACACGTTCCATGAAATGCAATTGACTTGACCTATATAGGGGTCATTGAACTGGTGAAAGAATGACTTATTCATCAGCATTGCATGAGACCCAAATGTCACAGTGCATGAAGTTGATGGAAACGTGACATTTCATTTGTGCATGTGTACGAGGTCTCAGAGACAAATATCTCAACGCACATGATGAATGACTCACAAGACAAATGTCATTCACGTCTTAGGATAGATACCACATGCATGGATAGATGTTCACTGTTGATTGAGAATGCCACACTGATTTTCATGTCTGAATGAAAGTTTCATGTGGTGTATAGGAATCATGGTGTTTTAACAGCGTCATTCGATATTGACTGTTAGGGAGTCAGTGATACTCGAAAGTATTCAGTTCTGTATGGAAGTGTAAACTATTTGACATCTTCAATCTCACTAATTTCTCTCATTCATCACATATGCATTGCGAATTATGGTAATCGGGCACAATTTCCTTTCGAACTGGTAGTATATTACTTGAGATAGTAACGTTTTCTTGATCTTATATATCTGTGAGTCTTTGTTTGTATTTGAACGAGCGTGTTTCTCTCTTTGTTCGCTTGCTGCTAACTTGGCTGCTTACTTGTGTGCCATTATTGCATGAATCCTTTCTTTTAACTGATGTAACTATATGCGCAACTTTGCCCAATTCCTGCGAATCGAATCTCCACCGTAGTGATTCACATCTGATGTAAATACTCTGATTTAAATTTAAATATTGAATGAGCATTTACCGTAAAGCTTTGTGTGAGCTCCCACTATTATGTATCATATCGGTTCAGTTAATATCAATAAGGATGACAGCGGATAACTGTGCACATTGACTGAACCTTGGGTCTGGTGAAGAACCGGTAGTATTAGTGAGCCGGTGAATTGTATGTAGAAACTTCATGTGTTAGACCCTGAAAATACGGTGTCTTCACCCATGCCAATATGACTGTGTTGGTGGCACAGTGGTTAGGACTCTCGCCGACCATGCACATGGTCCAAGGTTCGAACTGCTATCGATGCACACCTGATATCAATGGTCGGCCTGCAAAATTGGTCTACCGATATCGTATGCTGAAAATTCCATACTTGTACCAAAAATACGGTGTGGAATCAAGCTATAATAAAAAAAGGAGCCGGTAGAGAGTTTATTTAATTCGGTCATCTGCTTGTGTCATCATTAGTTACTCTGCCATCCCTGTAATGATAGTAGTGCACCATTTGGGACATATATGGTGTATAATGGCATATGTGAATTTGAAAGGATTATCCTTTCCAATGTGTTTGATTACTTTAATCATTATAATAAGGGAATATTTATTTCAAATGATGTAACTATTTTATGCACATTTGAGTCCTGTGTATACTGACTTTTATTTAACTGCTGTAGCCTTTTCTGTATGACTATTTACGTTGGTCTTTATTGTTCCTTGAAGTGTTGTCAAAACGTGATCTATGTGTTAAACATCAAGTCTCTATCGATAATTTAAACAGTTCGTTACATTATGAAGAGCTGTATGATTAATCGTAAGAACGCTAAATGATTGTGGGCATGAGCATTGTGTCGTTGTTCGCCCTTCATATTCAGATGGGTGTATTTAAATGTGACGGAATTATGAACACTGAAATTGAGGACTGGAATGCTGCGCACATTAACTTCATTCCTAAGTTTTGTAAACAAAATGTTTCACTTTTTATTTACTACACAATAGAAGTCACAATAGTGATGCCATATTTGCTATCATGAAAAACATATTATCACTGTGACGTATTATTTTGTTTTTGAATTACACTTAGAACATATCCATTCATGGTATAATAAAAAACAAAAAATTTAAGAAGCGGAATGTTAATTTCAAGTAACACCACTCGATAATGACATGTGCATAAATGGTCTGGAGTCTTTAAAAACACGATTTTCAAGTAGAAAATGACTGACCATTGTGGGCGTGATAGGTATATATATTAGAAGAACATTTGCATTTCCACTTGTTAATACTCATTTTTGTGTTCAGAATTATACTAATTATGAAATTGTTAGTAGTATAATAACATTGTCAGAAATCATTCATACAGGGTTTAATACATGGAGTCATGCATCAATCGTCCTATTCAAACTGCATGTCAAACACAAGTACTAATCATTCTAATCGTCACACAACCATTACTTATATTACCCAAAGTAATCAGAACATTGTCAAAATTGTGTGAAATGGGATTTGCATTATCAGCTGAGACATTACACCACATTACGTGTTCCTTCATACTCATTGTTAATGTTTCCACCGAAAACGTGTTTAATCACTATGAAGTCAAAACAAACATTCTAAAAGTTATCTCACTGCTGGAAACCTTCTCCAGATCCAGGTTTCCTGACTATCTTCGTCTTCCTCAATGAATCAAGGTTAAAGGGTGGGTTTCCCCAAGACCGCAGATTCCTATTACTAGTGTGCATCAAGAAAAATGAAATTTAGGTCCCGTGCCACGAACGAGAAATTTATTTCTCTTAGTAGGGCAAGCAATTTGAGCATGACAGAATAGTCGAGAAAATCGATTCCTCATATATAACTCACACTTCCAAAAAACCTAATTTTACCTAGGAAGACCAAAATAAAACTAATAAAAATATAAAAGTTTACAAATGTTTAGCTGAATAATGCAGTGAAGTGTTAATAAATATCACAGTTCATTCGAGAGATGGGTATACTTTTGTATGAAGTAAGTTCTTCCTAATCTATAACTTTCACTAGCCAAATGTTGAAGCACTAGTCTTCATGACAAATAATTCATAAGATTTTATTTTGATAAATCACACAGTGTTATGCAGTAATATTAACTGATGACGTTTCGAGCACAGACTACTGCTCATAATCATATCAAGTCACTCACACAGTTAATATTACTGCATAAAACTGTGTAATTTATCAAAATAAAACCTCATCTATAATATAGTTATACTCTACCACAATGTCCAAATTTTATACTAGAAACAAATAATTCATCTTTAGATTTGCCACTTTAAATCAATATCAAAATCATGCCTAGGACGTCAGTGATATTAATTTCAATATATTTTGAAATGAGGTCACTGCAACTAGTGTAAGTGACCTTAAAACAATAATAATAATAATGAAATTAGAAGTTGTATTTTGGGAAAACTGACCTTTTATTTGTAAAAATCAATTAAATGCTTTAATTTGCGTCAATTGACCATCGCGATTGCTCCATATCTTGCTCTTGTGTTGCTTTGCTTTCTTTAAACCAAATCTCAAACAACTGAATGTCTGCCGAATACATACACAGTGCACCACTTTAAGTGCTGGCAAAATAAAGGAAAGCATCAAATTTATTCTAGGATAGATAAAAGTGGGTGTGACTACAAGAATAAGCTAATACACTCTCCCAGAGTCCGTAAGAAGACAAGGAGTGAAGTCATTTATAAGATTGAGAAAGACATCAAACCAGACTGATAAGAGACATGAGAAAAAACCCGGAATATTATAATAGACACGATAAATTATTTCATGACAAAAGACTGTGCAAAAATTAAAAATATATCACGAAGTAAACCCGGTAGTGGAAACAGGAAACGGAATATGTAGGAAAAAAGTAAAAGCAGAAAATAAAAAAAAAAGGACGACAGATATCCAGCTAACGATCACAGCACGTGTGTACTGTGCAGAAGTTCACTCTGTCCTACTTCACGACTGTGGGATGTGACCGTTGAAAGTGGAAGACTTGTGCAAGCTAATTGTCTTCGACCATAGATATTTACGTTCTATCTACCGTGTTGAATAGTATAATATGGTGAGTGGTACTGAGGTTAGGCGTAGAGTGGTAGGTGAGGCGGGACCGACTCACCTTCACAACCACGTCGATTCAGACAGCTAGGACATGCTCTACGCATTCCAAACTACCGACTCGCTTGTCCAAAAATGCTAACTGACAGGATTCGGTGGGGAAAGAGTTAGGTGTGATCAAATCAAAACCTGGCGTCAACATATTGAAGCCATTCGACTCTTGGTTAAAGCCAGGTTTGTGTGTGTTTATCACCTGACTTCGGTCCATGAGAAGCTAGGATTCAATGACTGAAGACTATTTATTCGTGACATGGCTCAAAATTCTTCTCAATGGCATAGATGTTTTCACCAGTTATCAACTCCTAGATCCATTAAATTCTCATCATTCTGCATGTACTTACTCTTCCTCGTGTACATTCGCCTTCACTATACCTGCTTTCAATTCTTTTCTCTCTTCCTTTGTATACTTACTATATGGAGTGTGGCAGCTTGAACTGTTTCACCCTTGTGCAAAGCTCCACTTTGAAAACTCAGTCAGTCAGTGAGGGTTCATCTAGCTTATAATGCTTCCCCTGGAGCCTGATTTTTAATAAGCTTAATATAGTTGACAGGAATTACCCAGTGCTCATCTGTTCCACTTCCATCACACATCCCACTCTGTGGTCATTACGAAAACATCTGGCTAGTCTGCTGTCGAACAGCCTTCGATACTCGTCGCGTTGTCACTCCAATGGAATCAATCTTCTCGTATAGACCAGTTCGGATGGGTCTACAGAAACCCACTGACTCTTACTAACCTATGGCTGCTTTTTAAAACTGTCCTAATTGCTGTTTCCTTAGCAGGACGCATATAGCCCGATCATTCTTCAGGATGAGCATTGCTATCATGCTTAGACAATTGGTCAAGTGAACTCTTCCATCAACACAGACTTGGTGTTTTCATAGAGAAGCCAGAATGCTAAGGCCTAGTGCCACATCGAGGAGTCAAGAATGGGATTTCAGGAAAACCATTTGCAATGTTACACCTCATCAGCATTACCATACGCTCTTAAACCCTCACCACAAAACCAGCAGCTTAAACTAACAGTTTCTCTTTCCACTATCTAACCGAACCTTCTTGCATGCCAAGATCTTCAGGAATCATTCGTTGCTCATTGGCTCCGTATGACAAACAAACACAACCAACAGCTGCCGATTAGACGCTGATGAACAAGCCAGAAGGAAGTGTAGGTCAAGCTTGACCAGTCTTGCGTTGGATTTCCAACATCTAACACTAAACAAAGTATATTAAAGTATCATGTCAAAACGTGTTGACGACAATGGGAACCTAACGATAGATTTTTATCAGTGCATAGGAATAAGCAGTTAAATGTGCTTCCATCCGACGACAAGCACGTATATACTAAGTTGGCGAGTAAGTTCTATGAGACGACAACTTCTGGAACATAGCCATACTTCTCAGCGTCGAACACTTACTCCGTTGATCGAGAGGTCTATTGTCAATGTAGTGCTGAGGAGACAGTGCTATGGAACTAAATCGTACTAGTCAAGGCACTCGACTCGAACTAGTTCTGTCGTCCAAAAGGTAGTTCAAAGTTGTCTTCTAAACTGGAGATAACCAGCAGTTTTCGTCAGGGATGCCGAATGTCACTATTTTCATCCAACTTCATCGTAGACGTCTTGGTGCAGGCGATTCTGGCCAACTCCAACGTCTCATAGATGAACTTGTTACCAGATAAGTGTCACGTTGATCTAGAGTATGCGGAGGATGTGGCCACTCTCAAGCAAGTTGGTGACAAAAAGCAGCCTTCTGAACACCTGGAATAGCAATCTCCGTATGCGTGGCATGCGACTCACCCCTGTCAAACGTATGATGACAATGCAGGACTGATCTGAACCGACTCCTAGTTTAAAGGTAGGCAGTGAACTGGCTGGTCGTGTAGTCCACTTCACTTAATTGGAGAAGTTGCATCAACCCTAGTCGACTGACTGACGAGGAAATCTCACGATGGATACGAAAGGCTCGTGTGGCATTTGACAACCCACGTCATCTCTGGTGAACGAACGCCTGATATCCGGCTACCGATCACAGCACGTGTGTACTGTGCAGAAGTTCACTCTGTCCTACTTCACGACTGTGGGATGTGACCGTTGAAAGTGGAAGACTTGTGCAAGCTAATTGTCTTCGACCATAGATATTTACGTTCTATCTACCGTGTTGAATAGTATAATATGGTGAGTGGTACTGAGGTTAGGCGTAGAGTGGTAGGTGAGGCGGGACCGACTCACCTTCACAACCACGTCGATTCAGACAGCTAGGACATGCTCTACGCATTCCAAACTACCGACTCGCTTGTCCAAAAATGCTAACTGACAGGATTCGGTGGGGAAAGAGTTAGGTGTGATCAAATCAAAACCTGGCGTCAACATATTGAAGCCATTCGACTCTTGGTTAAAGCCAGGTTTGTGTGTGTTTATCACCTGACTTCGGTCCATGAGAAGCTAGGATTCAATGACTGAAGACTATTTATTCGTGACATGGCTCAAAATTCTTCTCAATGGCATAGATGTTTTCACCAGTTATCAACTCCTAGATCCATTAAATTCTCATCATTCTGCATGTACTTACTCTTCCTCGTGTACATTCGCCTTCACTATACCTGCTTTCAATTCTTTTCTCTCTTCCTTTGTATACTTACTATATGGAGTGTGGCAGCTTGAACTGTTTCACCCTTGTGCAAAGCTCCACGTTGAAAACTCAGTCAGTCAGTGAGGGTTCATCTAGCTTATAATGCTTCCCCTGGAGCCTGATTTTTAATAAGCTTAATATAGTTGACAGGAATTACCCAGTGCTCATCTGTTCCACTTCCATCACACATCCCACTCTGTGGTCATTACGAAAACATCTGGCTAGTCTGCTGTCGAACAGCCTTCGATACTCGTCGCGTTGTCACTCCAATGGAATCAATCTTCTCGTATAGACCAGTTCGGATGGGTCTACAGAAACCCACTGACTCTTACTAACCTATGGCTGCTTTTTAAAACTGTCCTAATTGCTGTTTCCTTAGCAGGACGCATATAGCCCGATCATTCTTCAGGATGAGCATTGCTATCATGCTTAGACAATTGGTCAAGTGAACTCTTCCATCAACACAGACTTGGTGTTTTCATAGAGAAGCCAGAATGCTAAGGCCTAGTGCCACATCGAGGAGTCAAGAATGGGATTTCAGGAAAACCATTTGCAATGTTACACCTCATCAGCATTACCATACGCTCTTAAACCCTCACCACAAAACCAGCAGCTTAAACTAACAGTTTCTCTTTCCACTATCTAACCGAACCTTCTTGCATGCCAAGATCTTCAGGAATCATTCGTTGCTCATTGGCTCCGTATGACAAACAAACACAACCAACAGCTGCCGATTAGACGCTGATGAACAAGCCAGAAGGAAGTGTAGGTCAAGCTTGACCAGTCTTGCGTTGGATTTCCAACATCTAACACTAAACAAAGTATATTAAAGTATCATGTCAAAACGTGTTGACGACAATGGGAACCTAACGATAGATTTTTATCAGTGCATAGGAATAAGCAGTTAAATGTGCTTCCATCCGACGACAAGCACGCATATACTAAGTTGGCGAGTAAGTTCTATGAGACGACAACTTCTGGAACATAGCCATACTTCTCAGCGTCGAACACTTACTCCGTTGATCGAGAGGTCTATTGTCAATGTAGTGCTGAGGAGACAGTGCTATGGAACTAAATCGTACTAGTCAAGGCACTCGACTCGAACTAGTTCTGTCGTCCAAAAGGTAGTTCAAAGTTGTCTTCTAAACTGGAGATAACCAGCAGTTTTCGTCAGGGATGCCGAATGTCACTATTTTCATCCAACTTCATCGTAGACGTCTTGGTGCAGGCGATTCTGGCCAACTCCAACGTCTCATAGATGAACTTGTTACCAGATAAGTGTCACGTTGATCTAGAGTATGCGGAGGATGTGGCCACTCTCAAGCAAGTTGGTGACAAAAAGCAGCCTTCTGAACACCTGGAATAGCAATCTCCGTATGCGTGGCATGCGACTCACCCCTGTCAAACGTATGATGACAATGCAGGACTGATCTGAACCGACTCCTAGTTTAAAGGTAGGCAGTGAACTGGCTGGTCGTGTAGTCCACTTCACTTAATTGGAGAAGTTGCATCAACCCTAGTCGACTGACTGACGAGGAAATCTCACGATGGATACGAAAGGCTCGTGTGGTATTTGACAACCCACGTCATCTCTGGTGAACGAACGCCTGATATCCGGCTACCGATCACAGCACGTGTGTACTGTGCAGAAGTTCACTCTGTCCTACTTCACGACTGTGGGATGTGACCGTTGAAAGTGGAAGACTTGTGCAAGCTAATTGTCTTCGACCATAGATATTTACGTTCTATCTACCGTGTTGAATAGTATAATATGGTGAGTGGTACTGAGGTTAGGCGTAGAGTGGTAGGTGAGGCGGGACCGACTCACCTTCACAACCACGTCGATTCAGACAGCTAGGACATGCTCTACGCATTCCAAACTACCGACTCGCTTGTCCAAAAATGCTAACTGACAGGATTCGGTGGGGAAAGAGTTAGGTGTGATCAAATCAAAACCTGGCGTCAACATATTGAAGCCATTCGACTCTTGGTTAAAGCCAGGTTTGTGTGTGTTTATCACCTGACTTCGGTCCATGAGAAGCTAGGATTCAATGACTGAAGACTATTTATTCGTGACATGGCTCAAAATTCTTCTCAATGGCATAGATGTTTTCACCAGTTATCAACTCCTAGATCCATTAAATTCTCATCATTCTGCATGTACTTACTCTTCCTCGTGTACATTCGCCTTCACTATACCTGCTTTCAATTCTTTTCTCTCTTCCTTTGTATACTTACTATATGGAGTGTGGCAGCTTGAACTGTTTCACCCTTGTGCAAAGCTCCACTTTGAAAACTCAGTCAGTCAGTGAGGGTTCATCTAGCTTATAATGCTTCCCCTGGAGCCTGATTTTTAATAAGCTTAATATAGTTGACAGGAATTACCCAGTGCTCATCTGTTCCACTTCCATCACACATCCCACTCTGTGGTCATTACGAAAACATCTGGCTAGTCTGCTGTCGAACAGCCTTCGATACTCGTCGCGTTGTCACTCCAATGGAATCAATCTTCTCGTATAGACCAGTTCGGATGGGTCTACAGAAACCCACTGACTCTTACTAACCTATGGCTGCTTTTTAAAACTGTCCTAATTGCTGTTTCCTTAGCAGGACGCATATAGCCCGATCATTCTTCAGGATGAGCATTGCTATCATGCTTAGACAATTGGTCAAGTGAACTCTTCCATCAACACAGACTTGGTGTTTTCATAGAGAAGCCAGAATGCTAAGGCCTAGTGCCACATCGAGGAGTCAAGAATGGGATTTCAGGAAAACCATTTGCAATGTTACACCTCATCAGCATTACCATACGCTCTTAAACCCTCACCACAAAACCAGCAGCTTAAACTAACAGTTTCTCTTTCCACTATCTAACCGAACCTTCTTGCATGCCAAGATCTTCAGGAATCATTCGTTGCTCATTGGCTCCGTATGACAAACAAACACAACCAACAGCTGTCGATTAGACGCTGATGAACAAGCCAGAAGGAAGTGTAGGTCAAGCTTGACCAGTCTTGCGTTGGATTTCCAACATCTAACACTAAACAAAGTATATTAAAGTATCATGTCAAAACGTGTTGACGACAATGGGAACCTAACGATAGATTTTTATCAGTGCATAGGAATAAGCAGTTAAATGTGCTTCCATCCGACGACAAGCACGCATATACTAAGTTGGCGAGTAAGTTCTATGAGACGACAACTTCTGGAACATAGCCATACTTCTCAGCGTCGAACACTTACTCCGTTGATCGAGAGGTCTATTGTCAATGTAGTGCTGAGGAGACAGTGCTATGGAACTAAATCGTACTAGTCAAGGCACTCGACTCGAACTAGTTCTGTCGTCCAAAAGGTAGTTCAAAGTTGTCTTCTAAACTGGAGATAACCAGCAGTTTTCGTCAGGGATGCCGAATGTCACTATTTTCATCCAACTTCATCGTAGACGTCTTGGTGCAGGCGATTCTGGCCAACTCCAACGTCTCATAGATGAACTTGTTACCAGATAAGTGTCACGTTGATCTAGAGTATGCGGAGGATGTGGCCACTCTCAAGCAAGTTGGTGACAAAAAGCAGCCTTCTGAACACCTGGAATAGCAATCTCCGTATGCGTGGCATGCGACTCACCCCTGTCAAACGTATGATGACAATGCAGGACTGATCTGAACCGACTCCTAGTTTAAAGGTAGGCAGTGAACTGGCTGGTCGTGTAGTCCACTTCACTTAATTGGAGAAGTTGCATCAACCCTAGTCGACTGACTGACGAGGAAATCTCACGATGGATACGAAAGGCTCGTGTGGCATTTGACAACCCACGTCATCTCTGGTGAACGAACGCCTGATATCCGGCTACCGATCACAGCACGTGTGTACTGTGCAGAAGTTCACTCTGTCCTACTTCACGACTGTGGGATGTGACCGTTGAAAGTGGAAGACTTGTGCAAGCTAATTGTCTTCGACCATAGATATTTACGTTCTATCTACCGTGTTGAATAGTATAATATGGTGAGTGGTACTGAGGTTAGGCGTAGAGTGGTAGGTGAGGCGGGACCGACTCACCTTCACAACCACGTCGATTCAGACAGCTAGGACATGCTCTACGCATTCCAAACTACCGACTCGCTTGTCCAAAAATGCTAACTGACAGGATTCGGTGGGGAAAGAGTTAGGTGTGATCAAATCAAAACCTGGCGTCAACATATTGAAGCCATTCGACTCTTGGTTAAAGCCAGGTTTGTGTGTGTTTATCACCTGACTTCGGTCCATGAGAAGCTAGGATTCAATGACTGAAGACTATTTATTCGTGACATGGCTCAAAATTCTTCTCAATGGCATAGATGTTTTCACCAGTTATCAACTCCTAGATCCATTAAATTCTCATCATTCTGCATGTACTTACTCTTCCTCGTGTACATTCGCCTTCACTATACCTGCTTTCAATTCTTTTCTCTCTTCCTTTGTATACTTACTATATGGAGTGTGGCAGCTTGAACTGTTTCACCCTTGTGCAAAGCTCCACGTTGAAAACTCAGTCAGTCAGTGAGGGTTCATCTAGCTTATAATGCTTCCCCTGGAGCCTGATTTTTAATAAGCTTAATATAGTTGACAGGAATTACCCAGTGCTCATCTGTTCCACTTCCATCACACATCCCACTCTGTGGTCATTACGAAAACATCTGGCTAGTCTGCTGTCGAACAGCCTTCGATACTCGTCGCGTTGTCACTCCAATGGAATCAATCTTCTCGCATAGACCAGTTCGGATGGGTCTACAGAAACCCACTGACTCTTACTAACCTATGGCTGCTTTTTAAAACTGTCCTAATTGCTGTTTCCTTAGCAGGACGCATATAGCCCGATCATTCTTCAGGATGAGCATTGCTATCATGCTTAGACAATTGGTCAAGTGAACTCTTCCATCAACACAGACTTGGTGTTTTCATAGAGAAGCCAGAATGCTAAGGCCTAGTGCCACATCGAGGAGTCAAGAATGGGATTTCAGGAAAACCATTTGCAATGTTACACCTCATCAGCATTACCATACGCTCTTAAACCCTCACCACAAAACCAGCAGCTTAAACTAACAGTTTCTCTTTCCACTATCTAACCGAACCTTCTTGCATGCCAAGATCTTCAGGAATCATTCGTTGCTCATTGGCTCCGTATGACAAACAAACACAACCAACAGCTGCCGATTAGACGCTGATGAACAAGCCAGAAGGAAGTGTAGGTCAAGCTTGACCAGTCTTGCGTTGGATTTCCAACATCTAACACTAAACAAAGTATATTAAAGTATCATGTCAAAACGTGCTGACGACAATGGGAACCTAACGATAGATTTTTATCAGTGCATAGGAATAAGCAGTTAAATGTGCTTCCATCCGACGACAAGCACGCATATACTAAGTTGGCGAGTAAGTTCTATGAGACGACAACTTCTGGAACATAGCCATACTTCTCAGCGTCGAACACTTACTCCGTTGATCGAGAGGTCTATTGTCAATGTAGTGCTGAGGAGACAGTGCTATGGAACTAAATCGTACTAGTCAAGGCACTCGACTCGAACTAGTTCTGTCGTCCAAAAGGTAGTTCAAAGTTGTCTTCTAAACTGGAGATAACCAGCAGTTTTCGTCAGGGATGCCGAATGTCACTATTTTCATCCAACTTCATCGTAGACGTCTTGGTGCAGGCGATTCTGGCCAACTCCAACGTCTCATAGATGAACTTGTTACCAGATAAGTGTCACGTTGATCTAGAGTATGCGGAGGATGTGGCCACTCTCAAGCAAGTTGGTGACAAAAAGCAGCCTTCTGAACACCTGGAATAGCAATCTCCGTATGCGTGGCATGCGACTCACCCCTGTCAAACGTATGATGACAATGCAGGACTGATCTGAACCGACTCCTAGTTTAAAGGTAGGCAGTGAACTGGCTGGTCGTGTAGTCCACTTCACTTAATTGGAGAAGTTGCATCAACCCTAGTCGACTGACTGACGAGGAAATCTCACGATGGATACGAAAGGCTCGTGTGGCATTTGACAACCCACGTCATCTCTGGTGAACGAACGCCTGATATCCGGCTACCGATCACAGCACGTGTGTACTGTGCAGAAGTTCACTCTGTCCTACTTCACGACTGTGGGATGTGACCGTTGAAAGTGGAAGACTTGTGCAAGCTAATTGTCTTCGACCATAGATATTTACGTTCTATCTACCGTGTTGAATAGTATAATATGGTGAGTGGTACTGAGGTTAGGCGTAGAGTGGTAGGTGAGGCGGGACCGACTCACCTTCACAACCACGTCGATTCAGACAGCTAGGACATGCTCTACGCATTCCAAACTACCGACTCGCTTGTCCAAAAATGCTAACTGACAGGATTCGGTGGGGAAAGAGTTAGGTGTGATCAAATCAAAACCTGGCGTCAACATATTGAAGCCATTCGACTCTTGGTTAAAGCCAGGTTTGTGTGTGTTTATCACCTGACTTCGGTCCATGAGAAGCTAGGATTCAATGACTGAAGACTATTTATTCGTGACATGGCTCAAAATTCTTCTCAATGGCATAGATGTTTTCACCAGTTATCAACTCCTAGATCCATTAAATTCTCATCATTCTGCATGTACTTACTCTTCCTCGTGTACATTCGCCTTCACTATACCTGCTTTCAATTCTTTTCTCTCTTCCTTTGTATACTTACTATATGGAGTGTGGCAGCTTGAACTGTTTCACCCTTGTGCAAAGCTCCACTTTGAAAACTCAGTCAGTCAGTGAGGGTTCATCTAGCTTATAATGCTTCCCCTGGAGCCTGATTTTTAATAAGCTTAATATAGTTGACAGGAATTACCCAGTGCTCATCTGTTCCACTTCCATCACACATCCCACTCTGTGGTCATTACGAAAACATCTGGCTAGTCTGCTGTCGAACAGCCTTCGATACTCGTCGCGTTGTCACTCCAATGGAATCAATCTTCTCGCATAGACCAGTTGGGATGGGTCTACAGAAACCCACTGACTCTTACTAACCTATGGCTGCTTTTCAAAACTGTCCTAATTGCTGTTTCCTTAGCAGGACGCATATAGCCCGATCATTCTTCAGGATGAGCATTGCTATCATGCTTAGACAATTGGTCAAGTGAACTCTTCCATCAACACAGACTTGGTGTTTTCATAGAGAAGCCAGAATGCTAAGGCCTAGTGCCACATCGAGGAGTCAAGAATGGGATTTCAGGAAAACCATTTGCAATGTTACACCTCATCAGCATTACCATACGCTCTTAAACCCTCACCACAAAACCAGCAGCTTAAACTAACAGTTTCTCTTTCCACTATCTAACCGAACCTTCTTGCATGCCAAGATCTTCAGGAATCATTCGTTGCTCATTGGCTCCGTATGACAAACAAACACAACCAACAGCTGTCGATTAGACGCTGATGAACAAGCCAGAAGGAAGTGTAGGTCAAGCTTGACCAGTCTTGCGTTGAATTTCCAACATCTAACACTAAACAAAGTATATTAAAGTATCATGTCAAAACGTGTTGACGACAATGGGAACCTAACGATAGATTTTCATCAGTGCATAGGAATAAGCAGTTAAATGTGCTTCCATCCGACGACAAGCACGCATATACTAAGTTGGCGAGTAAGTTCTATGAGACGACAACTTCTGGAACATAGCCATACTTCTCAGCGTCGAACACTTACTCCGTTGATCGAGAGGTCTATTGTCAATGTAGTGCTGAGGAGGCAGTGCCATGGAACTAAATCGTACTAGTCAAGGCACTCGACTCGAACTAGTTCTGTCGTCCAAAAGGTAGTTCAAAGTTGTCTTCTAAACTGGAGATAACCAGCAGTTTTCGTCAGGGATGCCGAATGTCACTATTTTCATCCAACTTCATCGTAGACGTCTTGGTGCAGGCGATTCTGGCCAACTCCAACGTCTCATAGATGAACTTGTTACCAGATAAGTGTCACGTTGATCTAGAGTATGCGGAGGATGTGGCCACTCTCAAGCAAGTTGGTGACAAAAAGCAGCCTTCTGAACACCTGGAATAGCAATCTCCGTATGCGTGGCATGCGACTCACCCCTGTCAAACGTATGATGACAATGCAGGACTGATCTGAACCGACTCCTAGTTTAAAGGTAGGCAGTGAACTGGCTGGTCGTGTAGTCCACTTCACTTAATTGGAGAAGTTGCATCAACCCTAGTCGACTGACTGACGAGGAAATCTCACGATGGATACGAAAGGCTCGTGTGGCATTTGACAACCCACGTCATCTCTGGTGAACGAACGCCTGATATCCGGCTACCGATCACAGCACGTGTGTACTGTGCAGAAGTTCACTCTGTCCTACTTCACGACTGTGGGATGTGACCGTTGAAAGTGGAAGACTTGTGCAAGCTAATTGTCTTCGACCATAGATATTTACGTTCTATCTACCGTGTTGAATAGTATAATATGGTGAGTAGTACTGAGGTTAGGCGTAGAGTGGTAGGTGAGGCGGGACCGACTCACCTTCACAACCACGTCGATTCAGACAGCTAGGACATGCTCTACGCATTCCAAACTACCGACTCGCTTGTCCAAAAATGCTAACTGACAGGATTCGGTGGGGAAAGAGTTAGGTGTGATCAAATCAAAACCTGGCGTCAACATATTGAAGCCATTCGACTCTTGGTTAAAGCCAGGTTTGTGTGTGTTTATCACCTGACTTCGGTCCATGAGAAGCTAGGATTCAATGACTGAAGACTATTTATTCGTGACATGGCTCAAAATTCTTCTCAATGGCATAGATGTTTTCACCAGTTATCAACTCCTAGATCCATTAAATTCTCATCATTCTGCATGTACTTACTCTTCCTCCTGTACATTCGCCTTCACTATACCTGCTTTCAATTCTTCTCTCTCTTCCTTTGTATACTTACTATATGGAGTGTGGCAACTTGAACTGTTTCACCCTTGTGCAAAGCTCCACGTTGAAAACTCAGTCAGTCAGTGAGGGTTCATCTAGCTTATAATGCTTCCCCTGGAGCCTGATTTTTAATAAGCTTAATATAGTTGACAGGAATTACCCAGTGCTCATCTGTTCCACTTCCATCACACATCCCACTCTGTGGTCATTACGAAAACATCTGGCTAGTCTGCTGTCGAACAGCCTTCGATACTCGTCGCGTTGTCACTCCAATGGAATCAATCTTCTCGCATAGACCAGTTGGGATGGGTCTACAGAAACCCACTGACTCTTACTAACCTATGGCTGCTTTTCAAAACTGTCCTAATTGCTGTTTCCTTAGCAGGACGCATATAGCCCGATCATTCTTCAGGATGAGCATTGCTATCATGCTTAGACAATTGGTCAAGTGAACTCTTCCATCAACACAGACTTGGTGTTTTCATAGAGAAGCCAGAATGCTAAGGCCTAGTGCCACATCGAGGAGTCAAGAATGGGATTTCAGGAAAACCATTTGCAATGTTACATCTCATCAGCATTACCATACGCTCTTAAACCCTCACCACAAAACCAGCAGCTTAAACTAACAGTTTCTCTTTCCACTATCTAACCGAACCTTCTTGCATGCCAAGATCTTCAGGAATCATTCGTTGCTCATTGGCTCCGTATGACAAACAAACACAACCAACAGCTGTCGATTAGACGCTGATGAACAAGCCAGAAGGAAGTGTAGGTCAAGCTTGACCAGTCTTGCGTTGAATTTCCAACATCTAACACTAAACAAAGTATATTAAAGTATCATGTCAAAACGTGTTGACGACAATGGGAACCTAACGATAGATTTTCATCAGTGCATAGGAATAAGCAGTTAAATGTGCTTCCATCCGACGACAAGCACGCATATACTAAGTTGGCGAGTAAGTTCTATGAGACGACAACTTCTGGAACATAGCCATACTTCTCAGCGTCGAACACTTACTCCGTTGATCGAGAGGTCTATTGTCAATGTAGTGCTGAGGAGGCAGTGCCATGGAACTAAATCGTACTAGTCAAGGCACTCGACTCGAACTAGTTCTGTCGTCCAAAAGGTAGTTCAAAGTTGTCTTCTAAACTGGAGATAACCAGCAGTTTTCGTCAGGGATGCCGAATGTCACTATTTTCATCCAACTTCATCGTAGACGTCTTGGTGCAGGCGATTCTGGCCAACTCCAACGTCTCATAGATGAACTTGTTACCAGATAAGTGTCACGTTGATCTAGAGTATGCGGAGGATGTGGCCACTCTCAAGCAAGTTGGTGACAAAAAGCAGCCTTCTGAACACCTGGAATAGCAATCTCCGTATGCGTGGCATGCGACTCACCCCTGTCAAACGTATGATGACAATGCAGGACTGATCTGAACCGACTCCTAGTTTAAAGGTAGGCAGTGAACTGGCTGGTCGTGTAGTCCACTTCACTTAATTGGAGAAGTTGCATCAACCCTAGTCGACTGACTGACGAGGAAATCTCACGATGGATACGAAAGGCTCGTGTGGCATTTGACAACCCACGTCATCTCTGGTGAACGAACGCCTGATATCCGGCTACCGATCACAGCACGTGTGTACTGTGCAGAAGTTCACTCTGTCCTACTTCACGACTGTGGGATGTGACCGTTGAAAGTGGAAGACTTGTGCAAGCTAATTGTCTTCGACCATAGATATTTACGTTCTATCTACCGTGTTGAATAGTATAATATGGTGAGTGGTACTGAGGTTAGGCGTAGAGTGGTAGGTGAGGCGGGACCGACTCACCTTCACAACCACGTCGATTCAGACAGCTAGGACATGCTCTACGCATTCCAAACTACCGACTCGCTTGTCCAAAAATGCTAACTGACAGGATTCGGTGGGGAAAGAGTTAGGTGTGATCAAATCAAAACCTGGCGTCAACATATTGAAGCCATTCGACTCTTGGTTAAAGCCAGGTTTGTGTGTGTTTATCACCTGACTTCGGTCCATGAGAAGCTAGGATTCAATGACTGAAGACTATTTATTCGTGACATGGCTCAAAATTCTTCTCAATGGCATAGATGTTTTCACCAGTTATCAACTCCTAGATCCATTAAATTCTCATCATTCTGCATGTACTTACTCTTCCTCGTGTACATTCGCCTTCACTATACCTGCTTTCAATTCTTTTCTCTCTTCCTTTGTATACTTACTATATGGAGTGTGGCAGCTTGAACTGTTTCACCCTTGTGCAAAGCTCCACGTTGAAAACTCAGTCAGTCAGTGAGGGTTCATCTAGCTTATAATGCTTCCCCTGGAGCCTGATTTTTAATAAGCTTAATATAGTTGACAGGAATTACCCAGTGCTCATCTGTTCCACTTCCATCACACATCCCACTCTGTGGTCATTACGAAAACATCTGGCTAGTCTGCTGTCGAACAGCCTTCGATACTCGTCGCGTTGTCACTCCAATGGAATCAATCTTCTCGCATAGACCAGTTCGGATGGGTCTACAGAAACCCACTGACTCTTACTAACCTATGGCTGCTTTTTAAAACTGTCCTAATTGCTGTTTCCTTAGCAGGACGCATATAGCCCGATCATTCTTCAGGATGAGCATTGCTATCATGCTTAGACAATTGGTCAAGTGAACTCTTCCATCAACACAGACTTGGTGTTTTCATAGAGAAGCCAGAATGCTAAGGCCTAGTGCCACATCGAGGAGTCAAGAATGGGATTTCAGGAAAACCATTTGCAATGTTACACCTCATCAGCATTACCATACGCTCTTAAACCCTCACCACAAAACCAGCAGCTTAAACTAACAGTTTCTCTTTCCACTATCTAACCGAACCTTCTTGCATGCCAAGATCTTCAGGAATCATTCGTTGCTCATTGGCTCCGTATGACAAACAAACACAACCAACAGCTGTCGATTAGACGCTGATGAACAAGCCAGAAGGAAGTGTAGGTCAAGCTTGACCAGTCTTGCGTTGGATTTCCAACATCTAACACTAAACAAAGTATATTAAAGTATCATGTCAAAACGTGTTGACGACAATGGGAACCTAACGATAGATTTTTATCAGTGCATAGGAATAAGCAGTTAAATGTGCTTCCATCCGACGACAAGCACGCATATACTAAGTTGGCGAGTAAGTTCTATGAGACGACAACTTCTGGAACATAGCCATACTTCTCAGCGTCGAACACTTACTCCGTTGATCGAGAGGTCTATTGTCAATGTAGTGCTGAGGAGGCAGTGCTATGGAACTAAATCGTACTAGTCAAGGCACTCGACTCGAACTAGTTCTGTCGTCCAAAAGGTAGTTCAAAGTTGTCTTCTAAACTGGAGATAACCAGCAGTTTTCGTCAGGGATGCCGAATGTCACTATTTTCATCCAACTTCATCGTAGACGTCTTGGTGCAGGCGATTCTGGCCAACTCCAACGTCTCATAGATGAACTTGTTACCAGATAAGTGTCACGTTGATCTAGAGTATGCGGAGGATGTGGCCACTCTCAAGCAAGTTGGTGACAAAAAGCAGCCTTCTGAACACCTGGAATAGCAATCTCCGTATGCGTGGCATGCGACTCACCCCTGTCAAACGTATGATGACAATGCAGGACTGATCTGAACCGACTCCTAGTTTAAAGGTAGGCAGTGAACTGGCTGGTCGTGTAGTCCACTTCACTTAATTGGAGAAGTTGCATCAACCCTAGTCGACTGACTGACGAGGAAATCTCACGATGGATACGAAAGGCTCGTGTGGCATTTGACAACCCACGTCATCTCTGGTGAACGAACGCCTGATATCCGGCTACCGATCACAGCACGTGTGTACTGTGCAGAAGTTCACTCTGTCCTACTTCACGACTGTGGGATGTGACCGTTGAAAGTGGAAGACTTGTGCAAGCTAATTGTCTTCGACCATAGATATTTACGTTCTATCTACCGTGTTGAATAGTATAATATGGTGAGTGGTACTGAGGTTAGGCGTAGAGTGGTAGGTGAGGCGGGACCGACTCACCTTCACAACCACGTCGATTCAGACAGCTAGGACATGCTCTACGCATTCCAAACTACCGACTCGCTTGTCCAAAAATGCTAACTGACAGGATTCGGTGGGGAAAGAGTTAGGTGTGATCAAATCAAAACCTGGCGTCAACATATTGAAGCCATTCGACTCTTGGTTAAAGCCAGGTTTGTGTGTGTTTATCACCTGACTTCGGTCCATGAGAAGCTAGGATTCAATGACTGAAGACTATTTATTCGTGACATGGCTCAAAATTCTTCTCAATGGCATAGATGTTTTCACCAGTTATCAACTCCTAGATCCATTAAATTCTCATCATTCTGCATGTACTTACTCTTCCTCGTGTACATTCGCCTTCACTATACCTGCTTTCAATTCTTTTCTCTCTTCCTTTGTATACTTACTATATGGAGTGTGGCAGCTTGAACTGTTTCACCCTTGTGCAAAGCTCCACTTTGAAAACTCAGTCAGTCAGTGAGGGTTCATCTAGCTTATAATGCTTCCCCTGGAGCCTGATTTTTAATAAGCTTAATATAGTTGACAGGAATTACCCAGTGCTCATCTGTTCCACTTCCATCACACATCCCACTCTGTGGTCATTACGAAAACATCTGGCTAGTCTGCTGTCGAACAGCCTTCGATACTCGTCGCGTTGTCACTCCAATGGAATCAATCTTCTCGCATAGACCAGTTCGGATGGGTCTACAGAAACCCACTGACTCTTACTAACCTATGGCTGCTTTTTAAAACTGTCCTAATTGCTGTTTCCTTAGCAGGACGCATATAGCCCGATCATTCTTCAGGATGAGCATTGCTATCATGCTTAGACAATTGGTCAAGTGAACTCTTCCATCAACACAGACTTGGTGTTTTCATAGAGAAGCCAGAATGCTAAGGCCTAGTGCCACATCGAGGAGTCAAGAATGGGATTTCAGGAAAACCATTTGCAATGTTACACCTCATCAGCATTACCATACGCTCTTAAACCCTCACCACAAAACCAGCAGCTTAAACTAACAGTTTCTCTTTCCACTATCTAACCGAACCTTCTTGCATGCCAAGATCTTCAGGAATCATTCGTTGCTCATTGGCTCCGTATGACAAACAAACACAACCAACAGCTGTCGATTAGACGCTGATGAACAAGCCAGAAGGAAGTGTAGGTCAAGCTTGACCAGTCTTGCGTTGGATTTCCAACATCTAACACTAAACAAAGTATATTAAAGTATCATGTCAAAACGTGCTGACGACAATGGGAACCTAACGATAGATTTTTATCAGTGCATAGGAATAAGCAGTTAAATGTGCTTCCATCCGACGACAAGCACGCATATACTAAGTTGGCGAGTAAGTTCTATGAGACGACAACTTCTGGAACATAGCCATACTTCTCAGCGTCGAACACTTACTCCGTTGATCGAGAGGTCTATTGTCAATGTAGTGCTGAGGAGGCAGTGCTATGGAACTAAATCGTACTAGTCAAGGCACTCGACTCGAACTAGTTCTGTCGTCCAAAAGGTAGTTCAAAGTTGTCTTCTAAACTGGAGATAACCAGCAGTTTTCGTCAGGGATGCCGAATGTCACTATTTTCATCCAACTTCATCGTAGACGTCTTGGTGCAGGCGATTCTGGCCAACTCCAACGTCTCATAGATGAACTTGTTACCAGATAAGTGTCACGTTGATCTAGAGTATGCGGAGGATGTGGCCACTCTCAAGCAAGTTGGTGACAAAAAGCAGCCTTCTGAACACCTGGAATAGCAATCTCCGTATGCGTGGCATGCGACTCACCCCTGTCAAACGTATGATGACAATGCAGGACTGATCTGAACCGACTCCTAGTTTAAAGGTAGGCAGTGAACTGGCTGGTCGTGTAGTCCACTTCACTTAATTGGAGAAGTTGCATCAACCCTAGTCGACTGACTGACGAGGAAATCTCACGATGGATACGAAAGGCTCGTGTGGCATTTGACAACCCACGTCATCTCTGGTGAACGAACGCCTGATATCCGGCTACCGATCACAGCACGTGTGTACTGTGCAGAAGTTCACTCTGTCCTACTTCACGACTGTGGGATGTGACCGTTGAAAGTGGAAGACTTGTGCAAGCTAATTGTCTTCGACCATAGATATTTACGTTCTATCTACCGTGTTGAATAGTATAATATGGTGAGTGGTACTGAGGTTAGGCGTAGAGTGGTAGGTGAGGCGGGACCGACTCACCTTCACAACCACGTCGATTCAGACAGCTAGGACATGCTCTACGCATTCCAAACTACCGACTCGCTTGTCCAAAAATGCTAACTGACAGGATTCGGTGGGGAAAGAGTTAGGTGTGATCAAATCAAAACCTGGCGTCAACATATTGAAGCCATTCGACTCTTGGTTAAAGCCAGGTTTGTGTGTGTTTATCACCTGACTTCGGTCCATGAGAAGCTAGGATTCAATGACTGAAGACTATTTATTCGTGACATGGCTCAAAATTCTTCTCAATGGCATAGATGTTTTCACCAGTTATCAACTCCTAGATCCATTAAATTCTCATCATTCTGCATGTACTTACTCTTCCTCCTGTACATTCGCCTTCACTATACCTGCTTTCAATTCTTTTCTCTCTTCCTTTGTATACTTACTATATGGAGTGTGGCAGCTTGAACTGTTTCACCCTTGTGCAAAGCTCCACGTTGAAAACTCAGTCAGTCAGTGAGGGTTCATCTAGCTTATAATGCTTCCCCTGGAGCCTGATTTTTAATAAGCTTAATATAGTTGACAGGAATTACCCAGTGCTCATCTGTTCCACTTCCATCACACATCCCACTCTGTGGTCATTACGAAAACATCTGGCTAGTCTGCTGTCGAACAGCCTTCGATACTCGTCGCGTTGTCACTCCAATGGAATCAATCTTCTCGCATAGACCAGTTCGGATGGGTCTACAGAAACCCACTGACTCTTACTAACCTATGGCTGCTTTTTAAAACTGTCCTAATTGCTGTTTCCTTAGCAGGACGCATATAGCCCGATCATTCTTCAGGATGAGCATTGCTATCATGCTTAGACAATTGGTCAAGTGAACTCTTCCATCAACACAGACTTGGTGTTTTCATAGAGAAGCCAGAATGCTAAGGCCTAGTGCCACATCGAGGAGTCAAGAATGGGATTTCAGGAAAACCATTTGCAATGTTACATCTCATCAGCATTACCATACGCTCTTAAACCCTCACCACAAAACCAGCAGCTTAAACTAACAGTTTCTCTTTCCACTATCTAACCGAACCTTCTTGCATGCCAAGATCTTCAGGAATCATTCGTTGCTCATTGGCTCCGTATGACAAACAAACACAACCAACAGCTGCCGATTAGACGCTGATGAACAAGCCAGAAGGAAGTGTAGGTCAAGCTTGACCAGTCTTGCGTTGGATTTCCAACATCTAACACTAAACAAAGTATATTAAAGTATCATGTCAAAACGTGCTGACGACAATGGGAACCTAACGATAGATTTTTATCAGTGCATAGGAATAAGCAGTTAAATGTGCTTCCATCCGACGACAAGCACGCATATACTAAGTTGGCGAGTAAGTTCTATGAGACGACAACTTCTGGAACATAGCCATACTTCTCAGCGTCGAACACTTACTCCGTTGATCGAGAGGTCTATTGTCAATGTAGTGCTGAGGAGGCAGTGCTATGGAACTAAATCGTACTAGTCAAGGCACTCGACTCGAACTAGTTCTGTCGTCCAAAAGGTAGTTCAAAGTTGTCTTCTAAACTGGAGATAACCAGCAGTTTTCGTCAGGGATGCCGAATGTCACTATTTTCATCCAACTTCATCGTAGACGTCTTGGTGCAGGCGATTCTGGCCAACTCCAACGTCTCATAGATGAACTTGTTACCAGATAAGTGTCACGTTGATCTAGAGTATGCGGAGGATGTGGCCACTCTCAAGCAAGTTGGTGACAAAAAGCAGCCTTCTGAACACCTGGAATAGCAATCTCCGTATGCGTGGCATGCGACTCACCCCTGTCAAACGTATGATGACAATGCAGGACTGATCTGAACCGACTCCTAGTTTAAAGGTAGGCAGTGAACTGGCTGGTCGTGTAGTCCACTTCACTTAATTGGAGAAGTTGCATCAACCCTAGTCGACTGACTGACGAGGAAATCTCACGATGGATACGAAAGGCTCGTGTGGCATTTGACAACCCACGTCATCTCTGGTGAACGAACGCCTGATATCCGGCTACCGATCACAGCACGTGTGTACTGTGCAGAAGTTCACTCTGTCCTACTTCACGACTGTGGGATGTGACCGTTGAAAGTGGAAGACTTGTGCAAGCTAATTGTCTTCGACCATAGATATTTACGTTCTATCTACCGTGTTGAATAGTATAATATGGTGAGTGGTACTGAGGTTAGGCGTAGAGTGGTAGGTGAGGCGGGACCGACTCACCTTCACAACCGCGTCGATTCAGACAGCTAGGACATGCTCTACGCATTCCAAACTACCGACTCGCTTGTCCAAAAATGCTAACTGACAGGATTCGGTGGGGAAAGAGTTAGGTGTGATCAAATCAAAACCTGGCGTCAACATATTGAAGCCATTCGACTCTTGGTTAAAGCCAGGTTTGTGTGTGTTTATCACCTGACTTCGGTCCATGAGAAGCTAGGATTCAATGACTGAAGACTATTTATTCGTGACATGGCTCAAAATTCTTCTCAATGGCATAGATGTTTTCACCAGTTATCAACTCCTAGATCCATTAAATTCTCATCATTCTGCATGTACTTACTCTTCCTCCTGTACATTCGCCTTCACTATACCTGCTTTCAATTCTTTTCTCTCTTCCTTTGTATACTTACTATATGGAGTGTGGCAGCTTGAACTGTTTCACCCTTGTGCAAAGCTCCACGTTGAAAACTCAGTCAGTCAGTGAGGGTTCATCTAGCTTATAATGCTTCCCCTGGAGCCTGATTTTTAATAAGCTTAATATAGTTGACAGGAATTACCCAGTGCTCATCTGTTCCACTTCCATCACACATCCCACTCTGTGGTCATTACGAAAACATCTGGCTAGTCTGCTGTCGAACAGCCTTCGATACTCGTCGCGTTGTCACTCCAATGGAATCAATCTTCTCGCATAGACCAGTTCGGATGGGTCTACAGAAACCCACTGACTCTTACTAACCTATGGCTGCTTTTTAAAACTGTCCTAATTGCTGTTTCCTTAGCAGGACGCATATAGCCCGATCATTCTTCAGGATGAGCATTGCTATCATGCTTAGACAATTGGTCAAGTGAACTCTTCCATCAACACAGACTTGGTGTTTTCATAGAGAAGCCAGAATGCTAAGGCCTAGTGCCACATCGAGGAGTCAAGAATGGGATTTCAGGAAAACCATTTGCAATGTTACATCTCATCAGCATTACCATACGCTCTTAAACCCTCACCACAAAACCAGCAGCTTAAACTAACAGTTTCTCTTTCCACTATCTAACCGAACCTTCTTGCATGCCAAGATCTTCAGGAATCATTCGTTGCTCATTGGCTCCGTATGACAAACAAACACAACCAACAGCTGCCGATTAGACGCTGATGAACAAGCCAGAAGGAAGTGTAGGTCAAGCTTGACCAGTCTTGCGTTGGATTTCCAACATCTAACACTAAACAAAGTATATTAAAGTATCATGTCAAAACGTGTTGACGACAATGGGAACCTAACGATAGATTTTTATCAGTGCATAGGAATAAGCAGTTAAATGTGCTTCCATCCGACGACAAGCACGCATATACTAAGTTGGCGAGTAAGTTCTATGAGACGACAACTTCTGGAACATAGCCATACTTCTCAGCGTCGAACACTTACTCCGTTGATCGAGAGGTCTATTGTCAATGTAGTGCTGAGGAGGCAGTGCTATGGAACTAAATCGTACTAGTCAAGGCACTCGACTCGAACTAGTTCTGTCGTCCAAAAGGTAGTTCAAAGTTGTCTTCTAAACTGGAGATAACCAGCAGTTTTCGTCAGGGATGCCGAATGTCACTATTTTCATCCAACTTCATCGTAGACGTCTTGGTGCAGGCGATTCTGGCCAACTCCAACGTCTCATAGATGAACTTGTTACCAGATAAGTGTCACGTTGATCTAGAGTATGCGGAGGATGTGGCCACTCTCAAGCAAGTTGGTGACAAAAAGCAGCCTTCTGAACACCTGGAATAGCAATCTCCGTATGCGTGGCATGCGACTCACCCCTGTCAAACGTATGATGACAATGCAGGACTGATCTGAACCGACTCCTAGTTTAAAGGTAGGCAGTGAACTGGCTGGTCGTGTAGTCCACTTCACTTAATTGGAGAAGTTGCATCAACCCTAGTCGACTGACTGACGAGGAAATCTCACGATGGATACGAAAGGCTCGTGTGGCATTTGACAACCCACGTCATCTCTGGTGAACGAACGCCTGATATCCGGCTACCGATCACAGCACGTGTGTACTGTGCAGAAGTTCACTCTGTCCTACTTCACGACTGTGGGATGTGACCGTTGAAAGTGGAAGACTTGTGCAAGCTAATTGTCTTCGACCATAGATATTTACGTTCTATCTACCGTGTTGAATAGTATAATATGGTGAGTGGTACTGAGGTTAGGCGTAGAGTGGTAGGTGAGGCGGGACCGACTCACCTTCACAACCACGTCGATTCAGACAGCTAGGACATGCTCTACGCATTCCAAACTACCGACTCGCTTGTCCAAAAATGCTAACTGACAGGATTCGGTGGGGAAAGAGTTAGGTGTGATCAAATCAAAACCTGGCGTCAACATATTGAAGCCATTCGACTCTTGGTTAAAGCCAGGTTTGTGTGTGTTTATCACCTGACTTCGGTCCATGAGAAGCTAGGATTCAATGACTGAAGACTATTTATTCGTGACATGGCTCAAAATTCTTCTCAATGGCATAGATGTTTTCACCAGTTATCAACTCCTAGATCCATTAAATTCTCATCATTCTGCATGTACTTACTCTTCCTCGTGTACATTCGCCTTCACTATACCTGCTTTCAATTCTTTTCTCTCTTCCTTTGTATACTTACTATATGGAGTGTGGCAGCTTGAACTGTTTCACCCTTGTGCAAAGCTCCACGTTGAAAACTCAGTCAGTCAGTGAGGGTTCATCTAGCTTATAATGCTTCCCCTGGAGCCTGATTTTTAATAAGCTTAATATAGTTGACAGGAATTACCCAGTGCTCATCTGTTCCACTTCCATCACACATCCCACTCTGTGGTCATTACGAAAACATCTGGCTAGTCTGCTGTCGAACAGCCTTCGATACTCGTCGCGTTGTCACTCCAATGGAATCAATCTTCTCGCATAGACCAGTTCGGATGGGTCTACAGAAACCCACTGACTCTTACTAACCTGTTGCTTCTGTCTATATCTCCATATATATTCATGTTATCTATGCGGTTTTTTTTCTTTCTAGCTTTTTTTTTTGTTATCTCCACGATATTCTCCTGTTTTCTTTGGATGTCTTTTTATGTATTAGCATTCTTTTCTTGATGTTTTTTCTCTTATTTTTTCGTCATTGTTTCTTTTGCTTGCATTTTGCTAATTTTTTCATTTTCATACTTGGATACTGTTCATACTTTATTTTTTCTTCTGTCTTCTTATTTATTTTGCTCATTTTTTTTAGCATTTTTTGCGGCTGTTTATTTTGATTAATTGTAGATATTTACTGATCTCTTTTTTGCATTGTTGAAGATGATTTCACTCATGGTATAGATGTTCACGAACAATTCTTTCGTTGGTTTCATTATCCGCGCCGCTATGTGGCTCGGTAATATGGAAACCACTTCTAATAATTTCGATAAATTTTGCATAGAATATCTGCAGTGAAACCGTTTTCACAACTGCTTTACTAGCACATATTATCTTAATCCTAGACTTTGTAGTCTTAAATACAAATGTTCGTGAAATATATGAATGTCAATTCTGTGTTGATTCAATATTTTAAAATTAATATGCAAAAAAATTTCTAATACATAAATACTACTTTTACGCTTTATTTTTGTAAAACAATGGATTTGTTCATTTTAAGCCGTACAAAACAGGGCTATTCATCAATTTTAACAAAGAAAATTACCAAAAGCAATGAGAAACAGATTTGTTTTGTTACACAAAGCTGTGTAAAATAACGTTACTCGATTTAATAAAGTATGCATAGTGACTACATACAGTTACTCAAATAAGTGAATATATTCTACATTGTATATGTATATGTATCTTAAACAATGATTATACTGCCAAAAGTCATGATGATTATCAAAGCAAAATAGCTCTACTCTCACAACAACAAGAATATTAAAAATAATAAATAAATAAAAGAGAACATACAACTAACTAATAACTAAGTGTTCACTTTAACAGAAGTATAGGAGGATTAAAATAAATCACAGGTGAACTCAAAACTTGTATAAACGCCATTTATTTATTAATTATTTGGTTCAATCAACTAAACAATAAACTCTCTACACAAAAAAGATAAATGAATGGATGTAATGAGTTTCTTCTCAAAGTAAACCGCCCTAAAAATTGTTTCTTTTTTGCTTCCTTCTTAGCATTATTTCTTCTATTGATAACAAAAGTTTAAAGAATTTGAGTAAAAGGAAGTGTGAAATAATGAAAGAGACACAAACGCAAAAACTAGCTGTTATATTCCCCTTTTCTACACGAATCTAAATGTTTCCTTTATTTATTCATCAATATATTGAAAAACTAAGATAAGGAAAGAAACTTAATGAATTTATGCACATACTAATAACTTCATTACACCAAAAACTAAGGCAGATAACAGATACAAATAATAAAAGGGTTGTGATTTGACTGAGGTTACTGAATTGCATAAATCACCTGTGCAATGACAATAGCGAATGCGTACATCATTTGTACCGACACGATCAATACAGCCCAAATTATCCACAATGTTACTGCATTGGCGCACTACACGTCTTTCATTTTCAACTAGAGAGAAAAATTAAGTAGGTGTTCACATAGCCAAGATAACAACAAAAATAAAGAACACACAATTCTGACAGAATAGACAGAAAACTAGCAAGTGTCTTATTTTTCATGCTTTTGGTCAAGTAGGAGGTTAGTCTATTTTTCTACAGTGCAGCAGCTTTTACATTATTCTTGTTCTAAAAATACAATGGTCCTGAGTATTTTTCGAAATTATTTTATATGACGAAGCTACCCGTATCATTAATGATCTAATTACTCCTTAAGAAACCTCTATCACTACTAAAGCAAGTACACAAAAGCCTATTTTTGAAGCTAGTTATTACAGGTTCCCCTTGTGTAATAGCTGTCGCTTACAGACTAGCATGTCAATACTCCCAAGCTCCAGATTACTGAGTTGAAATAAACTTCTTTTTAGCATGGAAAAGGTACATATACGTCTTTCCTCACTGTCTCAAATAGTCTTAGTCGGCAGACAGGATTCGGAACCAGATCTTAACCCCTGTTTCCAACTTGTTGCCAAGTTAGAAACTATATACACTACATCACCAAAACCAGATGAGGAGCAAAGGTGCGCCCTCATATGTACCGCAGATTTCGCGACCAACTCGAAACAACATTGATATAATCGATATAAGCATAAAACTTGAACATTGTGGTAGAGTATAACTCCATTACAGATAAGACTTTATTTTGATAAATCACACAGTGTTATACATTAATATTAACTGATGACGTTTCGGGCACAAATTATTGTCACTCATAATCATATCAAGTTACTCACACAACTTGTTTCTTCATTTATATACATAAGTGGAATTCATTAGATATTTGAATAAAACTCAATACAGGATAGTGTACATTCAGAAATAATAATATGAGTGTTATTGGTCGATTACAATCAGATGGGAAATAAGACGAGTGTTTTTATAGTTAAAATTAGTAACTTGTTAGAGTGTTATGATGTACGTGAACTGAAATAGAATTTTAAGATTATTTATTATCCTCCTCTGATTTGACTGACTGGTGGTAATAATATCTTCCATATCTCTGGTATTTGCGTTGTCATTTCTGTTGCATGTGTTGGGTGTAGATACGATGAACAAGGACTCAGTAATCAATCTCTCTCTCCATCTACCTAGATTACTTTTTAGAATTTTAACCCTCTCCCACCCTATTGTGTGGTTGTGTGTTAATGCATGCAGTGCAATCGCTGAGCGTTTTTCTAAATTACTTATCTTCTCTGGGTCAACCATTCTCACCTTAGCTAAATTCTTATGTTCCCACAGTCTGACTACCCCCAACCTACTATTTTGACCTATGTAGTTGACATCACAGTCATTGGAGGGTTTTTCGTAAATTATATTATTTTGTTTAATTGCGTCCAACGGGCTTTTAGCCTACAGAACTTGTCTCTGAGTCAGTTTGTAGGTTTGAATGCCACCCTAATTCCTGATTTATTGAGAATCCTACATAGGGCCTCAGATATATATATAAGTAGATGGAGAGAGAGATTGATTACTGAGTCCTTGTTCATCGTATCTACACCCAACACATGCAACAGAAATGACAACGCAAATACCAGAGATATGGAAGATATTATTACCACCAGTCAGTCAAATCAGAGGAGGATAATAAATAATCTTAAAATTCTATTTCAGTTCACGTACATCATAACACTCTAACAAGTTACTAATTTTAACTATAAAAACACTCGTCTTATTTCCCATCTGATTGTAATCGACCAATAACACTCATATTATTATTTCTGAATGTACACTATCCTGTATTGAGTTTTATTCAAATATCTAATGAATTCCACTTATGTATATAAATGAAGAAACAAGTTGTGTGAGTAACTTGATATGATTATGAGTGACAATAATTTGTGCCCGAAACGTCATCAGTTAATATTAATGTATAACACTGTGTGATTTATCAAAATAAAGTCTTATCTGTAATGGAGTTATACTCTACCACAATGTTCAAGTTTTATACTTATATCAGTAGTATGAAACACTTTCACAGCACTCCTTTCTCAGTCAAATGTTATAGCAACACTGAATTTATGCAGCCAAAAGCACCTCTATGTTAGGAGATATGCTAATTTTTGAACCCTGGGGGGTATGTCTATATGCTAGAACCTGTCAAAAAGTGAAGATATGATCAATACTCTATTGTAAGAACTTGAGCCTTCACTGGTTTCATCAGGTTTACTTTGTCCGAGCCCCATTCATCCTTCTGATAACTTTGCGACTTAGAATCTTAAATGTTGTGTCGGTCAAACTGATACCCCTAGACTATCGCAGGAAGATTTTCTACACCTCTTATGACCTCGTATTATCAATGAGCTATACCAGTCAGTAACACAAAAGATCTTGCCAATAAGTAATCACGACCATCCTCCAACACCTCTGAAGTCATATCACCAGTCCCTGTCAGTTTGCCTGTGTCTAAATTAAAGACAACTTTCGCAACCATTATCATTATTTCTATTAACATTAATGAAGTCGATTACTTCTCGAACAATAAATAAATTTTGTTCGAAACGTCATCCAGTAAATAATACTGTTTCACTGTGTGATATATCTAATAAACAAACTAATATGGAATTACTTACTACTACAGTGCCCAAGTTTTACACATATATTAATATGACTTATGGTCTTCCTGAGAAGCCGATTACTGTTGGAGGGTAAATATCAACACCACAGTCAGATTGAGGGCAGTTATAGTGTAGCTTTAGGCCAGAGAAACGACTAGATAAAATTTTCTGCCAAATGCTGTAGCCGTCTCTCCTGAGAAATTACTAGAAATCCATCCTTCTCGGAGATCGATTCACTTAGATGATCTTTTTACTGCTCTTTCCCTAATGAATCTATTTTCTGTTTCTAACATTTTTCATTTCACTAGCTTTAGTAGCCAACGACTACTACTTATTTTGAAGAATTTTCGTCAACCTTGTTTTGAGCAGTTTGGATCATACCATAGAAATATTTGTGCGTATCGTTTCATCGGCATTTTGACTACAAGATCAGTCTGCGGAGCATCCATGTAGGAATACCAGGTGAGAATGTCTTACAGCCGGATAAAACTAAATTGCAACATAAAAATATCTCACATTGTATGCATTCGATTAGTCTGAAGTTTAGGCATGTTAAAAGAGAGTAATTACCTCAGAAGAACATAAGTCGAAATATATTTTTACTACTATTTTATTATTAACATGTTTTAAATTTCTGCTTTCGCACCTTGCTAAGTATCACGGTCGTGGAGATTTTTAGTTAATTTTTTAGTGAATAAATCTTCTGATATGAGGATAGAATTTGGGCACTATAGTAGAGTATAGTTCCGTTATGGATAAAATGTATTTTGATAAATTCTCGCAGTGTTATGTAGTAATATTTGATGATGTCGTTTCGAGCACAGTTTATTTGCTCATAATCATATCAAGGTACTCACAAAACTTTCTGACTTTGTTTATATGCATCATAATGGAATAAATCTACTGTTTTTGTCATAATAATACCGATAACAATAATAACAATGTTTTCCTACTGAATGACTACTTATCTAAAAAATTCTGTGAACACTAATCATAAGTTTATAGCATTCCAATTATTTCATAAGTCAAACAAACATAGTGGAAGTGAGACCACAATTTGTGCATCTGCTGATCCAAAGACAGCTTAAGTAAACGGGAGCCGACTATTTTAACCATGAGGAAAATCGATATATAGACAATTTCCTCTTTGGATTTATGCCTAATGGAAATAATTATTTTTTCTGAAGGATTAGATTTAAATAGGTCATTTTGATAAGTATAAAAATTTCCTTCCCACCAGTGTTTAACTTACCAACTTGGTCGATCTTCCGACAACCAATAGGTTTGGATGCATCAATTCCAGGATACTTGGAACAATTTGTTATGAAAGTAAACTGATCCCATGGTTCACATAATTGGCCATCAAGGTAAGAATTGCAAACGACGCACTGGACACCAGCAGCTATAAAGAAATGAATGGATGTTGCACGCATTTTTCACTATTTTAAGACATTTTATGACTAGGAAACACAAAAATTAATAGCACACAGTTCTAAAACAAATAAGGATATTGTTATAACAACTCCGTGAAAAAGGATTTTTAAACCTACTGGAAGGGAACCTAATTCGCTAAGCATAACTCAGAAATAAACCTAGACAATTTAAGGACCTAGGAAAAACTCTTTAGACATATGTTTGTCATACTTGCATTAACCCAAAAGCCAACTCAGGACTTTGTATAGAAATGCATTAGCTCAAGTAGTCATGCTTAGAATTGGCAAAAACTAAAGAAAAGACAGATGCAAAGTGATGCAACAGGGAATAAATATGACAAGAGGAGAGATACTAATTGTATGAGGATTTTTTTCCTTCACGTTCCCCAGTGGAACATAGGGCTTCAAGCTGGAGCCAGCTTGAAGTTTCTGTAGCAGTGTTTATTTTACAGGATGGGGTTGCTGGCCTCATGCCCAACCTTCCCTCTTCACCAGCATTATTTCTGGCTTATCAAGGTAAAGGAGTGAGTCGGCCGGGGATCGAACTCCGGACCATGTGCATGGTCAGCGAGCGTCCTAACCGCTAAGCTACCGACGCTGTATGAGGATTGGAAGATGAATTTCTGTTTTGGTAATGGTAAAAAGTTAAGACATCTGAGCCTTTGAGTGCAAACTTGAAATATGTCACTCTCCAACCTTTTACTAGTAACATCTCGAAAACTACAGTCAAACAGCTTATATCTCATGAAATGCCTCAGACCGATAGTCCGATAATTCCTTGTTTTGTGATATTTTCGCCCTTTTAGAATTACTTTGTCTTTATCCCAAACCTGCTACTGAAATGTCCATTTCTAAGGGTAATGTCACTACATGTACAGTATTTGTCCCATCCGCTATACTCGACGAACATTCGCAGCATCTTTAATTAACCCACTTTTCTTATCTAAAATTATATCTAACCTCAATATTATCTGCATTGATAGCAGTCAAATGATATGCATTCTTACCATATCTTATATTTTTAGAATCCTCACTTTCCTGTCATGTAGTATGATACAGTGGAGAGCTGACCTCTGCAGCTGACATCAAACATCTCACTATCGACAAAGGTGCAGGTGAGCCTTTTGTATTCACTCTGGACTCCATTGCCAACCAGTTCATTATGGTTCATTCAAAACACTGAATATGTGAAGTCGTCAAAACACATTTCAAATTCGCTCCAGTTTTCTCCTCACAAGACTGTCTTTTCTCCTCGTCTTCGCGTAAAAGTACTACATGGTTTACATCATTTAAGTCAGCTAGTGCTTTTCCTTGTAGAAAATCAATTCCTGAGAATCGAACGTTACAGTAACTCCCACCAGCTCATCATCATCATCAGTCCCTTGACTTTCGTCGTGGGGGTGCTATGACAGTTCGCGCTATCAGTCTTCTCCATTCTTCTCGGTTTAATGCTATTTTCTGTAGCGTATCCAAGGGCATTTCAGTCCACTCTTTTATGTTGTCAAGCCAGCTCTTATTCGGTCGACCTCTCTTTCGTGCTCCTCCTACTGTGCCTTGTAGAATCGTTTTGGACAATGTGTCATGTCTTACCATGTGGCCGAACCATTGTAGTTTCCGTTTCTTTACGATTGAAAAGAGTGGTTCCTGTTTTCCTGCCAGTCTATGGACCTGGTGTAAGACATATTCATTAGTTTTCCTTTCAAGGTAACTTATTCCTAGGATCCTTCTATAGCTTTTGTTTTCGAAGGCTTGTATTCTTCTTTCTGTCTCTGCATTCAGGGTCCAGCTCTCACATCCATATAGGAATACAGAGAGGACCAGTGACGAGTAGAGTTTCATTTTTGCTGAGACGCTGATGTCGCTCTTCCATATATTCCCTAACTTGGACATGGTGGCAGAGGCTAGGTTTAGTCGAATTTTTATTTCCTTAGTGGACCTTCCATCTTTTGTTAGGGTAGACCCAAGGTATTTGAAAGTTTCAACCTCTTCTAATACATGTCCATCAAGTCTGATACATCTATCTGAGTTGTTTCCTCCGTTAATGAGTATTTTGCTTTTTTCTGTGCTGATTTCCATGCCCACAGATTTGGTTGCAACATCAAGTCTTGAGGTGAGGTCCTGAACTTGATCAATGTTTTCCCCAATGAGGGCTATATCATCAGCAAATCTGAGGTTGGAAATTGGTCTTCCGTTTATGCTAAGTGTCGGTGTAAAGTCATGTAGGGTTTGTGTCATAATATGTTCGAGGAATAAATTAAAGAGGACTGGTGAGAGAATGCACCCTTGGCGTACTCCTATAGTTGTTCTGAAGAACTCGCCAGTTTGATTATTTAGAGATACTGCACTACTAGATTTGTTATATAAAGACTTAATAACCTCAATTATGTTTTTATCTATATTGTAGTTATTCATGACTTGCCATAAGCCTTCGTGCCACACACGGTCAAAGGCCTTCTTAAAATCGATAAAGTTGTGTACTAGCATTTTTTGGTGTTGTAGACATTTTTCGTTTAGTACCCTTATGTTAAAAATTTGTTCAGCAGTGCTTCTGCCCGGCCTGAATCCGGCCTGTTCTTCTGAGAGTATTTCCTCTACTTTCTTTTTGAGTCTGTTCAATATTACTTTCAGCATGACTTTACTTGGGTGGCTGATTAAACTTATTGTTCTGTAGTTCTCGCACTGCTTTGCGTCCCCTTTCTTAAATATTGGAATGATTAGTGACTGAGTCCATTCTTTAGGCCATTCTTTTTCTTGCCAGATTTTTTGACAGGCTGCTTTCAGCCATTTAACTGTTTGTGGTCCACCATGTTTAATTAGTTCTGCCGGTATGTTGTCAATTCCTGGTGATTTATCTCCCTTAAGTGATTTTATTGTTTCCTCTACTTCTGACTCTAGTATGGGTGAATCACCGATCTCCCTATTGTCCCAGCATGAATTGTTTATTAGGCTATAATTAGGGCTTATTTTATGATTGTAGAGTCCCTTACAGTATTCTGTCCACCTTCTAAGGATATCTGCTTCTTCTGTTAAGAGGGTGCCTTTACCATCCTCAATTACGGTTGCTCTATTCAGTTTCGTATTGGTCAGCTTACTCAGTGTTTCGAATGCTTTTTTATTGTTGCCTCCCCTTAAGCTATTATCGATGATATTACATTGTTCAGTAATCCAGCCCTCTTTTGCTCTCTTCATTTTGGAGCGTATTTCTTTGTCTACTGTTCTATACTCTTCCCTGTACTGGGAATTAAGTCCTTTCTTCTTTTTTAGTTCTCTTCTTGTATCATACAGGTTTAAAATATCGTCTGTGACCCATGGTTTGATTTTCTTTCTTTTGTTACCCAGAACTTCTGTTGCTGATTCATGCAGCACTGTTTTAATGATAAAATCCGATAGATTCATATTACACAACAAAGGCAAATCCTGGCGACTGTCACCACTTCAGGAAGCAACTCTTTCACAATTGCACCATCAGTATAACATGCTTTCTCGGAACTATCTTCCCACTTACACTGTTAAGGAAACTCATTATCGACAGATTCAAATATTGCCTTCTATTTGACAATTATCTCACGTTTCAGATACAAGGTAGTGTTTGTTCCATAACCTATCAGATATAGAATTGACCAAGGCCATGATGACTAAATTAAAATATTAGTCTCAAGATCCCTATGTTCGGCATGCGACTCACCCCTGTCAAACGTATGATGACAATGCAGGACTGATCTGAACCGACTCCTAGTTTAAAGGTAGGCAGTGAACTGGCTGGTCGTGTAGTCCACTTCACTTAATTGGAGAAGTTGCATCAACCCTAGTCGACTGACTGACGAGGAAATCTCACGATGGATACGAAAGGCTCGTGTGGCATTTGACAACCCACGTCATCTCTGGTGAACGAACGCCTGATATCCGGCTACCGATCACAGCACGTGTGTACTGTGCAGAAGTTCACTCTGTCCTACTTCACGACTGTGGGATGTGACCGTTGAAAGTGGAAGACTTGTGCAAGCTAATTGTCTTCGACCATAGATATTTACGTTCTATCTACCGTGTTGAATAGTATAATATGGTGAGTGGTACTGAGGTTAGGCGTAGAGTGGTAGGTGAGGCGGGACCGACTCACCTTCACAACCACGTCGATTCAGACAGCTAGGACATGCTCTACGCATTCCAAACTACCGACTCGCTTGTCCAAAAATGCTAACTGACAGGATTCGGTGGGGAAAGAGTTAGGTGTGATCAAATCAAAACCTGGCGTCAACATATTGAAGCCATTCGACTCTTGGTTAAAGCCAGGTTTGTGTGTGTTTATCACCTGACTTCGGTCCATGAGAAGCTAGGATTCAATGACTGAAGACTATTTATTCGTGACATGGCTCAAAATTCTTCTCAATGGCATAGATGTTTTCACCAGTTATCAACTCCTAGATCCATTAAATTCTCATCATTCTGCATGTACTTACTCTTCCTCGTGTACATTCGCCTTCACTATACCTGCTTTCAATTCTTTTCTCTCTTCCTTTGTATACTTACTATATGGAGTGTGGCTACTTTAACTGTATGTTGTAGAGTTTGAATTGGAGTTTGGATACATTGAGATTAAGATAGATTTAGACGTAGCATACAAAAATTTCGTACGGACTTCCAGAGAAGGAGATGTCTGTACCCTTAATCGGCTATTTCAAAAAGAGATTAAACAAACACAGATGCTCATCATGAACAGATTATCACATTCTTGATTCCTTCTATCTCCAAAAAAATATCTGAATCTGAATCCATAGCCTAGCATACATCAGTTTTTGATGGCAAACATTTCGCAGAAATTACTCGACTTAATCAAACTGGTGGATAAAGGACTATTGTATCTTTTAAGATACATGAAATTTAATAATAATAAGTTGGATGTAGCCATCCTCACTGAGATGTAGTTACAAGAAACGAATAATTATTCTAATACCAGTTTATTGCATTATTTATTTACGATGGTGAATTTTCTGTCAGCTCAAAGCATTTATTAAGACTTCAATCTAGTGGTCATAATAGGACTGCGCAAACTACAACTCTCACCTGATAGTCCCGTCTTCTGTGATCCACAATGGAGAACTCAGCGAGGCGTTCGGAGTGAATACAGGAGTAAAACGAGGCTGCCTATTATCACCGATAATATTATTAATTGGTGTGGACTGGATTATGCGTCAGACTGTGAGTGGGGAATGAGAAGGCAGGAATACGCTGCAATGACCGACAAGAAAACTCTAGAAGATCTGGATTTCGCAGATGAAATGTGTCTAATGTCTAATGGAGATAACCAACGAACCGCAACAACAACAACCAGCACCAATCACCATCAGTGGGAGAGATTTGACATAGGTTAGTTCCTTCACTTGCCTAGGAAGCATTGCTTCAACCACAGGCGGAACGGATGAAGATGTCAAAACCAGCCATTATTAAAAAGGCAAGGTGCGCTTTCATCAACCTGAAACAAGTTTGCAAATCTTCTGCACTCAGCCTGCATAAACAACAAGATTCGGATTTTTAACACATATGTGAAGTCAGTCAGTTCTTCTATACGGGTCAAAAACTTGCACTGCGTGTTACGAAAAGAATTTCCGACAAGTTACACGCTTACGTCAACATCTGCCTTTGCTGGCTCCATACTGAAGATCAGATGGCAGGCTGTCCAGAAAGAATTTTTAAGAAGAAACTCTTGCTGAGAACAAACCAACCTAGAGCCGATCGCTCAAAAAATATGTAAGAGAAAATGGAGGTGGATCGGGCATACATTGAGGAAAACCTCGAATGACATAGTGTGCAATGCAGGCCATAGCTTGAATGGCATCCAAATGGGAAGTGACGAGTGGGTCGTCGGTGCAAGGGTGACATGGAGGAGATCGTGTGAGGAAGAGATGAGAGATCATGGGCAATCATGGACCCAGCTGAAGAGTACGGCAGAAAATAGAACAAAGTGGAGATGTGTTGCTGAAGCCCTATGTTCCACTAGAAACCCAATGGAATGATAATAATAATAATAACTTGAAAGGGTGTTGATACATTAAACAGTACAAAAAATCTTCCTAGGAAAAAACATCAAAGAGAATTTTCTTTTCACAGCCTTCATATGAAAGTTGGAGAAACAGTAAAGAATTACTAACCTGAATTTTGCTGCAAAATGCACGAAAATACTAATATTCCAATATAAATTTCCTGAATGAAACCCATAATCAACGTCACAGCATCAACTGTTTTATCAAAAGTCAAACTCCCATTATTTGGGAGACAACAAGAATGTTTGAAAAAATCGATTCTGTAGGCTCATTCGTTTTTAAAAAGAATTACCTGTATTACTGGATTGGTTAAGAGGATAATTCATCGATCGTCGTATTGTTTAACCAATCAAAGATGCGTCAATAGCCAAACTTACGAATGACCTTGGGCGTTGACCTAAATATCCAATACTAGTTTCTTTGATTACCTTATACTGTTATTAGTGGGCTGACATGCGTACAGAATTTTGTAGCTAGAAATTATCAATTTATCTCCAAATAAAAGTGTTGATTATCAACCATAAAAGAAATATAAATTGGGGGAAACACAGAAGACATTACATACTTATTTAAAAAAACCGCACGGTGTTTGGGGAATAAGGGTTTTTCTGAACGTTTCTGAGTTAAAGCCAAAGCTTCCTTAGCAGGGAGGACAGCTGTGTGTTTAGTAGCTGGATTTAATTTAGGTTAGGACCTCTTATAACGATGTGATTAGATGAAAAAGAATCGAATGTATACGCAAACTTTACAAATCCTTTCGAACACAGGAACTGCTATGTTGTGGTTGACAGCAGACAGAAAAGTCAGAAATCTTCACATTTTCAGAAACACTTGGTAAACTGTCATAACACATCCCTTTTTATCTGGGCTACCTTGACGGACACATTTTCAGAATATTTTCAGAATAAGTGTCACCATATGGTGACACTCATTTTATTTTATGCTAAGTAGTTTGCTCATTGTTAGTATTTTAGAGACTGATGGTATTGACTTTCACGGATAGTACGAAGTATTCTAATGCAAGATCTAATATCCACAACTTCTATAGTATTCGTTCTGCGTTGACCAAAGGCAAAGCAAAACAATAATTACGAAGTATATTTCGGGACCAAATCGGAGTGCGAGATGATTGCTTAGCTGGCTCGGGATCGTGCACGGCGTGGATGCTTGACCGGAAACCTTCAGCTGAACAAGTTGACTTAAACAGTGAGGGTCAGCATCCAATGTTCAGTGATGAGTGCTGTGGTCAATAATTTTGGGGAATTATTTATCGCTACCGTATCGAGACAAATGCATGCTTTCCTACAAGTTATATATATATATATATATATATATATATATATATATATATATATATATATATATATATATAAACACCTCGCATCCAGTCAACTGAAAATCAATAACGAAAATAGGTGACCTTTATTCATCTCTACTATGAGATTTGTTAACATGTGCATTAGTTGTACTCTTTTGGACACTAATAATAATAGTATTGATAATAAAAATAATAATGATTTGCTTTATTCCAAAACGGTACTTATAATATAGCGTGGAATTCTCAGCATTTGGTACAACAGTGCATCTAATTTACCCCTCAGCAACAGAGACAAAAAATGTATATTACAGGATATAGGTAATCAAAATTTGTAATAGCGAATTTTATGGCAGTAGCTGTAACATAAAAGTAAAAATGTGCACACTGTTAAATCACAATAATAATAATGTGAATAACTCAAACTATGATATTATTGAAATAGTGTCACCAAAGATAACAAATAGGGGGAGATAAAAGAACCATTTATTTTGTTATTCACCTACTAAGTTGTAGGTTTCACGCTTAACACTATCTCTATCACATAGAACGCTGGCCAGATGGGACATCTTTGAGCTTTAGTATTTGGTTGTGCTAGCATGTAATCTTTAGGGATGACTTCTAGTGCCACCTGATGAGATGCAAGGGGAGAGCTGTGAATAGATGGTGTGTTGAGAATCAGACGATATGGATTTCACCTATCTCTGACATGAGTTCAGGTGTCTGTAGACAACAATAATGAGATGACTTACTGGCTCATAACTTACCCCACTGGCAATTTTTAATACCTTTCGTAATATGACATAGTTCTTTTTGAGTAAGGGGAGTAATCATGAACAATGTGTAAGGTGCAAGAGTTAACCAATTCCAAAAGTAGAGTTTGAATGATTCATGATTGCTTAGCATCTTAATGTAGAAGTTTAGATGAAACACTTCCTTAGACGTCGACAAGATAAGGGATGACCATAAAAAGTCAAAAGGTAGAACTATTCCAAGATATTTTTTGCTTGACTTAGTCTCTGTTTCAGTATCCTATATGCAACAAGCATACTGTGAACATACAAGTTCGTTTAGATCATGTTTATAACTAACTGAAAGTAAAGTTAATTATCTGACATTTGGAGGGATTTAATGTAAGACCACTAAGCTTGAACCACTGGCTTATGTCCAGCAAAAATTTATTCGGACGGGGACAGTCAGATTAGGACATAACTGGCAAAATAACAGTCAGATCAGCGTATTTATCGAAGCTGATTTCTAGGTTATTATACCCGTTCCTTATCCAAATGAAACTTTTATAAAGTACCTTAACAGTAGTGGTCTTGATAAAACGTGCTAATAAGGTGAGATCGATTCCATACATTCGTTCCCTTGATAGTCTTTGATAAGGAAAGAAAGACCAGATTTGCAGTATAAAATGATATCATTCTATTTCACAGGTTCTCACAAAATTACAAACATCAATGTTTGAATGGTGGTAGGGAAAACGTTATCAAATCAGCGCGTCTGAAATATAAGCATTACCATTTTTGGTTTAGGGTAACATCAATCCATATACTTTCAAGACAGAAAAGGACGAGGGGGGAGAAGATAAAAAGAAAGCGAAAAATCTAATAAACCGCGTTAGCTCGTAGGTTTATATAGCAACTCATAAAACTGGAAACTTACTCAGTGAGCTGAATTCACTAATATGGGTGACTAATCAATGTAATCAAAATGCAGTTACCAAGGGAGTGAGAGACTGATTACACTACCTTTCTATGTGCATATTTTTTTTCTGACGTTTGATTGCAATTGCTTCAACAAGTAGTAGTTTATTTGCTGTCTTTTGTGTGTTTAATATTTTGACGGATTTGGAAATCTTGACGAAATGGCCCGCATCTACAAGGTGTCTAGTAATTGCACTTTGCAAATATCTGCTTCCTTTCAGACATAAGTTTTATGGAATATGCTCTGAAAAATGAATAAAAGCCCTTCTTTCTGTCCTTCTAATGGACTTGCTGCCGCAAGTGCACGTAAATTTATACACGCCGTTGGATGTGACATAAACAGGATACTTATCCAGTTTGCATTGGCTTATAGAGGGGACATGAAACTGAATGACAAAATAAAACATATTGTTAAGGTGTTTAAATACGTTAGGATATATATGTATCTACCGGTTTAACTGCAGCTGCAGAACCAGCTACATTTGTCGTACAACTAGACAGGTTCATCATCGTATTTCCGAGCATCATCAAGCATGGTTAAGCAACGGACAAACAAGATCTATTCGTAGCTCTGTTTTAGCACACATTGTAGATAGTGAGCATAAAGTTGATGTTAATACAACATTTGAAATTACTTATCGCATTCCTATTAATTTTAATTTGACTTTAGGAGTTCGTCTTCTACACACAGCTGAAGCCATAGGAATCCACCTGAAGAAGCCATGTATTTGTGTGTGTTCAGAAGAAATCTGTACAGCCACTTCCCTTACTCTGGCCATTTTTACATGAATGCATAAACCGGACCACTTCGCCCCTAAACCTTTTAAAATTTTAATTGTCCAGATTATTTTATTATTTTTCTGACTACTTCATCTTTAACTACGTGTTATAATTTTCTCAATTATTTCGTTCTCATGACTACTTCATCTTTAGTTACAAGTTACCATTCTCCAAATCGTTTTATTTTTCTTTAATAAACTGTTACGTAATCAACTTGAGCAAACCCATATTCCTTAATTACTCTTCATTTTTTCCAAAATTATACATTATGCAATCCACGTGTTGTAACCATTTCTACCTTTTAATTGTATGTATTAATTTTCTTGGTTAATTATCACCACCTTGACCTGTTAATACTGACTAATTATTGTTAACAAACACATCGCCACTTGATTGGTAAATTGTTGTGTATTGTAATAAAAATGCTACATTATATATATATATATATATGTATATAATTTCTTCCTTCAATTCTTTTGCTTTTTAAACGTTAGGATATGTCTGTACTCTAGTATACTCAGAATCCTACTTGTTTGGTATGAAATTTTATTAATTCTTTGTAATAATCTAACGATTAAATCAAACACTACTAATACTGTGATGGTGTGATGCAGACAATGATACAGACAACAGAATACGATATATCTATTTGAACATTCTATTTCATGTCGTTTAATGCAAACCAAAATCACAAGCTTAGTGACAGGTTAGAGATTATAAACTGTATAGATATAAATAGCTGTTTGATCAATTGAAAATAAAACTTGGCTTCTGTATTTGGCTTTTTGCTGCTACAATAGTAGTAAAAGAGAAAATTAACTTGGATTCATCCACTGACTTTAATTGACATGTTTAGTCATTCAAAATACACAGGATTATGAGCGAATTAGTATTTGGACACATTAAATCCAATGCATTTGAACAGCCTAGCGACATGTTGGTTAATTTCTGTGGATTCATCAGGTGGAACTATAAATGAAGACAAGATATTCATTGAAAATAGCATACTGCCATTTCCTCAGAAGAAATATCGAAGAACAGGTGACTCATGAGCATCATAATTATGTCTTCAGCAAAGCAAAGAAAATGAAGCGACTTATTTTCAATAATTCTATTGATCCGAAAATCGCAGGTGCATGGTCAATTTACTCAGTTGTTGAAGGCTTATTCATATGTACCTTGTAGATAATGGTCAGCAAACACGAAACTTTGGTCTCTCTCTTTTCGTTGAATACCTCCAATCACCTAATATGTGATCGCTTACACTTTGGGAATTCGTTAATATTAAATACTCTTACAGCGAATTAACTCATCAACTAAGAAGTATTTTTCATTAGGCTTTCATGTCGTACATATCTTATTTCTAGGTTAGTAAAATACCTGAGTCGAATGAGACTTATTTTAGAATGCCTTACTCCAGCTCTGTCTTTTTTATGATAGATACAGGTTAAATGTGCCAGATTCTGTTTTTACTCTCTCTATAGGGTTGTCAAATAATAAAAAGTATGAAAATATCAAATTATTTCACTTATGTAACAAATGCAAGAGACATCTGGTGTATAGTTGTCTACCAACCAATCAGTAATTCCTGAGTCAGTTTCTGATGGGTCCCCCGTTGCACACTACTGAATAGTCCCAAAAGGGGACGAAACAAGTTCTAATGCTCTCTTCTCTTCAGTAGTTCTAAATATGATACCACTTTATTGGCGAAAATTACCTAGAAACAGATCAAATCCAACATATGAATAGTCATTAATATTCTGGAACTAATAAAAAGTTTATTTTCTGTAGTTTGGTTTGTAAGGGTTAGTTATTTTTTTACGAGTTGATCACGGATTGATATCAGTTAGAGAACCATTGAAAACCAGTGAGTACTGGACAGCTGCTGTTTCATCCTAGCAGCTGTTCAGTACTCCCTGGTTTCCAATGGTTCTCTAACTGATATCAATCCGTGATCAACTCGTAGAAGTTTATCGCTACCTTATAATAGAAAGTAGTATAGTGCAAGAAAGTTTGAAGATCTTTTGGATAGAAATGTAATTACCAGGTTGTGGATTAATTAAGTGAAGTAAAACACGGAGTTCAACATTACAACAATAACAACTTTGTCAATCTGTCACATGAATGTTCGCATAGACTGAACCTTGGCCATCTAGGTTCTAATGATCCTCAATTTTTTGTAAAAATATCCTTAATTTTATTTTATATTCTATTTGCCATTATATTTATTATTATTATGCGTGCATCTTTAGTGAATTGTAATTCCATTGTTCTTACTTAACAAATCGATATTATTTAAAAAACACCAATATTGTCACTGACTACTATTCTAGAATATTCTATGTATATAAACATATAGATAGAATTGTAGAGCCAGAAGAGGAAATTATCGAAAAGGATATTCTTTACTCAATTTTTGTTTTCTTTCTACATGTCTCAATGAACATTTTCGCTATAGTGATAGATTGCTGACAGAATCCAATCTCATGCATCCAGCTCTTCACATAAATCTTATGAAATGCTTTGATGTTAACAACAAACTCTGTTTTGACATTAGATTGATTCATTTTAGGGTTGTAGTTGGTCATGAAGGTCCTTGGTAGTCAGTCATTGAAACAGACTGTCTGAAAACAAAGACTAGACCTACCTATATTTACTCTGATTCTACTTGGTCTGTATATGAAATTATTGGGAGTAATCTATTCTGGAAAACTTGGAGTGGTCAACCAGGACCTAGACTTGTTATTGGTATGAGAAATACCGTTTACATAAAATACTTTAAACCTTAAGAACAGGTGGATTTTTACACAACTTTCGAAAAAGAATCCAAATCAAGTTTTATGATCCCTCATTAATACATGAACTTCAGAGTTTTTGTCGCTTTCCTAAGTGTTTCACAGGATCTTATTATCTCAAACAGTTTTGAAATATTCACTAACCGCTTTTGTTTATGTGAAAATTGATGTCAAGTTATCTTTACCGTTTCTTTAATATCGACTATTTCTTCAAGCACTGTTTAACGGCCTTTGTACACACATGTAAGTTAGTCACTTAATTTTCGTGTTCTATAATCATAAAGCTGAATGGGTTTCGCCACACAATTTTGTCTCCTTTGCGTAAGCACCAGCCTAGAAATCAAAGTGATGATAACATATGATAAATAAACTCTCTTCATGTGTAATCACTCACTGTAAAAGACTTACTAAAACCACCATGTGATCTTTGCATTTCGAAATTATTACAACTTACCTTTGTATTTAAAAAAAGAAAATCTGAAAAAATTTAACTCAAAAACACCCTGCATATACCGAATGGATTCTTTGCTAGTAGTGGATATTCATAGAGGAAGCGAAATTAGGTAGTTTATCCTTTCTTTTTGCAAGTTAAGTTGAAGTGGAGTGCATACCTTTTAATGCATTGAATGCTCTTTTTGCTGCATTCTTCAGGCTCTTTGTCACTATTTCCCTGATGCTATAGCCAATAAACTATAGTATTATAAACTAGGGATTCTTTGGAGCTGTCGCCATATCAACTATCCGTGGCATTAAATTCATGTTTTTTATCAATGAACTTATCTTATTAACCATTCTTACTGAGTAATTCTCTGATAATAATAAGCTACTCGTCAAGAGAGTAGATTAATTTAGCTCTATGAACTAAGCACTTCAAGAAGTCGCGTTTATCAAAACTCAAAAAGTGAGTATGCTGACCAGTCGTTGTAGGTTTCCTGTACGCACTCCTTTATGTATCATTCGCCTCCCTGATCAAAAAGACGTCTAGGAATGAAACACTACCATTTTTTCTTTCTCCATGGTAAAGTTTATTGCTGGATGCACATCACTGAACTAGTTAGGGACGTTCGTTGCTTCATTCTCGTTATGCCCAATTGAAAATGTGTCATCTATACACTGTCAGTAGAAATCCAATTCATTAATTACTCCTTTCGATAATTCATTCTCTAAGTCGGTGATGAAAGAATCAGCCAGGACTCATCCTAATGGTGAACCCATAGTCACACCATCATTTTGTCCATGGAATTCCTTGTCGAGCAGAAAATAAACGAGCCAGAAGAATCCAACAGCATTACAAAAGTTTCATTTATATGTCTAAAACACTAACTGAGTAGCACTGCATCACTTTTTTGTTGTACTTGGTTGCCAAAATTAATATAATTATTTTTACCCTTGCATTACCAGCGAAAATTAGGGTTTTTGATGAACATCTGCACTATACTCGGTACTTTGCGATCATTTTTCATTCGGTTCTATGACTCCTCACAAACTTTTCTATCAACATCTAAAGGCTACGTAAACTTTTGACTAGCAGCACAGCAATGTTGGTAGGCTAATCACTTGTTAGGTGCTCAAATAGCTTAGCTGTGTAGGCTTACACGATCTCGTCCGTCATTGTACTTATTTTGTTCAATGGACAATTTTAAAGGTGTAGGCCCAGTGTCGAATAAAGCTATAAAATAGCTAACTCATTTCTCATAAGAACGTGAACGAGGTTTTTTCAATGTTACATTTAGGCTAAATCCGAAATGGAGACATTCGAAAGCTGAGAGTATATCACATAATGATGAGAATAAAAGGTTGGTCTGTATTCATAATCGTTCTAACAGTTTTGTCTGAATTCTAGCTCACTTTAAATCATGTGTGGTCAATAGATGGTTCAGTAGCAGTTATCATACGTTAGTCAACCAAACACAATGGTAAGATCTGTTGATTTGTTAAAATAAATAATAAGGATTACCTTTAGCACGACTTTTAATCCTACCACAGGATGCACAATATTGTTTTGATACCTAACGAATGATAGGTAGTAACTTCACGAAGCATTTAAGAAACCCTCTTACATTCGGAGAAGATGCTATCAACGCGTATTCACATACGAGCATTTCGAAGGGAAGATTGTCCTTTAGCCATACTGGCTCATTCATTTAGGGCTATAGAATATTTTTTGCAGTGCATCATGAATAATCGAATGACAAGTAGTGAATAGGCAATATTTTGTCAGCCAGCCATTCAGTAGTAAAACCTATATGGATAGATATCTGTTTCAAATTTGTTCTCACTACAAACTGACATTGGCTGAGGAACCTTTGAGAACTAGAAAGATATTACTTTTGACTGAATGTAATAGGAATGTTACTAAGTTATTCAAAAGTTATAGGATTATGGGTGAAATAGTATTTGGATACATAAACTCGACTTAGGTTAACTGACATGTAGCCAGGCTAATGAAATACACTAAAATGCATGTGTCTAGATGCTAGTTCTCCTATATTCATGTCTTTTGAGTGATTTAGCAACATATGATTTGTTCGATTGCATTTGAATTGCCTAGCAGCATGTTGTTTAGGTTCAGTCATTATGTCCTCATACAGTTCAGTTAAGTGTATGAAATAGAAATCAGTTATGGCTTTATTGCAGACAGCGATAATTTTCTCGTTGTTATATTTTACATCGCTTGAGCTAAGTTTTTTTAGCAAAGCACATAAGGTTCATGGTCCCTCTATAGACTATGCGATTTTTGTCTGATGTTATCAGAATTATCGCTAGACCGTTAAAAATACAGTAGGAAAAATGTGTGCAAATTCGAATTTACTCATAATTTTTTGTTTGCGAATAGCTTAGTGACACATTTTATACTGTCAGCAAGTTTTGCACCTCTGTAGTCAAACCGTTATTACTACAGATATAATTATCCGATAAACTGATCACAATGTTAAACAGGTGATTCGCGGAATGGTTACCAAATCAAATTATTTGCTATTTCATACCACATTATCAATTACACATTACCTGCCAAGTTTACCATCGTGGTTATTCAGAGTACGCTTTCTAAGTTAAATTTTATACCTTCTGGTACTCATCATTTTGTATAACTGAAACCCATAATGAACTCACGTCACCTTTCAGATCTGAATTTCTGTCACCTATTTGTGAAATCTAAAACCTCATCTTGAATATTCTGAAAGTAAAGCGCTTGACTTCGACAATGAATATTTCACATTTGCATTTCCTAATTCATATGAACTCCATCAAACTCGATGAATGCTTAAAAGCAAGAAATGTTGGTCAAGTACTTCTTCCTACCAATAGACTCCTAACGATTTCTATTTAAAGGTCATTGTGGATCTATATACTTATTTTAGTTTGCTTTTGTAGCATACGTGGATACTAACTTTAGCAGCGAAGAACAGAATTTTCATTCTGGTATTTTTTCAAATCTATGACAATAAGTAAAATCTTTACACTATCTCTTAAAAGCAAAATACTAACTGAATACATAAATCACATGAATTTATTGTTTTAAAAACAGTAGACATTCAAAATAAAGTATTTATCAGTCGTCATTTCTAATACTTTTTTTAAGTTGCAACAAGAAGATTGAACTGAATTATTTTATTTAATGCATATTTGCACAAATTCACCCTAATTAAAGTGTCTACTTGGAAAATGTAAGTAGTCCGCTTAAAAAGGAAACTTCATCTTACAGAATTATCAGTATCGTGGTGTGTGCTACTGATACGATTAATCAGTAGTATATAAAGGGACGTTCATCGACAAAAAAATATCAAATAGCGGTGAGATAGGTTGGACGTCAAAGAGAGGAAATGAATGAGCGTTGCAGCTAAACACAGGAGATGAGAAACGAATACAAAGTAACGCAATATGAAGACAGAATTAGAACAACACAGAAGATCTGTGCAAGTGACGATTTTCAGATAAGGTGTACTTATTTTCCCTACAGAGAGATACAAAATTCCAAATCAACATTCCTTTACCAAGTCCCTTGTCTTCAACTGGCTTACTAATCCTATAATTATGAACCCCTTTCCGACATCTATACATCTAATGAATTATTCTATATATGATATTAATTGTTTTGCCACTTGACATTTAACTATGATTATCATCACAAACACTTTAATTGCATTTCATACTATTATTAATTTATGCGTTCACACCTATGATTCAGTTCCCTCACCGGATATAACTTATTAGAAAAAAAACATATATATATATATATATATGATTGTACAGCTTGATAATAAATTCGTTGAAAAGAGTCTCTTCTCTGAATCTCTTGTTCTAATTTTCCATATGTTACAATGGGAATTTTCCATGAAGATATATGACTGCTAAGTAAGAAAAACCTACTTTGAATCAAGCATACACAACGATAGTTTGCAATACCTTACAGGTCAGGTCCAGAAATATGACACAGAAAGAGTATGAGAGATTGAAATTAAGATAATAATAGATATTTTCAAGAGTTGATTAGTAAGGATTAGGTTTTTTTTTCGAGTTTAACCATGGATTGATATCAGTTAGAGAACCGTTCTATAAATTATATCAATCCATGGTCACACTCAAAAAATAACAGACACGGTTTAGTCAAGTCATTTAAATAAACAATTAGCTGTCAGAGAAAGAGACTTAAAAATGTCAGGAACTGCAAGCTGAGTAATAATAATAATAATAATAAATGTTGCTGTTAATGTATGGGAGCTTCCAGTGTTAGATTGCAGCGTAAAAAGGAAAGAAGATGGGAAGTTAAACACTAGTGTTTACAGGAAACCCACACATTCAAACAGATATTTGGACTTCCAATCATCCCATCCTATGTTGGTAAAAATAGGATTGGTGAAATGTTTAAATAATAGAGCCCAAAAACTAAGTAGTGCCAAGGAAAATCTAAGACAGAAAGTGAGGCATATAAGAGAAGCTTTGAAACTTAATAATTACCGTGATAAATTAGTCAGAAAGTATGTAGGGAAATGTAAAAATAAAATAAATAATGATAGTAGTGATAGTGATAATAATAATATTAATGACGACATGCAAGTCAAATGTGCACAAGACAACACCAACAATAAGGAATCTAACTCATCAGTAGTAATTCCATACAAGGAAGAAACCTCGGGGACCTTACGGAGAATTCTTAGCAGCGCATGAACAAAAGTGGCATTCAAACCCACAAACTCAATTAGAAACAAGCTTTGTCGGTTATAGGGTCCTGTCTGTGGAGCCTTTAAAACAAAACAATTTAGTTTATGTAATACGCTGCAATGATTATCAGGTCAAATACATAGGTCAAACTAGTAGAACAGGGGCAGTCAGACCAGCGGAGCATGAAAAATCTAGCAAAATACAGATTAGCTGACCCGAATAAGATTAGAAATTTAGTGAATAGTTCAGCCGTAGATAGCACTACATGCAGTTACACACGACTATACAATAGGATGGGATGAGATGACAGTTTTAAAATCTAGTGGAACAGAGGTAGCGACTGATGGTGGAAACTTTATTTATCGAATCAGCTGCAAACATGTGTATCAGGAATGGTTCAACGTGCTCCAGACATCTGGGAAATCCTACTACTTACGACAAGTAGGAAAGAACAAAGAAAGCTATAAAATGGAAGTTTCAAATTTGTGTAGTTATAACTGATGACTTGATTATGAACAATATATAAATTGTGTTCGGAACGTCATTATCCAGTAAATAATACTGTTTCACCGTATGATATATCTAATAAACAAATTAATATGGAAATGTGGTTGTTGTTGTTCTCAAATGTACCTATTTTTCCACTTATTCCGTTACTAGTATCGACTGATAATGACATCTATCTTTCAGTCAGTCAAATCACTAGAAACCCAACATGTATATTATACAAATTTGGTTTTATGAAATAATCTAGGTGGATGGTAGTTTAAAAATACCTTTGAAATAATGCCAACAATTTACTATGCAAAATAGTCACATTTCGTATACAGTGACAGAAATGTGACAGTATTCAACTCATAAGTATCTTCTGATTATTACCAAAAAAGAAGTACAATGGTAAGTACGACAGTTTCTTCACAAATAAAGCCATGCAAATCGATCGCGTTTCTTTGAGTATAATGTGAAGTTAAAATGAAAGCATGAATTAGTATTCAGTCGTAATTCGTACTTAGCGGTTCGTCCAAATGAAACTCGTCAAAGCAGGTTTAGTCTTCTTGTCTCTAAAGTTGCCGATGATAAAAAAATATCAGGTAAGGAAACTGGAAGTAGATATGCAATGAATATTCAAGCTCATTACAATAGAATGCTTATGAGCACTTTTCATCTAGTCATTATTCTAAATTTAGTGAAAGTATTGTGAACTTAACCACTACTGTGTATATATAGAATATGACACTGCTGAATGATACGCCTTCCAAATTATGTAGTTGTGGTGGCCGAAAAACATATCAAATTATATGTTCACCGAAAAATAAGGAATCCAATGAAAATCGTGGTTGTTATGTGAGAGTGAAAAGGACTCAACCTTGGACCGCGCGCAACGAACTTATCTGTTTCTCTCTCTCTCCAGCTGCTCGCTCATCACATCTGCCGACTAACTCTGTCTCGCACTGATCGACACATCCACATTAAGATATTTTGCTCCAATCTGCTTTTCTCTACGCAGGAGCTCTCCGACGGTTGACATCTCTAAAGTGTAGTTGAGGATTTGCATAATCAAGAAAAGGACAATTTCATCCCTATTATTTCGTACGTCTATATTTTGAGTACTTTGTGACTATTATAGTTTTTTCAAATAAATTCAGTTTTTTGTGTATACTAATTTAAGTGAACTGAATATCTTATATATACATACTTGTTAGTATTTGTTCTGTCCTTTTTAAGTGAGTGTATAAACATACTTAGTTGCTAGGTACACTACATAGTACATACACACAAACTAGGTAAAGACTAAAGCAAAATGGAGTAAGTTGAGTGGTGCTACATAATTGACAGGACTGAATTCAACTAAATAGCTCAAGATCGGTGTTATAAGGAGTAGAGGTGTAGTAATGGGGAAAGAGGAAAAAAATAATACAATAGGAAAAATATTCTTTCTAGTTATGTCCACTTGTTTGAAAGCCAGTGATTCTATAGAATCAGTAAATCACTTTCTACAACCTTTGATCACTACACTCCGTCCATGAAGTTTATGGTTTAATATCTGTAAAAAGTTTGAGCATTGTGGATTAGATCAAATAAAGTATAATTATATTTCAATAGTTTACACACAATGATAAGTTTTGTTATTGGTAATATTTCGAGCAAAATTACTGCCCGTGTTCACACCACTGTTGGAATTGTTTGATTCACACATTTATGATTTGTACTCATATATATAGTTCATTATTTTTGCTCATTCATTTTTTTTTGTTTTTGTATTTGAGTCATATTCCACGTTCATTCATCTGTTTGTATTTAGAATAATATTCCAAGTTGTTGATAGTTGTACTGAGTCACCCTTGTTACATGTATCCGGTGTGACTTTAATGAATATCCATTTGTTCATGTTAGTTTTTAGAATACACACATTGTCCAAATCGATTGGTGGGACGTATTCAGAAAGTTATATTTTTAAACATGTCAGAACATTGTCTTACCACAAATTGTGAAACCATGTTACTAAAACTGATATGATTATGAGCAATAAGTTATGCTCGGTCCTCGTATTCCCACCTACCGTAGATAGAATTCCCCTCATCGTTGAAGCTCACCTAAAAAGCCCTGACTAGAGTTGGTATCTCACTACCGATGGCTAGGAAGCCAAATGTTGCCGAAAGCACTGTAATTCTGCCAGGGACTCGTAGACTATGGGAAACTATCCCTCCAGTAACCATCCTCCCTGTCGGAACTTAAACTTTAAACTTAGAGGCTGCGAATAGAAAACCTATTGCAACCTTCGGCAGGGAATGTGTCTATCTGGACGTAGGTCTACTCACACCTATTCAGTGGATTTTTCCCTTGCTGGCGTTACAATGCCTATCATAGGCACTGACCATCATGATCTACTCTTATATGTCCGCCAACAACGACTGGTAGACGGCAATACTAGACTGTCTATTTAGGGCATCACCCACATTGGTCACAGCATGTCACTGGTTAAGAAGGCCATAGTCGATTCAACTTTTCAGCCAATATCCACAAGTACCCAGAAATTGATTGTCTTTCGGATGACCTGCCGTGTATAAGCAGCAATATTGTGAATCACACCACAACCTCTGGGCAACCCATGACATCCAAAGTACGAAGACTTGCTCCTGACGAACTACAACTGGCAAGAAATAAGCCTGACCATATGGTCAACCTTGGCATCATTCGGCTTGCAGTGACCCATTTTATTATTATTCATCGTATTATACTCTCACTACGTAACTGGACTTTGATTTGTTCATCATTCTAAAGATTGCATGTTAAAAATTTATACATTGTACTCGCTCAACTTTTGAATTTTGATTACTGCGATAATACACGGTCGTACTCCTTCTCAAGTGCTTTTTGATTTACGTTGTGGATGTCGAGTAATCACAATATTAGCACACAATGATAAACAAGAAGGAGTACTAGGATATAAGTGTTTGCTGGTTTGGTCAAATAGAGCAACACAACAGGCTATCAGTTGGCCCATTGGCGTCCCCACTTCATATAACACCGAAAAAATGGCAGCGGCTGTGTTATAACTGTAGGGAATTAAATGAGGACGTTGTCGCCTTGTTCTCTCTGCGCCTGACTAATATGCCTATCTGCTTGTGGTGCCTTCCGATTCAGTGAACCACGCAAATATCAAAAGACAAAGGCTGGCCTGTGACTGTATATTGTAGTACAACAACTACGACAAAGAACTTATTTAGGAAAGCAACACATGGTATTTATACATTCTTACAACAATACAGACAGCTAACAGCCGTTGAAATAATTGACCAGTAACAAAGTGCGTGGGATCCTATCAGGCTGGCAACCCGCTGGTGTTTACCGGCGAGCGAACGCCAAAATGACCCCTGGCTGCCATCCATAGTCTCACATACATGACTTAACTGCAACATTACCTGGTAGAACAAATTTTTCGAAAAAAGACTGTTTCAAAGCGTACAACGAAATCCGGAAGGCACCAGATGACACTCCGAAAACGCATATTATTGCACCTTTCAAACTATTTGAATATCCACATATGTCATTCAGTCTACGGAATGAGGCACAAACATCCCAACATTTCATTAATATAAAGGTATTTTTGTATTTCTCAATGAATGAAAAACAAAACGATGTTGTTGGACGAAGTATCCCGTGATCATGATTTCATGTACGCATACTTAGACGGCTGCCACATGGTGAGTTCAAACGTGGAATACTCACCGTCGACATTTGGATTTAGCACTCAACAGGCCGGGTCTAGCTGGTGTTACTAATAAGATACAAGTGTCAAATAACAGAAGAATCGCTGAGCTTTCTCAGCCATACCACTGACCGCAAGGGTATTCGCCAACTGGACAGTAAGGTCGAGGCAACTTAAAACTTTACAGAGCTAAATACGATGAAAAGTCTTCACACTTTTAATGGCTAGGTAGATTATTACCGATGTCTTATTCAGCCAATTACAGGCCTTCTTTTAAGGGATAATAACCGCACCGAACTTGACTCGTCCGCTAAAAGTGCTCCTATTCCATCAAGAACGACACAAGAAATATAGTGCATAAGGATCCAGCGGTACCATTAAGGATGTCACTTGTTGCATCGGACACCACAATCGACGCAGTTCTGTGACAACTGGTTAGTGGCAAGTGGCTAACACTCGCCTTTCCCTGGAGGCGTCTACAACTGGCAGAAACCGAGTACAGCGCTTTCGGCAGTGAACCTTTGACTATGTACTATGCTATACACCACTTTCCACATTCAGTGTAGGGTCATGAATGCATAATTTCCACTGGCCAAAAACCCCTCACCTACTATCTGAGCTCAACTCCAGATATGTAATCACGACAACTTGATTGCGTTTCACAGTTTACATAGGATATTCGCCATGTATCTGGAGTGAACAACACCGTTCTGGACGAACCATGAGATTCACAGAACACCTACATACCTACCTTACATTATGAGAATAGCCTATCCCACATATATCTTGTTAAAAGCAATCTATACCGCTTATGGTAAATATCCTGTGCATACAGGTCATTTTTTGTTGCATACTGCTCCACAAATTAAATTTTTTTTACTGTCCCATTCTCTGCATTATTTTCTGGAAGGTACACATACATTTTACTTCAAACACTGCTTTTGTTACATTTTCCTGGATTAGATTCTCAGCATTCTTGTTTACTTTTCCAGACAGTGACGGGCACTGGACAGGAAGCAAACGAAGTATGAGACCCAACGGACGGACGTCAAGGAAGCCATATGCATACACCTGACGAGGATAGGTACGTGACCAGTAGGCAATCTATCAAGCCCATTGGAAGAGTTTTAGTAATGCTGCCACTCCTAAGCTTTTGTTTCCTGGTGGTTTCGTATTAGGGTCCTCACAACCCCACTAGAGGGGAGTGAGCTGTAGCAGCAGATAATCACTCAAAATTGTTAGCCTACAGCGCTCATCACTCAAGACTGGATTGTCATCCTCATTGCTTAAGCTGGCTTGTCTAGGTTAGGGCTCACGGTCAAGCATCTGTGCCACTTTGCATGATGTCGTATTGTGTTCGTTCGTTCATCTGTGAACGATCCCAGCTAGTTAAGTTATCAACGTCACACTATGATTTTGGTTCAAAGTACACTTTGTGTTTTGGACGGTCAATGTGGTGTTATGATTTGCCTTCGGTCTACGCAAAACAAATATTATAAAAGTTGTGGGCATGGGAACTTGCGTTAGTATTCATCTTACTTCCCGCAAACGTGAACATGGTGACATCTAAAGTGTTGACTGTCTTCATCGGTTTGTTTTGTAACTTCTGAATTTCATCTCGGACATTATTGTGTGAATTCCTGCTTTTACTTATATGTTTTCCAGACGTCCTCTTTACGCCTTTTGTACATCAGGATTGGAATCCAGTCTTAGACATTTAAGAACGACGTCATTTCTAATGCATCGCTTACTGAAAATCCGACAACTTTCGGACTTTGATTCAGTAGGCTAAAGTCCCGGAGCTTATTAATAGGTCTTAGAACAGGACTGCACTAAGTAGAATTGAAATGTATGTAAGCTCTGCATACTCATGGTGATTCCACATCACACACTGAACCCAAACTCCTTATTGCATGATTTTTTTAACACAAATTTTACACTTACATTAATCCAACTTTTTGTGATTAGAAGCTGTCGTACCTTTTATCTAGGGGAGAGTCCCAACCGCGAACGATAATACAAGGCGTTTACTATTCCTTGACATGTATACTGTACGCCAATCGCTAATAAAACCACAGAACTTAAAAACAACAACCTTTAAATCAAATGAACATGTTCAGTGTTTTATTTAAGGATTTAGAGTTAAATGGTGTCGGAAGTCATTAGGTAAAAGTTCATTTGACATTTATATCAGCTATGCTGAAATACCTATTCTGATGTGGCATGATTCTCAATGGTTATTTGACTGCATACAGCCCATGGCTAAAAATACTTTGAACGTCTGCCTCCTGTCAATGGGATGTTAGTAAAGATAGATTCTGCACCCGATATGTCATACTTTCATGAGGAGCGTTTATGTCCTGTATTCAGTCGAAAAATTGTAAGGCTACATCTTAAGAGCTTATTTATACACAGCCCATATGGCTTCTGTTACGTTTAAAATTGCATCTTTGTTCAATAAAGTTTTAATTTATATACCATTTTGTATTTTGTGTTGATTAGACCGTTTGTGCTTTACTGGACTCTTATTTGAATTGAAATTTTGTTAACTGCAGGCGACTTAGTGTTCAGCCATTGTTTCCTTGGTAATTAGATGCCTGACTGTCTCATATCTGAAGGTCTCTACCATGTTTATCTGATACGTTTAGTTTAATGGAACAATAATCTTGCAGCTCTTCAACATTCCGCCATCAACATAATCCTAATTAGAGCCAATTAGTTTTGTTTTGGATTTCGGTTGTCTCTTTAAAATGTTATTCATGCAGTGGCTTTAACAACGTTTTTAAATTAGGTTGGAAACATCTAGGAAACATCGCACCAACCACAGGCTACAGTATGAATGAGGACGTCATAAACAGAATGAGAAAGGCGAGACAGACCTTCATCATTCCGAAATCAGTGCAGGAATCTACCGCACGAGGCATAAGAAAAGAGTTCTTCTATATATCTCAGAAAATTGGCGTACCACAAAAATCATTTCCACTGAAGGCTTGTATCAACTCCTGCCTTCTCCAGCTGAATATTGAAGATGAAATTGCCAGGAAGAACCGGTAACAAGAAACTCTGGGAATTAAACAACCAAGGGTCTACTGGTCAACAAAAATCCTGAAGAAAGTATGGCCGGATAAGAAACCCTGGGAAGACTGTCGAATGAAATGCACGTCACTCCATCGCTCGAGTGGAACCGAATGGGAAACCACGAGCTGGGCATGTGCCCTAGGGTGATATGGGCAAGATTGGGGCCAGCTACAGGAGATCGCGGAAAATAGAATAGAGTGGAGATGTGCTAGGTTCCACTATGAAAACAATAATTATCTTCGGATGGAATGATAAAATCAAGGTATATTGAAGCTTTGGAACAAGTCGAAAGTATTGTGATGGTTTTATAAAAGAAAACCTTTCGAATATAAGACCCAGTGTATTGCTAACATCTAGCAGCGGACCTCTCAACCATACATGGAACCACAATAGCTTATCCGCTCTCGCTAATGAGGCAAAAACTGTACCTCGTCAATGGATAACGTTAAATCGAAAGACACCCTTGAGGCTTCGGGTGCACATATTAAATTTAAATGAGTTTTAAAAAATTAGAAATAACAGGTGCTAAGATACTGTCTAGTCGGTAGCGAGACAAGTAACTTATTTATAATGCCTACAAACTGGCGTCTTACATGTATAGACATACGGGAATATATTATGAAAGGTTTCTTCGCCCAATGAAAGTCAGATACACTGGTTAAATATTGAAATGCACGGGATGAATGTAGAAGTCTCATGAAGGCACTTAGGTGTTTGTAAGAACCTCTGTTTTAAGCTTACCGTGGAGAAGCATAATGTTATGTGAGCTGCAATGTTTTTGTGAATATGTGGTGTTCCTGAGCACCCGTATTAAAAAAGGGAAGCTGTAGATCTATAAAAGACTGGGGAACAGTGATGATATGTAACTGAATACCTACATATTGCATATAAGGTCAAAGTGTGTGGGATATATGTACTAAGTACCTATTTACCATAGTGAATGTTAGATAAAATCAAAGGTTCTCAGGCAAATCAATTTCAATTGGTTTTCGAAGATGAAATGTAAGTGTTTAAAGCCACCATTTTACCACATGTATACATGTATTCCGAAATCTGTATGAATCAAGGTGCCAGTACATGTAGTCTTAACCGCGTGCGCATACCACTGATATACGCCTATATAATACGTTCAGAGTCCAATCATGTCACTCTATTAATAACCGCGCAATGCAGCCAAAACGGTATTGAACAAATGGCGCAGATAAATGTAAGATGCACTCCAAAAATATTCAAGACTAAAGCGCAGAATATTTTGCTTCATTATTTGCAGCTGTCTACTGTACAAAATTCACTATATTGAGTTTAGGCAATGGTTTGTTTTATAGTATCAACGTAACTCTAGTGCGACCTTGGGGGCTGTAATGACTTTTCCCCGAATTGTGTTTTTCGGGGATTCATTGACACAGGTTGTGGTTTTCCGCATGCAGTAAACTTTCTGTTACGAAAAATAAGAATTAATTTAAACTTTAGATATATTTATATTACTCAAATGTTTAAGGTCTCGTTTAATCGAATACAAACTTATCTACCACTAGCAATTGCTATAGATAAGTTTGTGTTAACACATAGGTGTAGTCAGGAAAGTGGGTATTTTATGTTGCATTTTCCAAATTTCTGCCCACGTATCAACTTATCAAAATTCTCTGTCTCTCCTACTTTGCCTATGTGAGTCCTTTGACTAGGCTGGTAGTTCTTAAGCCTACAAAATTGCTAAATTAATTCTGCACTAACAAGCTGGAGAATTTTTTTTTCAGACCTGGGATATGTCAGTAAAAACGTTGGGGGTTTTTCTTTCGAAAGTGGGCTGTTTTTAACGAGATGGGCATCACTGACACATATATATATATGCATATACATATACATGTATGTATAGGATCATGATCCAATACTAAAGGAATATTTTGTATGCTTGAAAAACCTAGTATGTTACGAAATAATGAGGCTAGTCTAAAGATTGCATTAGACATTGAACAAAAAGCTGTGTTCAAATCTTGTTTGTCAATCTTAAATCGAGGCTGAAAACGCTTAAATGATGCTGAGGATAATGTCAATATGCACTGAGCTAGTGCAGAAAGCAGCAAAGAGTTAGTTTTTCCCCACGGAATATCAACCATTTCATAATCAATTGGGAATTTACTCACTATAGGAAAAAGCGTTCAGGATTCGCGAGCTTTACTTCAACATTATTTTGGGCTTGGCTTCTAACAATCTGTTGATAACTTTAACTAATGGACGAAGTTGCATTCAACTAACAGTGGTCGCTTGTAACTTCGAGCATAAAGTCCTCATTCAGCAGATTAGTTTAACAGTTATCTCTTCCGTCAAAGACATTTCTTTACGAATTTTTGACTTGAGTGAAGCCTCCAGGCAAAGAATTGCAGCTGATTTTGCATGTTTTTAACTGTGTCTGTGTTTCAAGACGTGACGAAAAGTCACCATCTTCTTGACGTACCTGATTTGTCGTTCAAAAGGCCTGAAAGTTGACTATTTGCATACACTTAATCTTTCCATTTGCTTTCTGAATGGACTTCTCACCTATCCTTTGGCTAAACCAACCCTTGGTTTTCTTTACCTAGTGTCACCGATACCAGTGTTTGTCATAACCATAGACTCTGTTAGTTTATAATTTTTGCCACCTCATTAAGTGGGAGTTGTCAGGAATGGTTTTCAGTACATCTATTAGTTATAAGGGAGCTATTAAGATCCACTCATTTTCTCACTGCTTTGTAGTGTATTAGTAGTTTAAAATAGTGCAGGGTAAATTCGTGTCTGCATAATTACCTAGCCACTTTTTTAAACAATTTTTTTTTCTTCCATATTATATAAGTTTACTTCAAATATCATACAGCGATGCCGTGATACTTCAAATAAACTTATCTAATATGCAATTGTATTCTGCCATAGTGCTTAAGTTCACTCATTCGTGCTTCTGGTGTTATATATCAATGGGAAATATTTTGATGCCGAGTTATGTTAATATCATTCGATGGTGTAGACCTAACGCTTGCTGGACACAAAATGTTTGTTCGGTAATTATTCGTGATTGCTTCAAGACCTGGTCATTCCGCGTAGTAGTAAACACGTAACTCACTGGCTGCAGCACCTGGATTTCGGCCAGTGGTCTTCGTTTTCAAATGATGCTTCTTCTACTTAAGTTTGGGCAGTTGAGTAGTGTCATCTTTCATTACACAAAATGTTTGGCTCAGACTAGTGCATAAAAATTCTATTTCGGACAAGTTACCACCTTGTAGGCAACAAATTTATTCCTTTCTGTTTATTGTTTGATGTGTTTAAAATATTTAAGACTTCTGCAATCAATCTTTATGTAAGTATGAACTCCATCTTAGAATCTCAACACAGTGAAAATGAACTCTTCGTCAACTTCCATTGACATATATTAATATAACTAGATATCTTGCTTTTAGTATGTGAAATGGTTGAGAATGGGAGATATTCTGCGCGTTCGATCATTGGTATCTCCGTAGGAACACTCGTGTAAGGTAGCGTCACCATGTAAATAATCCTGAGTTCTGACGATAAGTGAAGATTGTCTTCCAATCAATTTTATTGTCTTGGGACATCTGCTTTGGTAACTTGATTATGTACTATGAGTATCATTCAATACACTCCTCCCATACCGTTCTTTGTTTCCTATACCTTGAACTGCACAGAGAAATCAGACAGTTCATCAACTTATGATGTGGTGTTGTGGAATGGAAGTAGACAACACCATTGGGTGAGGGGGATCTGAAGATGCTATCATATTCAGTTCAAAATCGATGGTGAACATGCTGCAGTATGAAGTTACGAGCACTCTTTTGATTATGCTTGTTTCATTTTGTTTTTCCCCGACAACTTTTTCGGTTTTTAATCAGGCTTTAAAAATATCTTCTACGCCACTATTCTTGTTATTAAATTCCGTCTGTATGATTTTACTGAGTAAAAGCAGAAGTAGCCTTACTTTTATATCGGATTTCGTGGTCTCAGAATACTTAATGGTTGGTCAGCTAAAACAAATTGATGTTGACTTCTGGTCATGGTGCACCCTATATCAGTCAGCGTAATGACTGTGACAATAGGGATCTCATTCCTCTCAATGCAAGTGAAGAACGTCACTTAAGGATATTCAGCCTCTGCATGCAATAAAGTCGGGAGCTGGTCAAGGAGAACATAAATTACAAAATTATTCCATAAGTTGTTTCTGCTAGACAAGAAATACAGTTGTCTAGGCAGTGTAGTATCCTCTAAAAACATCTCGAAGGGTGGCTTACAGTTTCCAGGCCTTATGTTTGTACACTTCATGTGAGGCACTAGTCATATAGTGGACAACCTAAAAGTGTTCAAGATAATCAACAGATGAAAGAAACCAATGCGTTGGTTATTCCTGAGGCATTCGTCGTCAGACATTTGAAACCAAGTGTATGCATCAAGGAGAAGACAGTGTTCAGCCTCGCATTATCTTAGTGATTATAATTACAAAACAGTTATACAGTCACTTAGTTTGGTATATCTTATAGTTCTGTTTCATTTTTCATATGAAATCCGTTACCTTACTCTTTCGATTATTGTAAATTGTTTTAGCTTAACAATTTCTGGTTAGACATTTTGAACTCCCCCTATTTTTCATGAATATTCCTCTAATTATCCTATGAATAGTTAGTCCTTTTAACAACTGGTAAGTGATGTACTTTCACCACTTACGTTACCTAGAGTGAAAGGTATGTTCGAACTTTTTAAAAGTTTATTTTTAAGTACTATTTAGGTTGTAAGGAGTTAAAATGAATCCGTCAAATGATAAAAACGAGGTCTTATTATCCCGCTATGTTTTTTATTCTTGCTCGCTGGAAGTTCAAAGTGGAAGTAAGCATCAGTTATCAATCTGCCTCTTTCAAAATTAGACAGGCTTTGTTGAATCCAAAAGCAACATTAAATAAGAAAATCTTAAGCTTTACTAAAATGTACTTATTAAGACCTGTATCATATATTTTCACCAAAATACTTTCAGGTCAATTAGTGGGAAAGTCGGGTTGAAATCTTTAGTGTTATCACTATTTTTATGATTCCTTGCGCTCAAATATTTATTAAACCAAACAATTTATTATTTGACTTATTGTGTTTCAGTTTGGCTGGACTCATGAAGGGGGCTGGTTGTCAATTCTGGCTTCAGTATTTGTCAGGTGGGTTTTTTATTTCGTTAAGGTGTTCCCAATATCATGTCAATTAACTGCTTAAAAATTGTGGCTACTAACAAATAAGATTAGGTAAGTCCACCTAGATTATAGGATTTGTCGATGATTACTTAGAATGCTGTTATTTTAACGTGTCTTTAACCACTGATTCTTAGCATTTTGAAAGTCTCATCTAATTGGTAAGCACCTCCCTACGTGACTCAAACCAACAACTAATGGATTTATTGGATAAATGCTAAATCTAAATCTTACAACCTAGTCTTATGCCATGTAATATGGTCGTCAAGAAAGTTGATGGTTAGGCAGGTGAAACATGACCTAATTATCATCACAAATAATAAAATTGTCCACATATCGCTTATACATATTCACACTCAAGATAATTTCTTTCAATGGACCATCTTCTAAACTCGTCATGAAAATATCCGCTAAGAGAGATTCTAAAAAAGACCTTATGGCTACTTCGTCCCATTGATTATAGATGACATCATTAAATCTAAATTGCAAATTAAAGGTGCTTCTCCTTTAGATAGTTAGTCGGTATTCCGATGCTTATGTTTTCGAAATCACAGGGATAACAGATACTTTCTATTAGTGGTACATTTGTAAATTGAGAACAAACATTTAATTAAATCATCTGATTGCTGGTCACATTAATTCCATCAATACAATTGACGAAGTGTCGGAGAAACTTTGTTTACACAAATTCTATCACACTGGTTCGAGAATTTCAGCAAGTCATTTTGCTGTAGAATTGTTAAATGAGTTCAGTATATTCACTACAGGTTGCAGAGGAAGTCAGGTCATTCAGTCACGCATGATTTATCTCCTAAAGTTATTTACAGGGCTAAGTTCAGTTACTCTAAAAATTGACGGTTTTTCTATTCATACGTAGACGTAGCTCTAATATATGTAGTTAGTAACCTAAACTATTTATTCAAGAAGGTTTCATTAAACTCTCTTCTTTACTTTGTTCATAGTAATGTTTCTTTTAAGATTTTATTCTATCTTCGTCTACTTAATAATCTTTGAAAATTTTGTAATTCATTCACTTCATATCTGTCTCTTAACCATCATGTTATTTATCTTGATACTTCTCCTATTGACTGAATGACTTTTTCCGTTTTTTAAATACGACTGAACTGCTTGAAAAGGAAGTCGTTCGAAAAACATATTTCTTCTCTACACTAGAAATTGTTTTCCCTTATGAATAAACTGGTATTTATGCCTATGCCGAAACCTGTTATATGTCAATACTCTCTCCATGGGGGCCGAAAACTTACGGATTTATTGGGTTTTTTTTTTACTGAACTCTTCTAAGAATTACGGAACCTAGAATCTTAGATATTATGTTGGTAAAAAAGTATGCTATCTCCTTATGTACATATTCCAAAGCGGCTGCAAGAACAAATAAGATTACCCGATACAATTAATCCTGGAAATATATATCCAACATCATCTGCTGTATAGCACATCATAGAGGTGGGTCACAAAGTTGGTTTCAGTAATTCCCTTAAACCCATATATAAAACGGGTTTGGGTCACATGCCTAAATTTGTCGAAACCTTATCCATAACAATCTTTAAACCTATTCTGTCTGTTTAAAAACTATTTGCCATTACTTCGAACCTACCGTGGTAATCCAGTTTTCAAACCAAGGTTCATTTCACTTAAAAATGCTTCCATTCCTTTTTTTCTTACATCATTTTCCTACCTCTTATATGTGACCATGACCTGTAAACGTTTGGACTTAAGTTGATAAAAATTATAATCCTGTATGCTCTGTTTCCTTCTATGCAAATAAGTATGGCTAGTACGTGTGCTATCAAGGGTGTCCGAATTGTGTTGCTCTCGATTTTGCCAGAGCATGGTTTTGTCTGTATGTTAACCTTAGAAAATTGTCTTAATAACAAAGTTTTTACAGTATTCAGCTGAAGAAACCCACCGAAATACATGAATTCATTGAATACTGTTTCACATTTGTTGCCTGTTTTAAGCAAAGTTATAAGCAAGTTATAGTTCCTAAGGAAATGAAATACAAGCTTTATTTCTATTCCTATGAATGACTGTAGATTCTGTATAATTAAGAAATACTACAGCTTGTAGATAGCGCGTGTTGGAAAAAAAATTTGTTAAGTGAAGTCGTGTAAGTGGCCATGTGAGTGGATGCCCAATGAACCAATGTAAAACTTTCCACTACAGTATAAGAGTTCATACTGTTCTATATTTAGGTAAAGTAAGCAAAATAAGAAGTAGTATGTTGATAGTTTCTATTATTATTTTCACTAAAGTCTTATCTTTTTCAGGAGGGTTGACGTAATCGGAAGAGGATTTTCTGGTTACAACACACGTATGTGTAAAGCTGTGCTTCCACTTCTCTATCCGAATAAGGATTCACTAAAGGACTGTGTATTTTTCACAATTTTTCTTGGAGCTAATGATGCTTGTTTAAGTCAGCAGCAGCATGTGCCAATTGAAGAGTATAAAAGGAATCTACAATGGATGATTAAATATCTTAATGTATGTTCTTATTTTTCTGGCTCAAATTCTACTATGTGTTTATTCTATGTTTAAAAAAGGATGCATTTAGAGTTTTTTGAAGGCTAAGTTTAACTTGCTGATTCGCTTTATGGAAGTAATCAATAATATATGCAGGCTGGGATATTCTCGTTGCTTGGTATTAACTTAAACAGTATGAGCAAAAAAGCTATTTTTATTGGTGTTTGTTTTTAACTATTGTGGTATGAAGTGCATTGTTTAAAACAACGGCGTCATAAAATTTTACAGATAGCGGAAAGTAAGGGAGTCATTATTATAAAAGTTTTTGTATCTCCCAATGAATGAAAAACAAAACGATATTGTTTTTACTGACGTTTTTCTATACAGTGCTAAGAGCTTTATCAACGTATTATTAAACCAAAATTTGCAAAATCTCAGTTTATGTATAACAACTTAATCATCGTTCATCAGCATGGGGTAATTTCTTTGTTGTCAAGTTGATCAATTGATAAATACAACAAAGGGGATGGTAGATATGGCTAGAAAGGGATCAGTGGTTAAATATGCTTTCAATAAGCTTCAAATACGTCGAAAACTGTATATAGAAAACAAAAATCAATAGGATTAACTTCTATCTTCATTTTGGACAGTATATACTAATGAACTCGGCTATTAAATTGAGTGAAGTGCTCAAATTTATGAAGTTATTCTACTTGACTGATTTATTTATAGTACGAATTAACTATCAAAACAAATAGCATTGGAGAATCTTGAACACCTTTCTTTAATTCTGCTAATGAGGTTGTAAAAATAAGTAGAATAGTTGTGTATGCTTCATTTGATATGAGATAGTGAAATAAATTCCTATGTAATGTTCCGAAGATGGAGTGCATATGACAGTGTTCAATTCTCTATTGAAGGAATCTAAAAGAAGATTGATGCATTCCCGGCTATTTTCGTAAATATCAACACCGAGATTTATCTAATGGAATTGCTTTTAACATTAAATAGATGCTTGTTGTAGAGAATGTGTTCCTCCCATCACAGTGATTAGAAAAAGTAAGATTCTGACATTTTGCCATTTCGTGGTGACCGCCTAATCGACGAAACAAAACGTTTAAAAGTTACCTTGATGTGTATAAATACATGAATATATACAGAACGAATGAAGATGAGATGTATTATCATTGTAGAATCGTGATCGATAAGGACATCAACACATTGGTGTTCCAATCGATCCAACTGATAAATCCAGAAATGATGATTCCGATGTCAGCTGTTGTTAATTCTTTTAGAGTGTATTCTGTCTATCTGTTTTCAGCATAGAATTTTGCATCGATATGCAGCAGTTCAAGTTGCCACACTCCATTTAGCACACAAAGCAAGAGAAGAAAGTAAAATGAAATGCAAAATAGAGACAGTAGACAGAGATATGAGACAAAGGGAATAGTAACAACGAAGAACAATATAGTTTCATTGGAAATAATAAGTCACAAGGAGTGGATGCATCTGCGTCAGCCATTGATTTTTACCATCCCGAGGACCCCAACCAGTCAGGAAGTCTACACCTCCATACGTGGCTGGCTTAAACTAACTGTTGTGGATTTCATTGACTGATGTTATGTTTTGGTTTGACCACCAATAGCTGACTCTTTTCCAATCTGACTCTATGTCAGCTAACATTGCCCATTGTCGAGGAAGGCGATAAATGGCTAGACATACGTTACATACATGTCCTAACCCCATCTCAGTCGATGTTACCTCACAGCCTCGTCCCCTCTTTACCTAGCACTCGACCGATGCCTCACCTCAATATTGCTCACTTTATTATACCACTTAACGCGGTGGATAGAACGCAGGCAACTATGGTCAAAGACAGCTAGCCAGCCTTTTCGTGTCCTCCACTCTCAGTGGCCAGGTCTCACAACCATAAAAGAGGACAGAGCGGACTGATGAACAGTACACCGGCCCTTTGGCCGACAGCCGGATATCACGTCTACGCCAGAGATGGCGTAAACTGGCATATGCGAAACTAGCCTTCTGTATCCGCCATGTTGAGATCTCGTCAGAGATCAACTCTTTGGCGTTGGCTGATGGTACTTCCAAAACAACTGAAGTGATCAATATGCTCTACCACTTCACTCCCTATTTCTAAGCTAGGAGTCAGTGTAGTCCAGTCCTGTAACATCATCTTACATTTGGCGGGAGCGAATCGCATGCCAAACATTCGTAAATTGCAGCTCAAGGTGTTCAGAAAACTGCATTTTGTCAGCGTCTTCACCTAGAAGGACTATATCATCTGCATATTCTAAGTCAGCGAGATTATACCCTGGTAACAAGTCAATCCCTGAATCTGTGAAGTGACTTAGGGTTAAGTCCATTAGTACATCTATGATGGAATTGAATAGAAATGAGGATAATGGGCATCACTGATGGACACCACTAATCATCACCACTTCAGATGACAACTCACCGTAAGCCCTCACCTGGCTGGCTGCATGAGTTCGAGTAAAGTGAGTGCCTTGATCAGTGCAATGTATTTTCTCGGTATTCCTTTTACAGCCAAGCATTGCCAGAGTACCTCTCGGTCGACAAAATCGAACGACGCTTTCAGGCTAAGGAATGTGACAACTGTTGTACGCCGTTAAGTATACCTATGTTCCAGAATCTGTTGAAGGGTGAAGATAAGATGAATACACCCTATTCCTCGTCTAAAGCCTGCCTGTTTCTCTCGTGTTTGTGCCTCCCGAGCACCACTTAGTTTACGCATGATTATTGAGTCTGGATCTTTAGATACCATATTGGTGAAGCTAATAACCCCCTGTGATTATCATAGGAAGAATTGTCTCCCTTCGTATATGTCGGGATAATCAGTAACTAAGGCTGTCACTAGAGTGTATTACTTGGGTATTACTCACAAAAATTACATCGATTGTAAATACATAAAACAATGTTTATTGAGTAAAACAATGCAATTTAAAGTAAGCTTCAAACAGGGATTCGTATATAATACAGTTATTATTTATTATTTGATAACACACACTTTTCCAGTTTTCAATATACAATAGAATTTCTAGTCTGTTCTTTTTAATTTAATTACAGCAAATGGAGTTACCAGTGGATCACATCCTGTTGATTAGTTTACCTCCTGTAGATGAAAATAAGTGGGGTGTCACTGAAAGAGCTGAAGGTGATTTATTTACAATTATAATCTATAAATTATGCGACAATAAAAATTTCTCTTGGAAATCGGTTTTTGTTATTACAGATAAGTTTGTTCCAGTAATATTTCTTGTACATTTTGAAAAGAAATTTGTTCGACCACTTACAGTAGTTAGTGATCTATGTGATATTATTACCATTAGTAAAGTGATCTTCGAAAACTAATGTGTTTCTGTGAAAACATAAATCTAATGGTAGACATAATCCAATTTGTAATTCACGAAAAATACCCATCCAAACATGGAAATAAAGAATTATCAGTTCAGTGAAGAGACTCTTTTCGCCGAATTCATTCACCCAGCTGTACAATCGCAATTACATTTAATTATTTTTGTATGTGTGTGCACATTCAGTCTGTTAAACATAGCACAAAAACGAAACGAATTAGTTTTGAGTACTATTCGGATCATCAAAACATTACACAACAGTGAAAATGACAAAGTTTGAACTAAAGCTTGCGCACATACTGATTGGCCAGTATTAAATATGTGTCCAATTGTAGCACGCCTTATTGATTCATCGTGACCTTTCTGTAGTCAACTGGGGGTAAGGTTCTTTGATTCTTTTAGATAAAACACGCATCAAACAACTTATATATCTCACCCTACTGGAGCAAGTACATTAGCAGTTACAAGTATAAGTAGTCGAATGCGTTAGTTTATCTTTGGATTTATTGGAGTACATTGAGTGGCAAGGAATACCAATCTTAGCGTAAAACCAAAAAATGGTCTTTTCAAAAAGTTTGATATTCTCTCCCTTAGACTGTCGGCCAGAAGGTCGCCTTTGAATGCTACATGCATGTATAACATCTCCGGCATACATACGGGGTGTTCTTTGTTGGGTTTGGGTTTTATGTGTTTATCTATGAAGTGTGGGAGTGGGTAGCCACTTTCAGTTATTGTTTTTTTAAAGAGTGATGTCTTCATCTACCGACTCAGGACTACATATTCTTCGGATCCTGGTCGCAAGAGATTCGTTTTTAAACAAAAATCAATCAATATATGCATTTTTTAAAAATGAACTGTGTGCAAGCACGTTTAAGTTGTTTCTGTAGATATACTTAATAATGACTATGGCCTGTGAGCAGCTGATGAGAAGCCAGCGAAATAAATGATGGTACCATTTTATTCTGTGAAAACTGTTGTTCTTGATTTATTCAAATTCATTAAGGGGAATAAATGTATGAAATTATTGTTTGTTTGTATTTGAAATTTATTCTGATTGATGTTGAATAGCACTGATGAATTATTTATTATAAATATTATTTTGTAGGGCTACCGCTCACACGGAAGTTAGTGAACTATGCAAATTATGCAATTGCATGTGAAGAAGTTTCAAAATTGAATCAGGTTAATCATATCAATTTGTTTGAGGCTATGATCAACCAAAAAGTGAGTTTTTTATCACGCATACTCCTGTATGTATGCGGTTTGGCTTAATTTTTCAAATATCTTTAATGACTAAATGAATTAATTGTTATGCATGGTGAAAGAAAGACTGCATGTAGTGGCATAAATTGAAGCAGTTATTAGTGGCAATGACTGTATCAACATGTACTGCGTCGCATAAACACTACAGATGAAACTACATTCTTAGTGCACAAGTTATCTCACAGTGATCAGTAAGTTAAGTAACATAGTTTCAACGAACAATTTTTCAGTCATTTGAAAGTACGAGTTGATTAGCAGTATATTCACACTGTCTATACTGTCTATATTACGCAGGATGTTAAAGGTTGTCAGCAGGGTAAGCAACGTGCCACTTAACCAGCTTGTTAATATTCTGGTTGACAGGCACATGGACTCATGTGAAAAATGGGCCAAATCCATTTTATCTAACTCACACCACCCTCTTCACTCACAACTCTCCCTTTGCATCTCATCAGGCAAAACCAGAAGCCTACATAGAAAACTATATGCTCACACCAGCAAGTGCAAAAACTCAACCATACCCTACTTAGCTCGTGTTCTGTGCGATAAAGAAAGCATTAGGCGTGACACCTATAATTCATTAAATAGTCAGTAGTACAACTGGACCTCGTCTTTCCAACTCATATCATTTATAGGTACAATATTTTCTTTCTTTCTTTTCCTTTTCTCTCTCTTCTTTTTCCGTTATGTGCTGCTTTGTTTCTTTCTTCCGCTTACACCAGTAAATATATTAGCACCTACTTTTCTAACACCTTCAAACACTGTTCAACTTTGGCTTTGCTACCGACGTGCCAATATGTTGTTGCCATATTGAACTGAGATTTCCTTAATATATGTAGAATTCTATTTATTGATAATGTACTAACTGGATGCAATACTGTAGTAAAAAAATGCTGAGAATTCCATTCTGTATCACAAGTACTGTTTTGGAATAAAACAAAGTATTATTATTAATTAAATAAAAACAGGAAAACAGTTTGGCAAAGTGGCTAACCATCACAGATCATGCTGGTTTGGTGTTAATTTAGTTGCCAACTTACTTCGCGGTCGACACAGTCGAAGGCCTTAAAGTCTACAAAGTTTAGGTAGGGAGTTGGCTACCATTCAAGGCTGTGTTCGATTATGTTGAGCAGTGTTGCGATTTGTTCCTTGCACGACTTGTTTTTCGTGGATATCTAGCTTGTTCCTTGTAAAATCTTCCACCTAGTACATCTTCCAGTCTTTCCATTATGATGCGGTTTAATTATTTTGCATGAGTGAATAGGAGCGTGATATCAGGCCAGTTCTTGCTATGATTTAAGTAGCCCTTCTTTGGCAAGTAGGTTAACTGTTTGTGTACATTGGATATCCAATGTAAGGTTTATTTACCAGTCTTGTATGTGGCTTGATTGGTTAACAGAAAGTAACCAATGCCACATTTGTAGTCCTTAATACTGCTACTGACTTAATTCTATCAGTCAACTTTTCAATGCGGCCGCCAGGGTAGGTAACGCTCCATCGTGGTTAAACGGTTGAAGGCAGTCGGAAGGAAGCCCTGCACTTATGCTTCCTGCCTGTTGGCATTCGTCAATGGGGCATATTTGCAACCTCGAATGAAACTGACGTCTACTCGGAAATTTGAATCTGAGTCACCCAGGTGTAGGACTCCCAGCAGATTGCCTTTAACTTCCTCACTGTAGGTGATTTCACTAATAAGAAGTTTTGTACCAATTCTAACTGTGGCGTTTGTTGTGATGATTCGATACGGTAGCACAAATACCCACGTCTTAAAGCACTTTTCTCCTCGCGCATTTTTTTCCCGTATATCCTATCCAGGCAAGTTTATTCTGAAGTGATATACATATTAAATAGACCACCTAAATGATACAGCTCTCAACAATTACCGCAGTCTGTTTGTTCATTCAAATATTTATTTTAGTAAAAACTTTTGTTTATTACAACTGAGGTAATATTGCTTTATATTAAATAGTCTTTGTTTTCTCAATTTTTAGGATTGGGAATCTTTTCTTTCAGACGGCTTACACTTCTCTAGAAAAGGGTCTGAATTTTTAGCCAACATTTTACAGGCCTTCTTCGCTGATAAACTAAGTGGTTTAAAATGGTGGTTCCCAGATTGGAAAACTATAAACCCGATAACTCCAGAGATGTCTATCAATGGCGATCATGAATCTAAAGTGTGATTTTTCATTCAGAATTTTGTGAATAATACATTTCCTCACATGTAATTTGTTGTTTTTTTGCACTCGGAAAATATCTAGTAATGTGTCTACGTTTATCCATAAATACGCTCAGTAAATAATTTAAATTCGAAGTTTCACTTGCTACTGACGAACAACAACCAGTATGAACTAGTCACTGTGAAACCCATCACATGCACGAGGTTTCTTCTAGTAGGCTGTTTACATATTTCCAAATGATAGCAAATATATTCTTCGTGTTAGTAAATATAAGTATCATATGTCAATAAGCATAACTGTGCTATAAGGTGGTAGGTAGTTGAGGTGAAGATTCAGTCGACACGAAAGTTATCAGGTTCGGAACTTGTCAAATGTTAAAAGATAACAGATTGTACGGCCCTACAATCCTAGTGCAGAAAATTAACGTATGTTTGCTTTCAAAACATTCATCTCTGTCCGAGTTGAGGGACGCAGAAACTGCTTGTGTTGATCACGTCTGATTTGCGTGGTTCAGTAAATCCAACCGGTCTTTTAACTTTTAACTATAAGCAGCTGTTTATCTCCATTTCCATTCTCCTAGTGCCAGCAAAATTTGAAGTGTTTTTAAAGCTCAAACAATTGGAAGGCTAGTGAAAGTCAATAGAGTAGTTTCGCTACTCACTACTGTTCAGCTTATTTCTTTAATCAAAACCAGTCTGGATCCCCCTGTGCGTATATTATTATGTTAAAGGTGTTAAGAATCTCTGACTTTCTACTACTACTACCTGCTATTTATTTTCAGTTTCTATTATCTTTCCTAGGGGAGACTGAAAGCAGCCTTATAGCTTCATCTTTCTACAATCTACTTCCTGAATTATCGACTGTAATCTCTCAGGAATTGGTTTATTATTGGAAGGAAGTGTTGTTCATCTGCAGTATAGGGATAAATGTAACTTACAAGTATTGGTTTTGTAGGGATTTTGTTTGATTGGATGGAGGATTTCAGCATGAGCTGACATCAGTTAGAGGACCACTGGAAAACGTACTGCATACTGATGAAGAGTCCCAAACTAGGACGAAACAGCTGTCCAGTACTCTCAGGTTTTCCAGTGGTTCTCTAACTGATGTCAGCTCATGATAAATGTAACTCTTTAGGTGAAGATACAATCTTTAGAAAATCCTAAGTAAAATGATTTGCAGTTTCGCTTCGGTGAAATGTTACGTGATACCGCAGGACCGGTCTACTAGATTAAGTGAGATAGTCAGTAGTATTAAACACTTCGCTTACTTGCGAAATTTCTGCAGCCCTAATGAACTAGTTGCTGGTGGAATCTCAGTGTGGACATAAAGACTCGTTCGGTGAACTGAGACACCTTTGTTGCAAGCGTAATGTTTGGGCTGTACAACAGTTTACTTTGTCCAGCATTACAGCTATAACAAAAATGTTGCTGACAGTCGAGGAATTAAAATAAAATCAGCTGTTTTTGACCATACGTGCCTCCAACCGATTGTCTGTTTATACTGAAGCAGCATAATAAGAAAATGACGAGGTCAGCTGCAGGAAAAAGAAGCCGGTGCGTCGGTGGCACAGCTGTTAGGAACCTGCCGACCATGCACATGGTCCGGGGTTCGATCCCCTGCCGACGCACACCCGATATCTATGGTCGGCCTGCAAAATTTGGGCTACCGATATCACATGCTGAAAATTCCATACCTGTATCGAAAAAATACGGTGTGGAATCAAGCTGTAATAAAAAAAAATAAATAAAGATAATAAATACATATCTATTGGCTTCGTCACACTTTGCAAATCTGCGATTGTATACCTAATATGAACGTTTCTAACAAATATATGCTGTCTCTTGACGTCGGATCAGTCTTCACTGACGTTCCACTAACGGAAACTATCTGTTTTATATGCAGATATATAGATAAAAAACAGTTGAACATCGGAGTATCAACAGCATCTTAGGAGGAACTACTGCTAAGATGTACATTTAACGTACAATTCATATTCACCGCCATCATTTACATTACCCCGTTGTGAGTCCATTGCTAGGAGACTGCTTCATGGTCTATCGATGATTCCCAACCGTATACAAGATCTGTGGACAACATTTCAAGTATTCGTAATAAGAAATGTGACCATAACCAGTTGGTATATGTATTTAATGACTGCTATCAGGCGATAAAATTCACTCTTCAAATGGAAAATTCCATTTCTTAATATTGCACTAAGAACAGTCGACGAAACCTCAAGAATGTCTGTCCATAGAAAACCTACATGGAACGATTAATTGAGGAATTTCTACAAATTTTAATTACATACCCCATTGCGAAGAATTTCAACATCCTTCAGAACACTCTTCTCAGCAACGCTGAGATCATTTCGCAGAAGCCTGAAAGACAAAATCTCGCTTCTAACCAATTCAATGTACATATATATCAGTCCACCTGTAGAGCAGAGTACATTGATTTTTCGATATTCTCAAGAGAAGGATAACATCATCTCTAAGAATATTCTTTGCAGCAACACTAAGAATAGTGTTCTCCAGTTGACCACTGATCTGCAGAAGCCTCAAGGACAAGATCATGCATCTGACCACTTCTATGTGCATATAACAGTTCACCTGCTGCTGTGGAGCCAGGTACATCGGTTGTTCGACGCGCATCCTGTCTAAGAGGATTCAAGAACACTATCCAGAATGGTTGCGGAAAGGCTATAGTGGTGCTATAAGGAGTGCGATAATTGAACACCTGATTAACAATGATCATTCCATCTCAGCAAACGCCTCCTTCAAAGTAATCTGCAGAGTCAAGAATAACCTACCAAAGGCAATACGGTTTCGTCTTCTTTGTATCGCTGAAGCTCTGGCTATTCATATAGAAAAACCGGAGCAGTGCATACAAAAGAGAATTACTCAACCACTTCTATTATCATCGTAACAACTTTGTTGATTTTGATGACTTAATTTTATTTGTTTACCTGTTTCTTTAATTACTTATAATCCTTGCATTCATTTCAAACTCTTACGTAATTTCGTACTCTCTACTTTGTTCCTATGTGTATTCTGAGTATAACTCAAACATCAAACTATTCATACTATTAGATAACTCCCTCTAAACAACTGTTTGTGGCAACTCATCATCTTTGTTATTAAACTAGTTTCATTAACACCCAATTTTCTGGACCGCTTTTGTATTACGCAACTCCACCCAAAACTTACTAATTTCCCCTGGTTAGTTAAAATAACCATAACCAATTGTATTTTTGTTTGACAAACATACATACAAAATAACTCATATATATTTGCGATTGTACAGCTAAGAAAATGAATTCGCCGAAAAGCGACTCTTCGCAGAACTGCGTGTTTTGTTTTCATTAATGCCTGGATGGAGATTATTTATGAATTTTCGATATCTCTCCTATCTAAAAGCGTCCAAAAACACTATCTCGCTTGGTTGCATAAGGAGTACAATAATTATACATTGTTGATAATGGATTTTCTGTTTCAACAAATTCGTGCTTCAAAGTGATAAGCAATCTGCCTTTGTATTGCTGAAAATCTAGCCATCCAGATACGGTAGCCAAAGCTGTGCATACAAAAGAGAATTCTCTAACCACTTATATTATCACGCCAATTATCCTGTTATTTTCATTATAAAACTCTATGCTTAAGACAATTATCAATTTTTTTTATTTTGGTTATAGCTTGAAACCACACAGTATTTTTGGTACAGGCATGGAATTTTCAGCATGTGATATCGGTAGCCCAAATTTTGCAGGCCAACCATAGATATCGGGTGTGCGTCGGCAGGGGATCGAACCTCGGACCATGTGCATGGTCGGCGAGCTTCCTAACTGCTGTGCCACCGACGCACTTATGTGTTTAGCATGTACATGAATGAGATTGTACAGCTAAACAAAATGCAATCGCCGAAAACAGCCTTATCCCTAAACCACTCGCTTTGTTTCTCATTAATGCTTGGATGAGGATTATTTATGAAGTCGAACTATCACACTTTTGTGCAAATTCACTGACAACTGGAATTTGACTCAGTGAACGGATGGCGACAAACTCGCTTCATAACATAAGGAGTCCTGAGTATTCTATTCCTGGGGAATTAATAGGCAGGTACTGCTGCATAGCCTCAGACCGGAATGAAACAATTACAACAACAATGTTTCGCTAACTAATATCTGTTGGTTGAATAACTGTAAGCGTTCTACAAATAACTAATAGAAAAGAGTGAGGAAACAAGAAATTCGCGATCGCGTTAATTCAGACGACGTTACACTATCGATTATAAAAATGATGCGTAATCAACCTGCGGGTTTTAAGGTGCGGAATAAATATTTGTGTTGAGTTATGAAGAATTAAATAAAAAAACATCATAATTTTACTAAGTATTGTTTACTTACAATAATAAGAAAGCTAGGTCATGAATGAAAACACTAATAATTTTCATGAACGTTTTTCTTTGACATAACCGAACATCGGCACAAAAGAAAATAGTAAAATAGTTGTAGGAGTAGAATCTGAAGGTATCCAAAAGGTCAAATACAAAATGTGATCCTCCGTTTACATTAGGGAGGAAGAAATGCAACACTGTGATACAATCACCGACAGTACAGATTTATTATTAATTTGTTTTTACAACCAAGGTAGTAAACTTGGGTTCATATGTATCAAATTGGTAGGCTTTACAGCTTCATGAATAAGTTTCCAAGACTTCGGCTCAGTTCCTGAATAATCTGAAGCAACTAAAAAAAAATGTAAACAATTAGTGTAGCTAGCAGGAAATTAACACGTGATAGTAATCATTTAAAATGTAATGACATTTATACTGAATTGATGTTAAGTACTGCAATATTTATCTTTGATATGATTGAGGTTGAATTCGATTATTGTATGGGCACACAATACGAATTCATCTATCAGTGTTAAAAATAAATTGGCAAGAAGGACTCAGTGAAGACTTTAAGTAAAAACGTAGACGAAATAAGTGGAGTCTTATATCATGTTCAGAAACATTATTGCAAATTTAATTCATTTGATATTTCAAAATATTGTAATCAGTCGACCACGAAATTAAACTTCAACTTTCAATATTTTGTTAGTTATCAAACAAAAACGACCAGTATCAGTGAAGATGGGCAGTGTGGACTCAAGCTACTTTTGACACAGGAACCTACACTATAATATTAAGATGTTTTTAAACTGTTACTGTAACAACAGACGACAAGGGCCAGGCAACAGATCGTTTATTAAGAAAATCAAGAGATATTTATAGATTTTAATGTACGTTATAATTCGTTATTTTAGCAGAGAAGCAAAGTCTTCTAGTTGGATTTTCTTGCTGAAGGTAATTCTGCACTACCTTTGACCGTTGCCCAAAAAGTTATCCATATTTCTGCGAGTCATATTTGCACACGCTAAGTCTGATGTGATTGGTTGTTGAGTTCCTCAAGGTTGGGCATTTTTCTTGTTTTATTCTCATGACCACGATTCGAAACGTAAACGTTGACGTAAATTGTTGCTTACAATTTTAGCTCGCAGGCAGCTCTCACCACACTCGTACCCCCGTCAAAGAATTTTGACTGAAGTTGGTTCGGTCTTCTTGGTGCTGGCAGCTTTGTTAGTTTGTCTTGCTGTCTGCAATTCCAGTGCTCCCTGACGTTCACTCGTTTCTCTTTGTTTACATTTGTAATCATCTCTACGTGACCCCGTCTCACAGTGACAATGTTTGGTCCTTCCCACTTTGGAAGCTGTTTGCCTGACCCTGGCACACATTCGTCGGTGTTTCGCCTCACATTTTCACATGCTGCTTTCGCCCGACCTCCACGCACACACACACGAGTGACAATAACAAGGCAACAATGATCAAGAACTTGAAATCTCTTCAGTCATCAATTTGTACAATGAAATGGGATGACAGTGGGGATGTAGCTCATTCGAGCAGGCAGTCGACTTTCAGCCAGTAAGTCCTGAGTTCGAATCCTGTTCCGCCCTAACACAATTAGTGTGGCCCTTAACGAGGTACATAAAAAATCTATTCCGGGCAACTGAGTTCTGACAGTGATAGGACAGAACACTGAACTCGATTCTTAGTGAACAAAGGGATAACTAACTTACAAGTTGCAGAATTATGAAAAGATAAAGTGTAAAGAAACACAATACAACTGAATATAAAGAAAATTACCTCTTAATTTATTACTCATTGAATCCAGTGTAAGATTTACTAGACTTATTAACTGTTCATTTGACATTTCTGACACAAGAGTTGGAGCACGGGTGTTTATAACTGAAGATACATTCCCTTCGATTTCCATTGAATACTGACCACAATAAGATTGATTCAATTCATTTTTTGCGTATGCATCTTGTCCGTTCATCAGTAGCTGATATGCATAAACAGCAGATTGTCTTCCTCGATGCCACAGAATATAGTCGCGACGTAAAAATGTGCGATAAAGACTAGTTAAAGTGTGATCGCGTTGTGAAACCATTAATGCTTGTGCAGCTGTAGTAAAACTGGCTGCAAGAGGTCCAACTGTTGCTGGAGCCCCAGGTAAACACACTAGACCGGCTAAATGTGGAGTAAGGCGAAATGGTACAGGTCGACAGTCGCTAAACCATCCATCTCCAAAATTATTGGTCACACCAGACTCATTTGAAAATTTAGAAGGATAGTGACTACCTGATAATCGTCTTCTACCTGAAATTACATATTTCCATGAAAAGCAATACTTGGTAATCATGCAAATAATCAAAATAAAACTGAATAACTAGAAAAAAAAAAACCATTTTGCTTCATCCATAGATTAATGAAGCTGTCCTCATAATAGGATGTACGTAAAAATTCAAACACTTTTAGCTACAAGCAATTGTCACCACATTAAAAAAAATTTACTACTAATTTATTCAGCAAAATAACTCGAATGAATAAACTGAAACGCATAGAGATGAAAATGGAATACTGCACTGCACTCAGTGAATCTATGCACATGTTACTCCACTGGATAGATGTGTAGACCTTGTGATAGAATTTTGTTCCACCAACTCTGGCTAGAACGACTGAAGACAGCAAAATCAATTAATTACCAGTCTAACCCCACATAAGCATTATACGTGTATCGAATTTCGCAAATGTCACTGCTGAATGAGTCTCCAGAATAAGTAGTATGGAAATAATGAAAATATATAATTATTTCAATGATTCAGGTTTCCAAATGTTGATCAGTATACCATAACATTTGAACTTCACTATAAATAATTCCACCAGAATAGCCCAACATCATCTTTCGGAACGTTTCACAGTTTCATGAATTAGCACACATCCGTATTGCATCTTAGTGCACAAAGAAATTTACAAATATTAGGAAAGATTGAGTACATATTGACTATCTTTCTGAATAATAGAAATAATGAGTAATTACTGATTGAGGTTTTCAAGCATAGTGATTATCCCTTTTTTAGAAATGGATTTAGATTTAATTGATTTCTAGTAGGTCCTAGGTTCGAACCCCGTGGGCGCATACTGCTGAAGAATCCCAAACTAGGACGAAACAGCTGTCTAGTACTCCCAGATTTTTCGATGGTTCTCTAACTAATGTCAGCTGATGGTGAAATCCTTCAAACAATCAAACAAAACCAATACTTGAAAATTAATTTATTTCGATAAATACTTGGTAATTACAATCAGCCGTCAGTTTGTGCATGTAATTATTACAAGTAAGAATACGTCTTGTTGATAAGTGAGTATAAACTTGACACTTGCATAGATTAACCACTAGGAAAATCAATTCAACCTTTCACATTAGCATTATGAGAAAAGAATATTTACAATTAGGAAGGCATTGAGGAATATGACAAGGAAAAGAAGAGCTTTTTCGTTCAATTACTTATTTGGCTTTTCATTAGTGTTTGGATGTGTCGATATCATATTTGAAACGAAACGGTCTGATATAGTTTTAGTCAGAACTACACCTTCAAACTTTTATAATATGTTTCTTCTGATGATGTAATTTGATAGTCTTGCTTTAATGTACTTTTTTAGGTGAATTGCATATATGGTGTATACAATGCAAATAATCGTTTGACTGCATGCAATTCCATTGTGAGTAAATTTTGTAAGTAAAATATTATTCACTATGTACTATCAACCAATATCGTTCATGTTTCATCATAGGTAGAATGAACGAATCACTGCATCACTGTATATACTGCTGATTGACTTGTATGCCTAGTTTGATGGTACTCATAATAAGCAATAGGGTTTGAAAGTTTTTATTCGAAATGATCCAAACACCAGACGGCCGTTTCGTTTATTTGGGGCCAACCTCATCAGAGGTGTGTTCCAGGTTTTGGCTCAACTGGAAGAGTTCACAATCAGTTTAAACCACTGGAATTCTGGATCCTACTTAGACATTATATTTCAACTGTTCATCCTAGAGAGAAAAAAAACAAGTATGTTTGCTGGACGATCTATTTTAAAGGATTAAGATGAATTTCTCTCTCACTTTTCATATCTTCAGTTTCGAATACATTAAAGTGTATTTTGAAGTGATTTAGTTCGCCTTTGCAACAGAATATTTAACAACTTTTGTACTTAAACTAACTTTTTGCGCAATGTGGCTAGCAGCATTATTAAGAAAAGCAAGTGTAAATACACTCCGCTGATCATGTATATACGGGAAGTGATTTTTTAGTGAGTAAGGGCAGACACAATTAACCACGTGCTTAGTCAGTCAATATAAGGAATATCACTAGACGACTGAATCATTCAATATACATAGGTACAAAATTAACAACAGATGATCGACAATTTAAAATAGAAATAATTTCAAATAAATAAACAATTCAAAACTAACTTATTTTCTCATTCTTTTGAATAAGCATTGTTTGCAGGAAACAAGAAAGGAAATGGGATTGATTAAATACCCTTTCAGTACTTATCGGTGGTAATGGCTCTGGAAAACTATCACCCGGTAGGCTGAAACAGACTTGATGTGTTTCTGCATGACCAGAACGTGGATCAATAGATAAACAACCTGGATGGAGTGCTGTTAAATGGAAAAGACGTTCCATAAGTCCATGCAAGCCAAGACTATGCGCCAGACTACGACGTAACAACCAGTAACTCTCTGAATCAAGCATTTGGTGTTCAGCCCAACGTTGAAGAAGATTCCCACGAGGAAATTCTACTTGATCAGTTAAAGACTCAGTGTTCACAGTTTGATCATCCTTATTAAAGATCCCCAAGCTACAAAATGTGAAAAATAAATATTAATAAGAGAAACTACAACACCATCTCATTGAAACAGGAGACATTAAATGCAATATATCAATGGTCTTATTCCATGTATCTTCAATTCCTAACGGCTTACTTTGAAAATAAAGGATCACGGAGGTATAAATTCTGTGGAATTCTAGATGACAGGTGACAAAATATCTTGAAAAAATCTTGATTTGTTATCTCACGGTTGCGGTTCAACAATGGCAACATTTGCTCATAAAATAAACATACTAAGTTTCGCGCTCCAACTGGATGTGTATCACATGATGAGTTGAAAGAAGTATCATCTGTCACTTGAGTTACACCGGAAGATTTAATGTTATTCGTTTTTATCTCTTGTTGATCAGATTTAACTGACTGATATGCATCATCCGACTTCTGTTTTGGATTAGCTTTTGAATTGACCAGTTTACAACTGCATTTCTCTAAAACACCCTGAAGTGTAATACAAGCACAGTAACAACCAGCTTCTAAAGCAGCTGGACGACCAATTGCTTCTAAAGCCATTGCAGAACTTCCGACAATTGTTGGATGATGGAATAAATTGGCGGTCTGAACTGTCAACATATTTGGCAATGGTCCAGGAGGAGGAGATGGTATACGAATATGAGTCTGTAAAGAAAAAACATCAGTTAAACTTTGTGAAAACGTTTGATGCAATAATAACAGAATACCTAGTACTAATTATGTTTAGAGGATTTCTGCAGAGATCCTGCACAGATAAGTAAACAGTCATCAAGTATGCAGAAATTTGTTAAAATGAAATCCTATAAATGTTTAACTTGTAGAAAAGCGAAATCAATCAATTAAAACAAACGTCCATCTTGAAAAATGGTTAATTAGTTAAAAATCAGTCAACCAAAACACATTTCTCATGTTGTAGGTCACGAGACACACTCAATGCGTGTCAGCTGCTGACACTTTCCAGTCATACAAGCTGAAGTTGGGAATTTGAATACCAGGCCCACTGGATGACCGTTAAATGCTAAATTCAATCAGCCACCTTGTTAACTGGAGTTAAGAAAAGGTAATTACTCTACTCTGCGTCAGCATATCCAATAACTCGTTGTTTTCGGTTGATATCAATTATATGAAGGTTTAACGACGAACTCGATTTGTGGTAGACAGTTAGCGTTATTTGTAGAATGTACAATACAATTGTTTAGTTAGTAGTGAATCCTGTGACTGATTTCACACATACTGTCTGTTTATACGATGCTTAATTCACCTAGAATTAGGAATAGATAAAAATTTAATACACTGTTTTTGTACAAGAAGTAGATGAGAAAATGGGAAAGGTTGCGTATTATATTGGTTTGCAGAACACAAACCATTCAATTCGGTTATTTAGCAGAAGAATAGCTTTATGGACTTACTGACCTATCATTCGAAATCGGTTTGAGCAATACTTAGAGTAATATTTATTTAGCAGTATATACCATGCAAATAATGCATTTCAATAAAAGTGATATTAAATTTGGAAAAGTTAAACAATACACATGGTTTAGGCAAGTATCTTCAAATGTGTTTTCATTAAAGCATATAGCTTAAATTTTACACTTATTCAACAGAGGAAAAATATGTGCATTTCACCTTTTTAAGAAAGGGGCATCTACGAAAATTCTCTACTGATAGGAGTATCTAATTTACATTTAGATGAATGTATGTGAAAAAAAACGCAGATAAGGCTTTACCTTTAAAAATTCAGAAATATCTGTTGCAACAGACTGATCTATACTAATATCTGTAGATAGATTAGGTTCAGCAAATGATAAAGACCATGGATAACGTTTAACTGCATCTTCAGTAGTCGATGGCACTGATTGATTACTTTGACTTTTGTTTGGAGAAACTGATGAATAACCAGCAACAACAGCAGGTGGTCTTGCTAATGCTGTAAGTCTAGGACTATTAATCGAATTTCCAGATGGTAGTGGACATGCGCTCGCAATAATAACATTTGCTGCTGGCACAGAAGATCCAACTTGAGTTAAATAAAGTCCAAAAGGACCGACTTCCATTCGTCTAAAAAAAAGAAAAAATAAGTAAGTTATTAATGCAATGGAGTATTTTAAAATGAAAAAGAAAACGACAAGTTACGTTTGAACGAAGTCCTCTGTGTGAAAACAGCGTATTTAAGATTCATATAAAAGGTTGTTAACTGCAAAGACAGTAATTCAATGAAGTAAGATAATTGTTACACGGCTTCAGGTAAAGTTTACAATGATGAAAATAAAAAAGTGAAACCGGGAAAAAAATCTCTTCTTATCTAGTCTAAAAACTTGTTTATTCAGTTATCATGAAAAAGTTGTAAGGTTAGCGAACAGTTTTACCCGAGCTTCATGTATTTCTAATCAGCATAAATAGCTAAACATAGCCCAATGGTGTGCACATTTCAACTTCTTGACTTGAATCAACACATGTAGGTTGCTGATGAATAAAACCTTAAGCAACCGTTCAGTGTTGTAAATAGCTTTGCATGTATTGTGAGTAATATCACTGGACTGCATTGAATGCAACCTGAGGTAACTTCAACCAATCAGTCAACCTGTTAATCAAAGCTGGATATATTTTAAAGGCTCTTAACAGGGGAAAAATGCAGAATTCTTTTACATCAGGAAAAACTATAAGGTCAGTTGAAAAGATTTTGTTGGTGAATACATTAACAATGACGTCCTCTAAATCGGCTATTCGAATTGCGATTGATTCAAATGAATAATTTTATATTAAAATGTAATCCTTTGAACGCTATGGTTTAAGTATGTAAATACTTCTTATGTATTTTCAGTTAATTTGATATAAAAACCATGATACCCCCCCCCCTTTGAACTTATCACGTCACTTAAATGTAGGTGATCTGTACTAGAAAGAAAAAAAGAACTGGGAAAATTGAGTGAATACCTTGGAATACTTAGTGAAAGATTTCTTTTAGCTGTTTCTGGTTGCCCAAGCAACATTGTATTGATCACTTGAAACAATTGAAGTGGACCCGTTTGCCTCCAACTTACATATGCTGGTGTGCAAAAGTCATTTTCAGTTAAAAGCTCAAGATTACCAGGTTCTTTGAGCGAAATGGCATTCAGAATTTCGTAATATTTTGCACAGCATATTGCATCCATATGTGTAACAGCTAGATCCACAATTGGAGGAGTAATTGGACACGCCAAATCATAGAAAAACAGTCTACCATTACTAGCTCGAATACTAATACGACGAGCAGGAGGAGAAAATTGACCAGTTGAACACCGAACACGCTCTACATATGGCATAATTTCAGCGACATGGAGATATAAAGGGATATTATTGATGAAACCACCAATTTGTTGATTGGATTCATTTTGGAAATGATGCGGAGCAGCCAGTGGGCCTAAATTTGATCCTGATGACTGAAGAAGTCCAGATTCTCCTGGAAGTTCCAGACAGGGAATTGTTGGCGTTGGAGAGAAAACAGAGTACACCTGCGGTGCATTTGATGCAGTTGTTCCAGAGGAAGGTGCACTGGATGTATTTACAGAAACAAGTAGATGAGGCAGCTCTAAAAGACGTCTGGCTCCATAACTGGTGATATGCGAACAACGAGGTAAGTTAGCCACATGCTGTTCAACCATTGGTATCCAACGTCGTGTTAATTTCTGAATAATTGACTGAAAATTATCAAAGAATTATGTAAAAGTTCAAAAGTGTGATGAAAGAAGCTTATTGTTTACAACGTCACATTTTAACTGATGCCCATTAAAATTTTCAAAAGAATAGACACGGAACAAAGAGTACTCTTTTCGATAAATTCATCATCAGGTTCTACAATTATATATACATTATAATGAATGAATGAATTAGTCTTATGAACAACATTAATGTTTAAATAACATCAAATCAATAATATTGATAAATTACAGCTGAACAGCATCAACATAAAATAAACTGAATGTCAGAAGAATTAGGAAAGGTAATAGCACGAATTCATGAGTTCATACTCTCTACTTAGGGCCAGGGTAGTAATAGGGGCTGGACTTGTTTCTTTTGGACACAGAGCACTGGTTGTTTGAGGCGAATTGCAATAGCCTCTGCTGTTTGGAGCATGCGGTGCTTCGACGATTTTGGTAGTTTGTTAGGCACCCGATATATTATAGAGAAGGATTCTTCTACGCTGGCTTTGTGACCGGTTTGCACCAGATGGTCTAATATCGAGCTGTTAATAGTTTTAACTACACCTTTACTTAGCCATAGTTGGATATGCTCTCGAGCACGAAAAATCAAGTTCCTAGAGCAACGGCCAACATAACTCGCTCCACAAGCGCAGTTGAATTGATAAGTACAATTTGAAGTGGCTAGTCTAGGTACTTCATCTTTCAGTCGAGGTAGCACCATCAGTCGTGTAGAGAATAATACGTGTAGTTCGCCAGCATTAAAAGCTCTTTGAACTGATTTTCTTAATTTCTTCGTAATTAACTCGCTTGCTTTATCGCCCATGTATTGTAGTCGTATATAAAGTGGCTTCTTGTTAACAGATAGTGGGTAGTCCTTTTCGGCTTTCTTTGTCATATGTTTCTTGATAAATCTGTCAGGATAACCGTTTTCGATTAAAGTATCATATACCATGCTTAATTCATCTTTAATTACTTCTTCAGAGCATATAGCTCTAACTCTGTGGCTAAGGGTCTTCACTAAATTTCTTTTGTAATTGATGGGAACGAAGCTATGAAAGTGTGTATATTGTCCCGTCCAAGTACTTTTTCTATGCAAATTTCTTTTTATACTACCGTCACATTTCACTGAAGAACAGATAAATGTCAAACAGTTACGCATAGGCCATGAACACTAAACGACGTCACAAATGATTAGGGAAATAAATTTACTTGGATTTAATGAAATATTCGAAAGTGAAATGCTTATCTAATAACTTTATGATAATCAAGGTACAATGATAAAAAACAGATGTTTTCTTACCAATATGCTCTCGTTGTGTAGATTTTCCATTTCAGTTGAAAGCACCTTTTGAAAATGTTTAAAGTATGGGTCTCTTTCACACTCAGAAAGTAGAATTTCAGCTGCTATGCGGTTAACTTCATTGAAAACTGGTGGGTTTGTTGATAGAGTGGATTGCTTTTGTGGTTCAATGATAGATTTAACATCATCACGTTCAGAAATATAATCAGGATCACTTTTAGTTTTGTTACAATCAGATACGCGGCAATTAGACTTGAGTTTTGGTGACTTCGACTTCTCTTTTCGAAAACTAGTAGACGCAGAAGAATTTGAATCACTTTTAGGTAGACTTTGAGAATACACAGTATCTTCTGTATCTTGTTGAAATTGAAATATATTTCTCGGCAAACCACAATCATGACTAATTTGTTTTAATTCATTAGCTAGCCAACCAGGAATGGTTTGATATTCAAGATTTTTAGCACACCAAGATCTGCCTGGATGTAAATGAGCCCAAGCAAGCCGCTGAAGATAATCTAGGATTGAGGATAATTGAGTTAAGAGGTGTTCAGCCCATGTAGGTCTTAATCGACCGCCAACTTCATTTGTGAATAAATCAACAACATATAACCGGGATGAATGCTTGCGTCGAAGCTAGATAACAACAAGGAAAATTAACACATTTAAATATCCACTCTTAATTCAAAAAGGCAAACAATAGCTACAACACGTCTATTGACTGGAAACCAGTGAATCATCATTTGCAATTTACGAATAAAAAAAGACGATTAAAGAACGACAGATGTGATGCTGAAGTTGACTTCTGTCACTCAATAAAAGAATGAATCACCCAAATAAAGTAAACTAAAGAAGGATAAGGTCACTTAGTGGTATTCTTTCGGGTATAATATCTTTGGTAGTGATTTGAGTAAAGCATACACAAAGGATTTAAATTCATTTTATGTATTGATACTTTGCTGTGTCAAAGCAGACGTTGACTAACGTGATAGCAGAATTCGGACATTGAGGTAGGGGTATAGTTTCGTACTAGATAAGTTTATTTGATATAACAAAGTGATACAATATTAATAACTATATGATGTTCCCAGCACAATTTATTGCTCTCATACGAATTCCAAATTTGCTTTATACAGTTCTACTTCCTTCCAGGATTGATGTTATGTCATTCCTATTAAATATACTGAGTATTGATTTGAAAAGAAAGACTTGACGATTAACTTGTTTCTTCAACAAACTACATCGTTTTCTAGTGGTTTCACCCAGCCCCATTCTATCCTGCGAATGTATGCGGGTGTATGCATAACGATGGCTGAGATTTATAACTAGTGCTATCTGTCATTTTAGATCTAGTTAAATTCTTACATCCTGATAGTCTAACTGATCCGGTTCAACTTGTTTGACTTATATATCGTGTCTGGTATGTTCAATGATAGTCTAACAGGATCTTTAAGTTGACAACAAAACTGTCCTTGAGTAGGTTTGTAGCACTAACCAGAATCGATGTTAAGAAAGCGATCACGTAAATGCAGCTAAAAGAAATGCAACAACAACTCAATAAGGTAGAATAAGTGTGAGAGGCAGAGGAAAATCAAATGAAGATGAGTGAAAGAGATGTCCTAATGAACATTGATCGAAAACTCTTCGGTAGTACAAGTTTTACGGCAACATTGACTAGTTCACCTGCTTTATCCAGTACTCAAGGCCTAATTTCAACTCAGTTGACGCACTGGTTTCACCAAGTGACGTTTCCAAGATGTTCAACGTTAGGTGCTTTTAGACTTTACACTTATTTAGTTAAATCAAATTTACCAATTGCAATTTACACAGTCCGAGAAGGTGGAATTTCACCACAGTTTCCATTTGAAACTACAGCCATACAGACCACAATATGTTTGGTTTGAATTTGTTCGTCTCTCTGAATTGAGGTGAACCGGATTAAACTGGTGGTGAGCCCGGTCCCGAACAAGCAGAACGGTCGTCCGGTGTTTAGATCATTACTGGTGGTATTTCAGTCAATCAGTAATATATAGCTTAATGAATGTGGTCTTTAAATGCAATGAGAGATACTAATTAAATAGTACTTTCTGCACCCTTAGAGTATATTTAAATGCAGAATAAAAATTACGAAAGATGAGAAGTTGAGATAAAGAGCAAAAATAAAAACTAATAAAGGAAATGTCACAAATTATTGAAGTTTAAAAGAAGACTTACTTGATTAATAAGTATGTTTGCATGATGAAGGCCGTGTACAGCAGAATTAGATAGGCAACCCGTGACTGTGTTACCATAACCAACACTGACTGATCGTTCTTGATTAGTTGATGCCGTCCCGATAGCATCGTTTGCATCAGATGAGGAGATTTTAGGTTCCGATTCACTATTAACCACTTTTGGACCAGAATCTGTTTCACTTAACCCTATATCTTCATTTGCATTACAATCATCATCTTCATCATCACGATCAGCGTCAGTCACTTCAGTATCATCATCAGGTTCTGTCATTTCAACATCTTCACTTACGTAACCAATTTGTTCGTGGTCGGCATTCGTAGTTGGATCAAAATCTGGACTACGGATAACAACCTTTTTAGGATGGTTAGCTAAACTAGGCGACTGTTCTGTCACTTCATATTTTTGTTGTTGTGGTGCTGGCAAATTAGGAGACGAGGTGTTCAATCGCTCACCTTCAACACCTCGCATAACAACGATCACACGTTTCTTCTTCTTTGAGTTAATAATGGTAGATGGGTTGGAAGAATTCACTCCACTATTACTTGAGTAAGTTCCCCCAGAAACATTTACGCCAACTTTAGAAGAGCTAGGTGATGATGTATAGTGTTGTGTATTAAAACTATAACCACTTCGCCGAAGACTGCCACCAGAATTGGCTGTATTACTCACCCTGTTGGATGACCCGGATAAATCGCCAAATTTCATTACAGATTCCTTCTCTGAACCTAGCGTTGATGCGATACGATTATGAATAGCTGTTATAAATGGGTTATTTTTATTTTGATGATTCTGTATTATTTCAGCAAGTTTTTGATCATTATTAACTTCTGTTGCTAACTGGTGTTGCAGACCTCTTAAGTACCCATAAAGAATGGTGGGATATAAAGCAACTACTCTACGCAAAGCTGGAACAATGAAACGTCCTTCAGGACGTAACAATGATGCTACAAGATCTGGAAGCCATGGTAAGAAAACTTCCGGTCGGACTCGACTAGCTCTTGCTTCAAAAGTATGTGCTAAACGTTGCTGGCCATTAACATCATCTAGTGTCAATAACCATAAACACTTAGCGATATCAGCTCGACTTTTTCTTTCAAGACCACCAGAAACACTTGCAGCTTCCATAAGCGCTTGCATTGCGAAAATACCAGTTGTAGATACAGCAACTTCTCTTTTTCTGGAGAAAAAAAAAGAGATATTGATAACATGATCCAAATTAACTGCAGCTAGTTATGAAGTTACATTAAGTAAATGAAATAAGTCTAGTTAAAAAATTTTAATGATAAAGTGTTAGGTCACTTTTTTGGGAGTTAATCACTTATCGATCAAACAAAGAATGCAATCACTAAGGTGGGTCAAATAACACTGATGTACACTGTGGTAACTTACTGTTTTTATTTTACACTCAGGGAGTTAATTAGAGGCGTATTTGTAATTCTGAGGAAACTTATGTTCCAAAAGTGTGGAATTAGCTGATCTGGGCTGTTATCAAATACAACAAAAGAATAAAACAGGAACTAGACCGACCGACCGAAAAGTCAGTGGGGGAAATTAGCACACGTGTTTATTAGTTCAAGCTGATGCACTTCGAAAAATTGCAAATAGCAAAGGATAACAAAGTGACTTCATAGAGATTTATTTATTCGAGCCATATATGAGGGTTCATCGCATCTAAATTGATGGAGCGGGGATTTGGATTCGGAATTCTACTGATATAGACATATAGAATTATAATCACCGCTACCCTTGAAGAATAAATTTGAATAAAACATGACAATATAAAAGCTACAACTTACGCTGACGGATAACTGGAATAAACGTTTTCTAAGAAATCACCATATATCGACCAGACCTTGTGTAGATTATCCTGCATTTGAGTAGCATAACCGAAGTTTTTAGTGGCTTCATCTCCCCTACAAAGAATTTAAATAATATCATACAAGAAATCCTTCAAGTAACGATCAGACGTTGTTCAGTTATGCTGAAAACAGACAAACTAATTGACTGATTTTCACAAAAACAAGGAATATTCAAAGTATTATGGTTCAAACATGTGATCCGATTTCACGTCGTAGCCACATTTTAAAAATGATCATTCAGAATCCAGATGATTGCAACGATTAGTCATTAGATGGAACCAATATGTAAATATTCCAGGATAGATTTCATCGATCACTAGTTTGAGAGAGATTACAAAAAGAAGTGATGGATGTACACCTTGTCCTAGCTGAAAACTATTTCTTTGTGAACAAAGATAAACCATAGGTGGAATGAGATTAAGAAATTCACTATACGAATTACACACGTAAGCAGTCAAGAGCATATTGTTTCTCTTGTCTACACTCAGTTATCCGGAAAAAAAATCTTTGATGTGAGCCACACTTACTGTGTAAGAACTGGTGGTTATATACAGTTGGCCAGTTTGCAGTGGGTAGATCGGGATTCGAAGCCATGACCCACTGACTGGAATCTGAATACTAAAGTCTATGAGCTAAGCCTTCAAACCATAATTTATACCTTCTATCAAGGCGATGTTTCAAATACAATTAGTTCTGGCTTATATTGCCACTCGTGACTATTTTCATTGATCGATAATGTCTATTTCGATTAATTACGACTGATACATATACAATTTTAGATCTCAGTAGGAAAGAGTAATATTTGTCTACAAGCCACAAAAACTAAAGTCATGAAGAATGCCACTAGATATTTCAGAGTGGTCAGTAGCTGAACAATTACCTAGAGATAAATAGTGAATCTATGAACCTGTAGCCTGTAAAAGATTCCCCACAAGTCTCGTTTGCTGAAATGTATGCAACACTAAACTTAACGCTTTACCTAGCTGCTTAACAGTAATGAATCAGAAACATCCAGAGAAAACAACAGAAAAATCGAAGAGTTCAACGAAATAACTCAGAATTCTACGAATCACAAAGGATCTACATTTGGCGTACAACTAGACAGGTTCATCATCGTATTTCCGAGCATCATCAAGCATGATTAAGCAACGGACAAACAAGATCTATTCGTAGCTCTGTTTTAGCACAAATTGCAGATAGTGAGCATAAAGTTGATGTTAATACAACACTTAAAATTATTTATCACATTCCTACTGGTCATAATTTAGCTCTAGGAGTTCGTCTTCTACATACATACAGCTGAAGCCATAGGAATCCACCTGAAGAAGCCAAAGCTGTATGTTCAGAAAAAATTTGTACAGCCACTTCCCTTATCCTGGTCATCGGGACTGCTGCGTCCCTAAACTTTTAAAAATTTTAATTGTCCAGATTATTTTATTATTTTTCTGACTACTTCATCTTTAATTACATGTTTTTATTGTTATAATCATTTCTTCCCTTTAATTCTTTGAATTATCTATCTTGGTTGTTATCAAACCCCGTGACAGGTTGATATTGATTAATTATTGTTAACAAACATATCGCCACTTGATTGGTAAATTGTTGTGTATTGTAAATATTTCTTCGATCAATCCATTTGCTTTCTAAATGTCCAAATGGGGACTATTATTATTTTTTTTTGAAATGGAATCTCATTGATATTGAAAACAAATTTAAAGCATCTTTGAACTGACTGTACATTAATGTACATGACTGGGCGTATATATATATGTAGGACAAAAACTACAGATCAAGATCAGCAAGAAAAACTTACTTATTGAAATGAGAGAAGAAAACAGCCTTATAGCAAAAGAATCTGGCTCTGTCCTTTTTCTCAAATTGTTGAATATTGGTTTTCTCCATAAGCTCCAAACCCTTGATCGATGTTTAAAAGAAAAAAACACTCACATATTGTAAAATAAGAGAAAACAAAGAAAAAAATTCGACAATGGGTATGAAGGACGCAGATATATTTTGACAGTAGGATGAAAAAATATAAACACATTCGGTTCATTTTCTCTGAAATTATAAGCGAATTTTTACAGTTTGTTGATATTTATTCCAACGTTGTTTTATTTTATTTTTACAGGGGTCTGTTGCTATAACACAAATACATTAGATCATACGATTTAGGCATTATTTGTATGTTGATCATCCCCAATGAATAAAAATAATTATTCATCGCTTTTATTCATTTAGATTATTAGATAATCAGTCCTTTCAGAAGAGATATCCGGTATCTTTTAGTGGAAGGTGTATCAATGCTTTGTATAACTCTGAATGAGTTAGTATTCTTTTAATACTACTTAGGTTATATAGAACCAAATTAAGCAGAGTAATATTTGAGCACGAAAACTGCTGCTAAAAACAATCAATGGCAAAAGCTAACCACTTGCATTCTCTTGAATAGTGCAAACAAACAGGTGAGAGTCTAACTCAAGAGTTGAAAAGAGTCATTGAATAATCCTTTCAACTAGTAGTGTCTTCTCGTCTCTTATACACACACACACCACCAACTTTCGACTATACAATGCATAAAAATTCATAATGACTTGAACTTAAAATAATGATGTTTTAACTTTAAATGCCTTAATTCATAACATTTTCTATGCTGTCATACTAGCACTGAAGTTATTTTCATTCTTTTACAACTGTTGTATAATATTCAGGTAGTCTGTAGCAGTGAAATAGAACGATATCGTTTTATACAGCAAATTTGATCTTTCTTGCTTCAATGAACTTTGCCACGGAAAATAAGTGTATAGAATTACACTATAAGTGGGAAAATAATATTTGAAATCAACTACTTTACCTCTAAAAGTTCATCTTTACGTAGATCAGCCAATTTTAATTTAATTTCTTGTTTGGTCTTTTCAAACAGTGGTGGCAAGTTCATACGTGCATACCTGTTACAAATAAATAGGTAAATACTGATAGTTAAACATATAGAGACATGCAATAATCGTACTACTCAAAGTGAAATAACAATAGCAGTAGTACTGAATTTATCTTAATTAATATAAAGTCAAACAAAGTTATCAACACAGGACTCTGAAACTGGCATATCCTAGCCTAGATCTCCTGTGGTAACGTCAGTGCGGAGATTTTGAAGAGTTTACAACCGACAGACGGTAACATATCCACTCCTTCTTGATTTTCAACAGTCCTTCATTTAACATCCATTAGAGGTGATATCCACCATCACAGTAATAAAATCCTCGGGAAATCAATAGTTTACTGTAAAAGGATAACAAACTTTTATGCCTACTCGAAACTGAAACAAAACTAAATAACACTTTATCCAATGAAAAACAACTATTGTGGTAGTGATATTCTGTCTAAATCTTACGATATACCTTGAAACAAATTTCAGGTTAAATTAACAAGAAACGGTATGAAAAAAATCAGGACATAGAAATAGATTTTACTAGCTAGGCTTTAATGCGATGGAGAAATAAATACGCGAAGTGGAGTCGAGAGAAAAAAAATATGTTAAATATGTTTAGTTTGATATTGCTGTATCAATATTATTTGTGAACACTAATATATTTAAAAAAGACTATACATATATATAAATCATATTAAATACCTGTCTAAATGTTGCTGAGCGATGGTTGGGAACCGGTGTTTACGTGCACCACGAGCAAGTTGTAATTGGCTGAGTGCTACTTCACGTTGACATACAGCAAGCAAGTTATTCTACATCAGAGAAAAGAGACGAAAAAATCAGAAAAATAGGAAATCTAGCTATAAGTTACTTACTGAAATATTTACAGCAAGGTAGAATTCATCTGTTAAAGTGTGTTCAGCAGTAAAAAGAGTATCACTAAGATATATATATATATATATACTATCGGTTAAAAGAGGTTAATGTGTGCATCAGCTGAGAATCAAACCTGGACCACATGCATAAAACTGGGGAGCATTTTACCAGTAAACCACCGACAAGTATCACAATGATTAGGTTTAAAGATCATCAATTATAAACTAAAGATATGACTTCACAATTCCCAGCTTGACGGTAAGTTTACTGAAAAAATCCCTTTTGCTTAATATCTTATTCATGATTAGGGATATGTATATGAATCTTCTGAAAGTGTCTGTCTACTAGTGAAAATTAAATAATACTTAACCCAAGTTCTGAAAATCTCTTCTTTCAGTCTGCAACTATCCTACTACACATATTCTCATCACAAATTTCTTTCTTTTTCAGTTCAACTACCTATGGTAAAAGAAAAATTAGCTTTTTAGGGTGTATAACATCGTTCCGTCAAGATTTTCAGTTTTCGCAAGTCTTTCTAAGTTTTTAAAACAAAACTAGGCGTTTTAGTTAAGGTTATTCAATGAAACAGTTTGCTTTTGTTATCAAGTAAATGTTCACATTTTAGTGAGTGTTATATTTCAAAAAAGCAAGATTAAATTTCAAAAGAAAACAAAAAGCAGCTTGTGTACATTAAAACATTAAGCAACGGAATCAAAGAGGTTCACGAATTTCACTTACACTTTCTGATTTAAGCTTTTGTGCAAAGGGATAACTACCGATGATAGATTCTTCGACAACTTGTCGCCAAGAGAAAATATCGTGCCAGAAGCCCAAATCATCAGCAGTAGAACATGGTCGACTTCTGATAAATAAACACGATGAAGTAGTGACATATGATTTGAAATATGAGAAATAAGGATAAAAGGTAATAATTTACAAGTGCTGATTTCTATAGATTTGATTAGTTTCAAGTCAAATCAGGAAATGACATCAGTTCGAGAAACATAGAAGACGAGGGGGTACAGAATATAGACTGGCGGTGGTGCTATATATCGCAAGAGTCAGTAAGAATTAGAATTTATGGACTACAGGATTCCTTTCCAATGGCTAAATGGTCAGTGAACTCGAACTCGCAACCTCGAAGTCCTCAATTCCATCCTCGGTGAGGGTAATAGGTGCGTACTACTAATGATTATTATTATTATTGTATCCTTTAATTCCTACAGGAACATAGGGCTTCGGCCGTGCGTCTCCATTGCGTTCTGTTCTCTGCTAGTGTCTTCATCTGGCTCCATGTCTGCCCAAACGTTTTCATCTCCTCTTCACATGACCTCCTCCAAAACACCCTCACCCTTGCACTGACCACCAACTTGCCGTTTCCCTTTCGGGTTCCACTTGAGCAATCGCTTGTCTAGTGATGTCACTTGGTGGTTTCCTCAGAGTATGGCCAATCCATCTCCATTTCTTCCTGCCTATTTGTTTCACAATCGGTTCCTGGTTGGTTCGTTCCCAAAGATCCCTGTTGCTGATCTTTTCTGGCCGGCCATCTGATCTCGAGTATTGAGCGAAGACAACTGTTAATGAAGGTTTGTAGTTTGTTTGAGATGCTCTTTATGACGCGCAGTGCAAGTCTCTGATCCGTATAGTAGCAATGAATTCACATCCCAGTTGAAAATCCGGATCTTATTTTTGATGCTGAGGGATGTTAACCTCCACACAGACTTGAGAGTAGTGGAAGCTTGTCTTGCCTTTCCCGATCCTTGCTTCGATAACCTCGTCAGTTCCGCCTGTAGTTGAAACGATACTTCCGAGGTAGGTAAAAGAGGTTGTTTCTTTCAGGTTCCTCCCATTTATGCTGATTGTTGTCTGTTGTTGTTGTTGCTGTTGGTGGTGTTGCCCAGGAATTTTCATCACCTCTGTTTTCTCTATGTTCACCTGAAGTCCTATCTTTGATGCTTCTTCTGCTAACTTGTTGCTTTTCGTTTGCACGTTGTTTGTAGGAAATCAGACATATATCATCGGCGAAGTCAAGATCCTTCAAGTTTTTTGTGTGTGTCCATTTTATGCCTGTTTCCTCATTGCCCACTGTTTATCGCATTATCCAGTCTACTGCAATCAAGAAAATCATTGGCGATAGTAGGCAGCCTTGTCTTACTCCTGTCCTCACTTCGAAGGGTTCTGTAAGTTTCCCGTTGTGGATTACTTGTCATGCAGCATTGTCGTATAACTGTTGGATGAGATGTATTATTGTCGGTGGCACCCCGTAGTAGCGAAGTAGTTTCCAAATCACCTCTCGATCGACGCTGTCAAAGGCCTTTTCAAAGTCGATGAAGTTGAGGTAGAGAGGTGACTACCACTCCAAGCTTTGTTCAATGATGATCCGTAATGTGGCGATCTGATCAATACATGACTTGTTTCTCCTTGATACAGCCTGTTCCGGTCGAAGTTTTTCATCCAGGGCGTGTTTGATTCTCTCCAGGATGATGCGGCTTAGTATTTTGCTTGGGATAGACAGGAGCATAATGCCGCACCAGTTCTTGCATTGACTTAGGTCTCCTTTCTTTGGTAGTTTGAATAAGTATCCTTTCTTCCAATCCTCGGGTACTTTGCCTTCTTTCCACACCTTCTCCAGTAGTGGCGTCATCAAGTCCGCTGTCGTCTCTGGGTCCGTTTTCGATGCTTCTGCTGGGATTCCATCTGGTCCTGCTGCTTTTCCAGCTTTTAGCATCTTGATTGCCTTCAAGACTTCTGATTTCGTCGGGGGGTTGGTGTTCACTGGTAGCCCTGTCTCCGTCGTTGGTATTGTTGGGCGCGTTGTAGGTGGTGGTCGATTGAGAAGTCTTTTGAAGTGTTCAGCCCAGTGTTTCCTTTGCTCCACTTCACCGGCTTGATTTGTGTCAAACGTTTGCCCGATAGGCACCTAGCAGTTTGGTAGAATGTTGCGAGGTCTCCTTTGCCTGCAGCTTGTTCTGCCTCACTTGCCATGGTTTCATAGTACTTTCTTTTGTCTTCTCTGGCACTCTTCTTTACTCTTTTGTTCAGTATCTTGTAGCTTGCATTCAAATCCTGTTTTTGTTGCTCGTCGGTGCACTGGAGAATCTTTTGTTTCACCATCCCTCTCTCTTCTATCAGTCTTCAAGTGTCCGTAGTGAGCCAATGTTTATCCTGTCTCTTCTTTCTGCCAAGAACTTCCATGCAGGTTTGACTCCACACTGTTTTCAAGTTGTCCCAGTGTTTTTCGACGCTGACCTCTTCGCCAGTGTTGATTTGTGTCTCGGCTTTGTCTTTTATGGTTGCAGTGAAGATGTCCTTTGTGTCCTGGTCCTTCAGTTTCTGAGTGTTGAACTAATGAAGAGTCCCCGAAAGAGAAGAAACGGTCATCTAGAAATCATCATTACGACAAGATTAAAGGATTAAAAGTGATGTATAACAAGGAGTGAAAATATTGGTATGTGACTCGAATATCAAATTACTGGATAAAATCTGTCTGTGCGAATCTCGAAGAAGAATAGGTGGTTCGAAAACGTAACCAACTGCCCAAATTTGAGTGCTCTGATCAATATTTGGACTACCCTATGCGATTACTTATTACAAAGATTTATTTATCAAACAAACAACTAGAATGTAATTTTGATTGGACACTAGTAACTAGTGTGACGTGTCTAGTCCTTTCTTTGGTGCAGACTGAATTCTATCAGTCAGGTATTTGCAATGTGGCCACCATTCTGCGTAGCTCGCCATTACGGTGCACATTGATTTGATGATATTTGATAGTTGGAGGGAATCGGCAGGAAGCCTTGGACCTAGGTTTCGTGCTAGTTGGCACTCATCAGCAAGGCATATCTGCAACCTTGAAGGAACTGATGTCCCTTCTGAGATTCGAACCCGCGTCACCCAGTGCTGCAGTCAGAGACGTTACCACTGAGCTATTCGGGCTCGCGATTGACCTCCTGTAGGACTGTAGTGGGTATTTTGATTGGACACTAGTAACTACTATGACATGTCTGGTCCTTTCTTTGGTGCAGACTGAATTCTATCAGTCAGAATGTAAATAAACACCGAGAATGAAGTATTCACAAGCTCATCTGTTTACTGTTTTGACAAATCTCCTAGAATACAAAGAGTCCACAGTGTTGTGAAAAACTGTCATTAATTTGATTCGAATTGCAGAAGAATGCATGAGCATATAGACTAGTGATTGTGAAACATAATTTTATAAAGAGCAATTTTTAGCGTGCATGTTTTAAGTAGTAGTAAGGTCTTTAGAACAATAATAGCAATTGCCTCCATTCCAGAGAGACATAAAACTATAATCATTAGTTGTCAGAAAAAGCAGCTACTAATTAAGCCAGGTGGTAATAAAACAAGACAACAGTATTTTACAGTTCTTTTCCATGCATTGAAACAGTTAGTCTACTGTTGGAATTTCGTGTATGGTGAGAACTACTTATGTTCAACAACATAACTACTGAAAAAAAATAATAATGCAAAAATAAGCTGTCAAAAGCAGCCTGTCAGTGAGTGAGAATAGTGTATTAGACTACATGTCATAACAGCAAATGAAACTTACTGCCATGCTTTGAATATAGTTTTATAATCATGAAGTGCCTGAGTGAATGGCATTCTCATATTGACAGATGTTGAAGACGCAGGCTGTGTTACTGGAGTTGATGAACCTGAACTATTCTGACTAGGACTAGAATACGCAGAACCAGATACTCCAGAACTATGACAAGGTCCACTCATAACATGACCACAATATTGAGCTAACAAGCTGTTACCCTCAGTTATTTCAACTGCACGATGAGCAATCTAATCAGAAAAAGAGAAGAATGAAGAATGGACTTTAGCCATGATGAAAAGTGAATAAACAATAGAGTATATAAACTTTAGAAATAAAAAAGTTAAGAATTCTTAAGAATTATTTCAATAACAATATCAAATAAATCAAATTCATCAACTTATAATTACTACCGGATAAACTATATAAAATAGGCGCACAAATAATATTGCTGTTACCTGAAGTAAGGGTATATGAAGAGTTGTAACAATAAGAGGTAAACGCCGCCATTCCATAAGCGTAATATTCACTACACGATGACTCTCGTGTTCTGAAGTGTGAATCATGTTAACCATATTGTTTAAAGGTGTTATATTTGCTACATTTGAATGTGCAGAAGTTGATGCTGTATTATTCCCAGCAGATGAACTAGAAACACTATTTGATCCAGAGGTTATGTCACTTGGGTCATAAGCATCAAGATCTACATTAGAGTTACCGGTTGTTGCTAGTCCCGATGCTCGACGTCCAACTACACAAGCAGCAGCTTGAATAAGAGCATATCTTGGCAGTTCACTACGCGGACATTCGTTAGCCAGCTTTAAAAGACAAAATAAAATGATTATTAAAATTTAAGTTACGTAGCAGTGAAAACTATTTATTTTCCAATACTGCACCTGAATAATACACTAGGAATAATTTCGCAGTAGACCAAAATAAGCGGAGTAACTGTAACATGATTGAGGTCAAAATAAAATTTACCGTTGCACATTAGAAAACATGCTACTACCATCTTATATATATATATATATATATGTGCGTCGGTGGCATAGTGGTTAGGACGCTCGCCAACCATCCACATGGTCCGGAGTTCGATCCCCGACCGACGCACTCCTTTACCTCGCTAAGCCAGAAATAATGCTGGTGAAGAGGAAAAGTTGGGCATGAGGCTGGCAACCCCATCCTGTAAAATAAACACTGCTACAGAAACTTTAAGCCACTATCTTGAACCCCTATCTTCCACTGGGGAACGTGAAGGAAAAACATATACACATAACACATGTATATATATATATATGTATATACTTATATATATAGTATTACTAGAGGTAATCGTCTTACAACAGTGAGACGTTCCACCAACTACTAGTGCCTTTAGGTCATACAGACTAACCACTCAACAATTTACTATAAATTTTTAAATAATAACAGTCTTGCCAACAAAACTCAAAGCTCCAAAAAAGTCTTAAAAAATCATCACAACATGAACTGCAAATATTCACTAGTACACTGAAATAATTTAATATTTATGAGTCTATATTTCAAAAACTTACTCTAGCTAAACAATAGTACACTTCAGACCAATCACTTCGTCGCCATGCGGCATCGGCTTTCAAACCCCAATAGCCCGAACCACCAGTATTACCAGGGCTGGAACCTCCACTTAAATTCGCATTACCAGAACTATATGTCATTGAGGATTGAACAGATGTCACTAGAGATTCTAACGTGTCCCACTGACCAAGCTGTTTTAATTGCCTAAATTAAGAAAGAAATATCACAACAGAGAACGAAGTATAAATTAGCGATTGAGACAACATATTTAGAGAAAAATTAAATTTCTTTCTAACAGTTGAAGAAACCACTGAAAGCTGGGATAAAATGAAGACTTATTGACATTCCATAATTGTCAGAGAGGGAGCACTAGGAAATATGTACGGTTTATCCATCAAAGAACAAAACAAAAGCAAGATCACATTTCTCATTAAACAGTTATGACGAGACTGTTTTCTTACAAAATAATTCATGCGTAAAAGTAATCCACTGATTAAATTACGAAAAAGTGTGGCTTACTTGATACAATAATCACGAAGGTGTGCACGATTGATGATGTCTCCCAAATGAAGAGAAGAATCCGCCAAGGTAATTTTACGATTCGAGGAAGAAGTGGATGATGATGTAGAGGCGACAGCCCGATTTACCGATGTTGATCCACCGTATAATGAGGATTCTACAGTACCTTGACTACCAAAGAATTGTTTGGATGGGAGATTATCTAGAGCACAATCCAAAGATCGTAACAGGTGACCATGTTGAGCATATTCTAAGCATGCAAGCAGTGAAGATGATCGTAAAGAATCATTACTATTTTCGAGTGGATTAAATTTCGGCCGCAAAGATATTCGATACCACCAAGCAGAAGTTAGAAAGTCAATATCATTTATTTCACCATACAAAGTAATAAGTGATAATGCAGCAGCTCGAAATGGAAATTCACTTGATTTGATATGAGAAGAATTACCATCACATTGTTCACCTGATGGCAGATTGACTGAGTACATCAATTCGTTTGATATACACCGGGTATTAAATTTGGAGGTATAACGACATAATGATTCAAGAAACAAACCGACAGTGTACCACTGGTTGCAATTGTATCCTAAATACTGAAGAAAAGATGTAAATTAAGGTAGAGGGAAAAATCGAAGTGTACACGAAAATTAATGTCAATTACACAGAAGAGGCATAAACTTACAGTAATTGCAGGTAGAGGTAAATGAATAAGCAATGTATCAGGACACGAGGTCAATGCAGTGAAGAAAGCCCCAAGAGAATCTGGATGAGGCTCAGTCACATGTATATGTTGATCTGAAGTAAGAAAACGAACTAGCTGAGGAATGACAAATCCTCGGATTTCGCTTGGCGACAAACCATGACCATTCAATAATGGATTATCGCATAAAATTGCCGATTCCAGGCATGAAGTTTGCACTGGATCAAGTGCTAGGCTTGTTTGCAGTGAATTAGAAAGTTCCTGTGTCACTGCATTTGTTTCAGATGACTCTCCTGTTGGAAGATCAGATGAATGACACTGAGTTTCTGACTGATGCAATAATAAACGATCCCATATTTGAGGCCAAAGTTGATTGAACATACAAGTGGCTAACGCTGGACGTTTATGTGCCAAGCATAACATACCTCTTATTCCTGTTTCAATTGTAAGCTACAATTTGAAGAAATTTAGAAAATATAAACCAAAAGTAAATAACAGAATGGAAGATACAGACATCAATCAGTACAATTATAGTTATACATACAAACTAAATGATAATGTAACCTTCGGAAAGTATGTACTAGTTTCGAACGTTGAATTCTTTTAGCATGGAAGAAAGTTAAAACAAACAAAAAACAATAAAAAGCGAGAAAGCAGTGCTCTCTGAACGAAAATAAATGACGTCAGCTATGAATATGAGTCACTTGCAGAATATTAACCAATGTAGTTTTCCGGTTTTAATTATGGTCACCAACATCTGTTGATCAGTCACTACATAGCACAATATGATACTGGAATTAAGTGTATTCTGTAAATGAGTATTAGAAAAAGCCATTTAACAAAAACAGATGTTGTTGATCATCAAGAAGTTAGATGCAACTCTGGTAGTTAAGTGGTTAAGCCTTGAATTCTCCAGTGAATGAGGCACGTTGAGGTCATAAAAAGAAGTTCTCGTCAGGATATTGGACAGAAAACAAGTAGTTCAGTTGAACTACTTACTGTGTGACGATTGTCAACTATTGTATTGCAAATATGATTATAAATGTGATATACGAGGAGCAGTAGATGATTATATCGAAAACCTTTGGTAATAATTAAAAACCACACATTTCACTGAGGGAAATCTTAAATCCTCATAAAACACGTTATTCACCCATTCAAATAACATATATATATATATATATATATATATATATATATAGTTGTTCATTTTGAATTTGTTAGTTTTTACGCAATTATTATTATTATTTTCTTCACTAGGAATTCACTGCACATCAGCGATCATTGAAAATAGACTTGTCATAACTGTGCAATCAAAGGGGGCGGCGTACAATACAGACTGTCTGAACTAACTTACGAGATAAACATCATTTTAACTTCAAAAAGAACAAAATTATGAATGGTTCTAAAAAATAACAGGATATTTCACAACAAGTCAGTTCACAATACACTGTAATTTATTTGGAATACTTATAGATATTAATGTGTACTGTGGAATTTTATTGACAGAGAATTTCTCCTATGACCAGATGACGTCTTTTTCTCAACTTGAGCAGCAGTATCAATGCACTCACACGTCACCGTATTAAACAGTTCACAACTTACTTTATTTAATTCACGTAAGGCTTCAGTTTGCGAATCAAGGAATGCTTTGAAGTCATCCTGTTGGATTGAATCAATAGCGGTTTGATTGTTACTTTGTTTATCCAAATCATCATACGGGATGTCATTCGTCGATGATAGGTCAGTGGAATTAGGGAAATAATCGATGATGTTACGGAAGCATACAGAATTACTCGACAACACTGGTGACATAGATGTATCCAAATCGCATAGTAAAACCTTTGAATAGAAGCAATAATTAATAATCACTAAAGGCCAAATTAACTATAAGGGATTGAGCTAAGAAAATAAACACCTTAACATGTTGAGCAAGTGTGAATAAAGTGACACAGTGACTGAAATCAATATCTATCAGAAGTTGCCATAAAGAAGTGAAGCAGCTACTTTTTCATCACTGCAAAGTGAGGAAGTGTTTGTCTAAAACTGGTAATGCATAACTTGTTTGACTGTGTATAGTTGCATCTATGCTTGAGAAATCTTACAGTGTGAAGCAGATAGCTGTGAGGTGCGTTAAAATACAACTATATGAGTCAGTACAATTTGAATTCTACATCCTAGAGTGAGAGTGTTGTATTACTGGTCATCTAAAGGAAATATCCTACTTTCACTAAACAACAGTCATTCACCATTTCTCTTATCTATGGACATTTGTACCAATAGAAATATGTAAGCAGTCATCATGTATTTGTAATGATTAATGTCAAATTGTTACTGTGTATGTATGTATATATATACTTTTTCCTGTATGAGTGTGTGTAAGTGTATGTTATTCGTCACACGGAAAACACGCCAGTTCACATGTGATAAACATGATAATACATTTTTTTAAAGGTCATGGAGGTTCATTGAGGTTTTTGATGTTTTTACATCTGTCTTGCTTCATTAGAGTTTGCCATATAGGTGATAAGTCTATCCCTTCTTTCCTACTTACTGCATTCGATATGGTTAAAATGTGCAAGGCTTCAGAGGTCAACCTTTCTTTATGTGAATGAAATCCTCTTCCTAGAATTACGACATTGTCGAAATCAATCTTATGTCCGCTGTCTATCGCATGCATAGCAACAGCCGATCTTTTTTCTGGACTTTTTAATTCTACTTCATTTCTAGGTGGACGTCTATGTTCAATCACTCTGACCTTCACCTGTCTACTGCTCTCCCCTATATAGCATGCTTCACATTCTGAACATTTTATCCTATAGACACAATTACTTTGTAACATTTTGGGAACCATATCTTTGACATTCACCAAAGATTTCTCCGGAGAATTAGAGGGCTTGAAATAGACTCTTAAATCATATGAAGCAAATAGTCTTTGAAGTTGTTCAGCTGTATCCTTTCGATATGGAATGGCTATCGTCAATAGCCGAGATTTCTCAATTTTCTGTTTTCCCTTATACTCCTTTATATTCATAATATTATCTAGTAGCTTTTACGGATAACCATTTCCAGTCAAAATCTGTTTTATATTGAATATCTCGTTCTCCATATCACCATTATCTGTTATAATGTTTCTAACTATGTTACGAGATTTAAAGCTACTGAAACTTTCATTCCTATTGGATGATCTGATTGGAAATTCAAATACTTGTTGGAATGTGTCGGTTTTCTGTATATTGAAAACTTTAATTTCTCGTCAGTTTATCTTTTTACAAGACAATCAAGAAAGTTTAGAGTTCCCTCAACCGATTCTATTTAATTAGTAAACTGTATATATTCTGAGATTAAGTTAATCTCCGTCAGATAGTTCTCTTTTTCAGCTTTCTTTATGATGATAAATGTGTCATTTACATATCTGTACCATATTCTAGGATGACAGTTAAAACTTGTTAGTCCTTTTCTTTCTAGAACTTTCGTATACAGGTTTGCTACAACTGTTATCGCGTCTACTTATTCATAAAAGGTAACAATCAAGGATTTATTGTGGCTGACTCAGCAAAACGATAAAAATGATGATGTCATTTTACAGAAAAGACATCAAAAGTTAAACGAATAAATAACTTACGTCCAAAAATATAGGTAGCCAAAAACCATCACGGAAATGTGCTTCATCCCAAGTGTTTGACACAAGAAGAAATAGAAGACGAACTAAGAGTGAAGCACTTGAATAGTTTGATGAACCCGATTGATCCACAGGTGCAGGATCTTTATCAGTAGGAATATCAGCAGAGTCACCTGGGACAATATTTTCATTGCTAACACTACACATAGAAGTATCTACTCGACGTAGGCTGTTATTTGCAGGAAAACGAATCTGTGATGCCTCCAAGTACAAAGAAATAAAACGTTCTCTGATTTCAGGAAATGGAGCAATAAGACCACAGCAAAATGCTTGTTCTAATTTAACGTAAAGATCATGATTTTTGAAGACAATTCCACTGGCGTAAACCTGAATACAGACAGTGAATATAGATAAAATATTTTTTTAAATAGGAGCAAATTATGAATATATGCAAAATACTAATAAATTCTTTGAAAATACATAATTTTCTTTCGATAAGTGAACATACGAATCTCAGAAGAGAAAACGCCTAAATAGTTTCGCCTTTTGCAATGGAGACTCATCGCTAAACGAATTTTCCAGAGGCTAGCAATCGAATTATACTTCTGTTATTATTTTTAACTACAGTTAGTTAGAACTGAATCACTGAAAAGTTTTTTTTTATGTACCATGCTGTAAGCCATACATACACACACACTGTATAACGGCTGAGCCACATTTCCACATAGTGAAGTCTATCACTATCGCCATAAAAGAATCCTCGAAATAAGTGTGCTTTAGTTCAGTGATTTCCAACGGTGAATACTGAATTTCATGTTTCTAGAGGATGGTTTTCAGTCAAGCGAAAAGAAAATTTTGATACAAGTTCGAAGTGATAAAGTCACAGGATAAAATTTTATCATGCGTGAAATTATGCGACAGGCTGACAAGACATGAAAGAGGATTAAGTGAACTGGTTAATTTCGTCGTCTGCCTCCTTTTAAACATTTAATAGTCACAAAAAAATACGGAGAGAAAAAAGTGATGACAGAAATTAACTATTATTTGTAAAGCTTTTAATATTTACTGATAGTCCGATTGTATAATTTTACCAACAGTTGCTTCTTTACCTATTAGAAATACATATTTACTTGGAAATATGTATAAAATACTACTAGTAAGGAACAAATAGTTCAGTATAAGACATTCATGCATCAATGCGTAAATATAATATATGTAATATATATTCATGTGATTGAACATCAGAATGTAGAGTATATTGGCTAATGGAAGACTAAGATTGAAATCAGTCCACCCGAAAAAGGAATACACCTGAAAATGTAACTAGGCGTATGAGATTTCACTGCTAGGCTTATAAAGTACAGCTTTAAGTGAACCATAATAAATAAAAAAAATCCCAGCGAACTCACATCATAAATACACTCAAGTATTTCTCTAGCAACTTCCGGAGAATTATCAATCCAACGGGGATAAGCTTGCCACAGTCTACAGAAAAAGTTCACTTTCTCACGAGCTGTTGGAGCAAAGTGTTCTTCAGACTTAGGTACATTTATCCAATCACGCAGAACTTGTAAAACAGCACAGAATAAACGAGGATCTCGAGCGCGATCCATAATAAGGCATAAATTTGGTCCAAAGATAGTTTTACGCATTTCATGACTTACAACATTTAATCGTGACTTGATCATATCAAGGCCCATGATCAATAAATCTGTAAGCTCTGTTGAGAAGAAAAATATGATAAGAGTGAATGTAACATGAAATAAAAAGCTATTTATTTCATTATATTTTACATATACAAATTTGCAATGATTAATGTAGATTATGAGTGACTAACAGTGGAAACATATAAAGTATCATCCAGTAACGCCTTGCACATTTTTCTGTAGCAAAATACGAATCATACTATATATCTGTTAAAGGATGAAGTTAGAAATTATATCACTGAAACAAGGCTTATAAAAGAGATTAAAATGAACTAGGGAATGCACAGGATAGAGTATCCTCTCAGTTAACGTAAACCAGTCAATGTCACGTGTGCGTTTAAACCGACGAAAAAAAAATGAAATTATGATGTACATAGCAGAAACAACAATAGGGAATGAAATTCCTAGAACAGACATATAACATCTGAGTTAACAGTTTTATCAGCTTTGTTACAGATAAGTTACAAGGAAATTTTAGGAGAAAACAGTAGTAGTCAATGATTTAAATAAGTTTAGTGAATTATCACAAGTACGGACTTTACTGTAGATGAATTCTGATAATGTGATGGTAAAACAAAAGTTATTGGCACTATCATATCATTCAGTTTAGTGATAACATTGCTCACTCGATTCACTACACACTTATGCAGCACAAACGGTATAAGACCCTACTCAGATGTTCAGCCCAAAATGGGTGAAGCAGCATTTGAATTAGGCATCCATTCAGATGAAATATTCCAATAGACAAAATTAGGACAAATAAGTCAAACTACTTACGAGCTGATGCTCCAGATTCTTGAGTACTAGAACCATAGTTAGGCGTAACTACATCTTGAATAAGACGATCAACAAGCTTGACTAATTGTACAATACATCGATCAACAAATGCATAAGGATTTGATTGAACTTGTGTTGACGTAAACAGAAGAAATGCTGATTGTAATCTGGTTAGTAGAGTTGTTTTTGAAGCGCTGAAAAAAGGAATTGAATATTGTTGAACAAGTGATGTGTACTTCGTGCACCGTTAAGATATGCCATTGACTACTGGCCCAGATAAAGAGGACAGCAGAAAATAGAATAAAGTGATGTGTTGTTGAAGCTCTTGTTCCACTCGGAACCCAATGCAACAATAATAATATAACAATAAATGGCTTATTTCACACATCTCAAGCAAAATATTATTTATCCTGAGTTCTAGCTGGTTTCACCGGTGTAAGTGCCGTGGTTCAAACTATAAGAAATTGGCTACTTCTTTCATGATATCTACCATGTTATATTAATAAGTCCCGGAAAGAATTATTTCCTTTAATTAAACTGTTCGTTGAGAAGAATATGACTAAGAGCATCTCATAAAAGTTGGGAAATTTTTATGAAATATGAAGTAAGTTAAGTAACTTTATAGTTATTTGTAAATAACTACAATAATTATATATGTATATATATATGACTGTAGAGCCGAAAGAGGAAATCATCGAAAGGAATATTCCTTGTTCAAATTTTCTTTTGTTTTCTAAATGTCTGAATGGGAATTTCGGCAATATGGTGACCTTCTAGTTCACGTAATTACTTGATAAAAAGTAATTGTGAATTAATCAACTGAGGAGGTAAGTAATATAAAATTGCTCGTTTTAGACACGTTAATAAGTAGGCTGTTGCCCGCAAATAAGTTTCTTCTTCCCTTGACTAAGTTCGCGTCTGTAGTAAAAAAAGACGTTGACTGATGATACTGGGTGATAACTACACTATATTGCAAAATGGAAAATATTTGGAAAGCCATAAATAACGGATTCCAACATTATGGCCCAACAGTAAAGTAGTCGAAAACACAAGACCTTATGGTTGAGTTTTCCACGATGAAACAATCGATCAATACCGATGTGTTTCGTATCGTTACCTAAACAATCCCCATGGGTACTTAAAAGTTATTGAGAGATTTTCATGTAAATAAAAATCAGTCAATTAAAATGGACAATATAAGGAAATTAAACATAACAAAATGTATAACAGTAAATATTTACTTTTCACTGAACATTGTGAATGAATCTTGTATTGTTTTTAAAGCTGCTGAATAGATATCAAATAATTCAGGATAGGCAGTAATCTTTTGCCGATGAGATGCTTCAGCAGGATAACGTTCAAGCATAGCACGTAACAGACCAGCGCATGATCGAAATAAACGTACATTTGTTAACTGCTTTGTCAATACATTACACAATCCAGCACTGAAATGTTTTACATTGAGCAACAAGGTTGGACTATCCTAACAATATAAGGAAGGCATATAATTAGTGTACAGAAAGAAAGAGAGAGAGAGATGGGTTTAATGAATAAGGAAGAAAAATACTTAGATGCACTTCATAAATTATTGTTATTAAGATCATAAGTAAGTAGGTAGTTACAGACAGAAGCACCAATCTGAATATTTTAATAAAAAAAAAATTTTAAAAAGAAAAACAATTACGTCATGAGGTACAGGTAGCTACACTATACAACGAGTATAGCACACATGTATCAGAATCAGTCGGTTAAAAGTTAATGCACATCAGAATGATGAATATTTACTATTTCATTTCAATAAAAGAATTCTTCTTCCTATCCACTTATTGATTTGGTAAATTCAGCAGGTAAAGAGAATCATTTTCTGATTTTTATGAAGAATGCATTTTCATGATAGTAAAAAACCAAAATACCAACCTATTGAAAGTAAAGGAAATAAGTGCAATTCGTATTACTTGATCCATTGTGAAGTTATGACTTATCCCCTAAAGCACTTGACTTGCAAACGGTGAATTACGAAAACGAACTCATTATACGCCTATCAGGATTTAGGAAACAAGGTACTTTAATGTCTTTAATACTAAGGTTTTGAACATAATTGTGCGTGCTAAATCACAAACTTAATTAATATGAAAATAAATAAGAAAAATAAGATGTTACTCCACATAGTATAAAGGTATTTTTTTAATTGCCTAAACACACACTTGTTTAAGGTGTAATGAAAATACAGGCATATTGTTGTTTACAGTATATGTGACATTAGCTTTTTATAACTCTACAAAGGCAACTGAAGTTCTAAGCATGATAATACAAATCATGCATATTTATGAACATACTGTGTGGTGAAATCTTTTTGGAGTGATCACCGAAGATGGATCACCTTTCACTCCTTAACTTAAAAACCACGTTGTGTACATTGACAAACAGTTGTTCTTGCAGAGTTTGTACTAGTTCACTAGATAGGATACTTATTGTCACTAATGCATTGTAAACTTAAAATTAATCTAATATAGATCCTTGAAATAAATGTAAGAATAAAGGTCTTCTCTAAGGCATAAACAAGTGAAAATGTACAGTTGAACCGATAATGAACACATGATAAAATGCTGTAGAACCAAGTATATGGTAACAAGAGAAATAATTGTATGATAGCAATAAGTCCATAAAGTAAGCTACAGGTCTTTTGATCTAAATTTATGTAGTTGTTACGAAAAGATCAGTGCAACAGATTTGTAACAGGTTTTGTATCATAAAGACTGTAAATCAGGAATATCTACGTTAACTGATATAGGCAGAAAGAAATAGACCAATATATCTGATGATGAATTTCAGTTATTCTAATACTCACAAATTACACAAAAAAGCTGCAGATTTTATCTCTGAAAATGAAACAATATAAGCACTGAAGAAAAGCCATACAATCGGGGAAGAAATCATGAAACCCACCAGTGTGGAGAATAAAACGCGAAGAACTTCCATATTCATCAATAAAACAGTTGCCTGTGCTGCACCAACTGCGTTAGTCGATGAATTTGCATGCGAACCAGTTGGAGTAGATGTTGGGGTAGAATTAGAGGACCCACCACCATGAATTGGATTTGAATTAAGACTAGAGTTTAAAACTGCACTAGAGGCTGAGTGTGAAGATGACGACGCATCATCAGGAGCGAAATAACGATCTAAAAAACCGAGACGAACTTCACAGGTTTCACCACCCCATACATCAGAACGAAGAGCAAATTCTAATTGAGCTAAAGTACGAGATATTAATTGTTCAGGTAAATTTCCACTTTGAATTCCCTCGAGTGCCTATATAGTTATAAAAAATTGATACATAAACATATATTGCACGTAAGAAAGCGGCAGAGGTTTACACAAATAGCAATTTTAAAAATGAAGCGTTAAAATAGAATACAATTTGAGCCACAAAAAAGCGATAGTATAAAATGAACTTGAGACAAACACCTACTACGAAATCTGTTCGTTTTAAACCACTTGTCAGAGGCCTTATGTACGAATGTTGCATATGAATTTCAATACGAAAACTGCTGACTTTATAAACTTAGCTATTAAATGACAGTGGATTAGAGCAAACTACAGTTATCACGGACCTCGCCTAGATTACTAGATCGCTAGTTTTCTAGCCGGTCCCAAGCCCGGAAAAAGAGGGAGGGTTGGAGCATGGTGCTAGCAACTCCACCCCCAAAACCTAATCAAATTACTACAGAAACTTCAAAGCACAAATATATTCAAAATTCTAAAAATACAAACAATAACCTTATTTTTCGCTGGAATCGGGGAAGTGAAATGACGCAGGCTGGTGAAAGCCTTCGGAAAGCCAGTCAGCCGATGTGCCTTCCTTCGATGAAAGCAAAAATAAGGATGGGGACGTGGAATATTCGTACAATGTACGAAGCTGGAAAGGCTGCTCAGGTAGCCGCAGAAATGAGGAGATATAAAATAGAAGTATTGGGAATCTGCGAGTGCAAATTGAACGGATGTGGAAGGAGCCAACTACCAACTGGAGAGACAATAATCTACTCTGGTCACTCAGAGAACGATCACGAGCACACCAAGGGAGTGGCCATCATTATGTCACCAACAGCAGCCTAAGTTCTCATGCAGTGGGAACCAATCTCCTCCAGGATAATGACAGCCAGGTTCAACTCAAAAGGAAGGAAGGTTACAATCATTCAATGCTATGCGCCTACAAACGTCTAAGAACAAGAGAAATAAGAGAACTTCTACAGACGACTACAAACAGTAATGAACAACGTCCCAAGTGGCGATATCAAAATCCTGATGGGTGACATGAATGCGAAACTGGGAGCAGACAATACAGGAAGAGAACTCACCGTGGGTCGTGAGGTCCTCGGTGAAATGAACGAAAATGGTGAACTCTTCTCAGACTTCTGCGCCTTCAATGATTTGGTGATTGGTGGCAGTGTGTTCACACACACAGATATACACAAGGCGACATGGATTTCACCAGATGGACACACCAAAAACCAGATAGACTTCATTTCAATCTCAAGGAAGTGGAGACGGACCCTACTGGACACAAGACAGAGGAGAGGAGCAGATGTGGGTTCACACCACTATCTAGTACAAGGGACTTTCAAGGTGAAGCTAAAAGCCTCGAGGATAGCTGGAGATAGGCCACAATGCAAGTTCAACACTCAAAAACTGAAGGACAACCACAAAGAACACTTTCATTGCAACTGTCAGAGCAAAGTAGGAAACACTACGTCGCACCACTGAGGAATCATCTGTGGAACACCATTGGAACTCTCTGAAAGTGATTTTCAACAAAACGTGTTCAACGGTTTTAGGAAGAAAGAAGAAACAAGACAAGGAATGGCTCTCAACGGACACTTGGAAGCTAATAGAGGAGAGGAGAAAGGTGAAAGAGACAATGATTCAATGCAAAGATGGACAAGAGAAAGAGACGCTGAGCTCAACTTACACAGCACTGGACAAAGAAGTGAAGAAGAGTGCCAGGAAGGACAAAAGACAATTCTACGACAACCTGGCTACTGAAGCTGAGAAGGCAGCAGGCAAAAGGGACCTGAGGACACTACATCAGATAACCAAGTCTCTATCTGGAAAGAGATCAACACAAGTGAAACCTATAGAAGACAGTCAAGGGAACCCAATTACCAAGGAAGAAAGACAGATTAAACAATGGGCGGACCACTTCAAAGTACTCTTGAACCGACCACCACCACCAACCTGTCCAGAAATACCAACAACAGCGCGTACACAAGTGCAACTTGACACCAATCGTCCAACGAAAGCTGAAGTTACAGGATTTTCATCATGAGCTGACATTAGTCAGAGAACCATTGGAAAACCTGGGAAGCTGAAGTCTTGAATGCAATCAAGCTTCTGAAAGCTGGAAAAGCAGCAGCAGCTGGACCAGATGGAATACCCCCGGAAGCACTGAAAGCAATCCCAGAGACGACAGCAGATATGCTGACTCCATTATTGCTATAGGTCTGGAAGGAGGGAAAGGTGCCTACTGACTGGAGGAAAGCTTACCTCGTGAAACTACCAATGAAAGGCGACTTAGGACTCTGCAAGAACTGGCGAGGAATCATGCTCCTGTCGACGCCAAGTAAAATCCTGGGTCGCATCATCCTGGGAAGAATAAAGGACGCACTGGATACAGAATTCTGACCAGAACAAGCTGGATTCAGGAAAGGCAAATCATGTTCTGACCAAATTGCAACTCTACGCATCATCATCACAGATCAAAGCATGGAATGGCCATCAAACCTCCACCTCAACTTCCTTCATAGACTTTGAGAAGGCCTTCGACAGTGTTGACCGCGAAGTAATTTGGAAACTACTCAAGTACTACGGCGTACCCCAAATATTCATCAACCTTATTCAACAACTGTACGACAACGACACATGTCAAGTGATCCACAACGGAAAACTCAGCGAGGCGTTTGGAGTAAACACAAGAGTCAGACAAGGGTGCATATTATCACCAATGATATTCCTAATTGTGGTGGACTGGATCATGCGTCAGACAGTGGGAAACGAGAAGACAGGGATATCCTGGACCGACGTGAAGAACCTAGAAGACCTGGATTTCGCGCGTGGATGATTTATGTTTGATGTCACACAAAATCGAAGACTTACAAGCGAAAACCGACAAACTGATCGAAGAAGCAGCCAGAGAAGACAGAACTCCAGGTGAACATAGACAAGACGGAGGTTATGAAAATAACCAACCAAAAACAACAACAACAACAGCAGCAACATCCAGCGCCAATCACCATCAACGGGAGGGATTTGAAAGAGGTTACTTCATTCACTTATCTAGGGACCATTGTCTCAACCACAGGAGGAACGGACGAGGATGTCAAATCGAGAATCGGGAAGGCGAGAAGCACATTCATCAACCTGAAACCAATCTCGAAATCTTCCGCTGTCACTCAGCATCAACAACAAAATTCCGATTTTCAATACAAACGTCAAATCAGTCAGTTCTTCTATACGGATCAGAAACGTGGCAGCGGGTCACAAAGAATATTTCCAACAGCCTGTTGCAGACCTTTATCAACAACTAACGGTCTTCGCTCTATACTGAAGATCAGATGGCCGGAAAGAATCACCAACAAGAAACTATGGGAACAAACAAAACAGGAACCAATCGCCAAACCAACCAAATATGCAGGAGAAAGTGGAGATGGATTGGACACTCGCTGAGGAGGCCGCTGGGTGACATCGCGCGTCAGGCCATAGCTAGAGTGGAACCCGAAAGGGAAGCGGCGAGTGGGACGTCCAAGGGTGACATGGAGGAGATCGTGTGAAGAGGAAATGAAACAGTATGGACTAACATGGATGCAAGTGAAAAGTACAGCAGAAGACAGCAGCAAGAGGAGACGTGCAGTTGAAGCCATGTGTTCCACTAGGAACCCAAGGGAACAATAATAATAATAAACAGTTATCAAGACCAAATAATTTGTCACATGCAAAATGATAATATTGCAAAGAAATTAATAAATTAAAATTCGTAGTCTTCCTATATGCATTACATTATATATTACATTTTACAGCTATATCAGAACAAAATGCATTGAATGGATGATCTGTACACAAAACATTTAATAATTTGATAAAACTCTGACCGCTGTTCGGTGTTCTCGGATCTTTGACGTTTAACTGTCAAAGTTATATCACCGAGTTAGGGTTTTGCTCCATAAAGAAGAAAATGTTGTTGCAACGTAATATTAAGAATAAATAAATATCAACCAACTTACTTGACAGGCGAACCGAATCATTAAGTTGACAAGTTGATCACGCTGAGGTTTATCTATAAGTGAGTCATTTGACTCCGTCTGTAAAGAATATTCAAAAAAAGACTATTAAACATTGAATAAAATGAAACAGGAATGAATATTTTCTTAAAATTTCTAGTTGTATCATATACAATTTCTAAAAGTAGTAGAGAGAAAATAAAGAGGTAAACAAAGATGCATACCTTGGCGCTAAGTGCTTATTTGATAACTTTGGAAATGGGCTGAACTTCATTCCTCAGAAAAATGACTAAACAAATAAGGACACGCAAGAATAATGGGGAAAAAGGAATAGAGAAACTTACTTTCCCCTCAAGCACAATTTATTGCTCATAATCATATCAAGGTACCTTGATATAATTATGAGCAATAAATTGTGCGCGAAACGTCATCAGTAAATACTAGTGTATAACACTGTGAGGCTTCATCAAAATAAATTTTACCCACAGTTTTATACTTATATCAAACTTACATTTCAGAATTTCATCATGAGCTGACATTGGTTAGAGAACCACTGGAAAACCTGGGAGTACTGGACAACTGTTTCATACTAGTTTGAAACTGCATCCCCGACCAATGATCCATGAATTCCAACTTCTGCCAACAGACGATGTAGCGCGACCATTAGCCGACGTCACTTGCTATCAAGTATTCGTCCTCACACACGACCTGCTGTACCCCACTGGTCACGACTTATTTGCATTTATCGTTACAGACTGAAGGCTTTTAGCACTCTTGACATTTATTATATAGGTTAATGTCAAGTACCAAATAACCATCTTTACCTTATTTTAAACAAGTTTGAGATCCTTTACTCAAAAATCTAGTACTTGTAGATTAAAAATCACCGAAAATACCCATTGAGTCATGAAGAATTGACTTATAGATTACATGGTGAAGAAGATGAATCTTTATTTAGCCAAGTATCATACCTTAAACTAATTAGCTAGTTAATCAGAAAGTCGCTTATTTCTTTTTAAGGAAAACATTGCACTGTCATTGAAGAATTAAAACTGAAGATTTTCAAAAATCAATTTTCAAGTACACACGAGAAAAAGTCTATTGAGAGGATTGTCAAGAAATACATATTTTCTATAATTAGTATGGAAAATTATATCGACTTACCGTAGAAGACTGTTCAGTAGAAACGTTACAATCCATTGTATTTTTATCGCCAGGCTCAGTTACTGCATTAGTTTGATTTTTCGACTGATTTTCAGTTATCTCACGACGACAACGAGCATCCCACTGAGCGGTAGTGTATAGCATATCTAGTGCTAATCGACGCTGTTCAATAGGTAACTATAAAAAAAAAATGTATATTGTGAATAAGAATAAAACGGGTAAGAGAAAGAAATCTGTATGACATGTAATAGTATGTGATACACTGAATACTGCAGACATTTATGTATCACCTCTTGACTGTGAAGTTTATAATGACCGACCGACTAACCAGTGCATAATTAATACAATTTTAATCCCCCAACCCAATGGATCAAAGTTTTTCAGTAGGTATGAGAAAAGAGAGATAAGTAGGTTGTACTCACCTGCTGAACCGATAAACGCGAGACAATAGCAACTATGTGTGGCAATAAGTGATGCCGTATAGGATAATACAAGTCCGCATGACGAACAATCATACCCCTATAAAATACAAATAAAATAAATAAAATTCAATAGAATATACCGAATAAGCATAATCAGCAGATCCCTATTCAATGAACACCAAATTACAAAAAAATCTTCTGATAAGAACAACTGTGATCCCTTCATTAAGGTAATTATTTTTATCAATTAATTTATTTCAGATGGATTGTTGTGACGTTGACATTATCACTGGGTTTTAACAAAAAACAATGAAACAGTTCAAGTTGCCACATTCCATGTAGTACACAACGTTAGACAGTAGAAAAAAAAAACAGAAAGATATTCAAAACAACTAGAATGAACAGATATGTCAGGGAGGAAAAACAGAACGATTTAGTGGAAATCGGAGATCACAAACAGTCAATACATCTACATCATGCATAACGGTTTTCAGCCATTTTATCAACAGTCTCAAAACACTGCTTCTTAGCATGCCAACGATTCCGAACAGCCAGCCAGACAGTCTATGCCTCTCTCTACTTGGCTAAAACCAACTCTCAAAGACTTCATGGATTAGTGACGGATCAAAATTTCACCACTCCTAACACTTTCCCAACATGATCCTTTGTCAGCTTACATTACTCGACGAGGAATATGATACACCTCGGTATGAGCAACACGTGTCCTAGCTATCTCAACTGATGTAACCTCACAGACTCACCAATCGACTTTCGTTACTCACCTAGCTAGCACTCTACGCCCCAATATTGCTCATCATATAACACCTCATTTGTTGAAATCATGAGTATCAACACTTCATAAGATATAAAAGAATACATGTTTTACAAAAACAAATACTCAGCATTCAAAGACGCATACTATTTCCTACTTCCTAAAAGTGAAAGCATATGCAACTGGACATGGTAGTGACAAACACTGAAACCTGTTCAGGTACAAATTCAACTGTAAGGAAACCAAGACATACCTCATTTGTGTATAACACCATTCAAAATAACCACAGTATTTTTATTAAGGATAAGATAGTAGTTTTCCTGATACAACAGATGTGCAAGAATCTGATGATAATGAATTCAGATGATGTCCGTATCTCAAATGGTGATGGTTCTGACTTAAAGATAACACCAAAACGTCTCTGCAACTATTGACTTCGAGGCGTTATGAGGTTGTAGTAGTAGTAGTAGTAGTACATGACTTTTGTTGAAGCACCTCAGAATCCTTCACAAGATGCAGTACAAAATATATTCTTGTGTATTCGTCCTGTTGACTCTGAACAACACGAATTTTCAATCAGTTGTTTTCTTTTCTTCCACTATATCTCTCTATTTCTGTAATAATATATATCTGTTGCCTTATTTCTCGTAATGATTAGAAATGTGTCAACTAGGGCTAATGCACTTTTCTGCACTGGTGCTATACTAATTACATCTGTATCTTGATAAAAAACGAAACTCAGTGAGTATTCATGTTTCTGCAAAAGTTGCACACAAACTGGGATACATGGAAAACTTCCTTTGTTATCAGTTGTAAACGCCAAATCAAAAATTTATATACCCTATACTTTAAGCTGATTTTTCCTTAGTAAACCAAAGAACTAGAAAATATTTAAGAATATTGACTGTATTATAAGAACTCACAGAATGTGTACACACGACTGAATGCCATGATCCTCAAGCATAATTTTTTTTGTCACTTGTGCAAGCATCATCTAGGAAATTAAAAATAAGGAGAAAATAATAACAGACGTGCAAAAAAAAGGAAAGGTAACTTGGCTTTCAAAAAGATTAAAGCAATCTAAGTGAAAGTGTTAATTGTTTAATCCTCTATCGGTTGAATAAATATATAATCATCAGAATAATCAACAGTCACCAACAGAAAAGCAATACATAAAGTAGTACTACAGAAATGCGGTATAGCAGCAACACATGGAAATAAGCATAGTCGAATTAACTACATCATAAATGACATATTTTCTCTCCAATAGTCAAATAACCTGTAAATTATTATTCCGTTTACAATTCCAAAATGAACTTATTTATATCATTAGCTAAAACACCAGCATATCAAAACGGTTGAAAATTTAATTGACTAATATGAGTAGCTGTATACCAAAGGAAAGAGTGGTGATATTTCACCTAGAACTGTGGAATTTGAGAGAAGAAAGTTGTTTGTTGTGTAAAACACACTGTCAGGATTACAACATAGTATGCATTTACCGGAAAGGTGATATACGACAGTCTGTTTTTGTTAGTATACTTGATTTCAATTAGCTTTTACTGCAGCGCTAAGTGGTTAAACAATTATAAAGTAATTTGAATGACTCAGATTTTAGATACACTCAGGGATGCTAGGAACAGATGACGATGAATGTTTAGGCAGTAATAGTGTTTGCTATTGGAAAGCCAAACTGTAGGAATCTATAACACCAACAAAGACCAAAATATGGGTAAGTCAGTATGTATAGAATGTGTCTGTCATGTTCAAAGTTCTTACAACAATAACTGCTGTTGAAGTGACGACAATAATAACAGAATAATAACTGTCCAGTATTCCCAGGTTTTCCAATGGTTCTCTAACTGATGTCAGCTCATGATGAAATGCTGTAACCAATCAACCAAATCCCTACAAACCAATACTTGAATAACAGAATTGATTACATCGCTGATCGCCGTCAATTTGAGGGAGAAATAAGAATCCAATGGAATTCTCAGAGGGCGTGCACCTATGATAGCGCCACATTTTCATGCTAATAAGTTACCCTTAAAAACCACTAGGTTGAAGTTCAATAATCTATCCTGATTTGTGATACAGCGTGACTACCTTCCATTGTCATTTTTGAGTTAACATCTATCCCCTTATATCTGATGGAATACAATTTGAAATCAATCAAATCCCTACAAATCTATCAAGAGCTGAATAAAAATAATAATTAACATGATTGTATACACAAAAATTCCATATTTGTAACAATGAAGTTAAAGAAAAGTAATTACCAGATCCTCAGGTCCTTTTATCCAAGCTGGAATAAAAGTATCTAAAGCAGGATTAACAATCTTCTTCGTTTCTGTATGTGCACCTTTCGCTAAACATTGAAATACTTGTATAGCAGCTGTTTGAAGTACATTGAATTTCGCAATTAGGTGTGCAAGTAATTGAAGACCAGTGTATTTGTCTTGTAAGTCAACAGAGCTTAAACTGCTCGTTAGACAAGGTTCAGCAAAACTAATGAACTTTTGAAGTCGATATCCTGGTTTACTAGGAAAAAGTGAGGAAAAACAAATAGGTACACTGTAATAAAACTGAATAACACAGGAAGGTGAAATCAAGAGAACTTGGAAGGCATTTGGTGAAATTAAAGACTCACCTAATATATGCAAATAATAAAGTAATAATGATATAACGGAGGGAAATATGAGTTTTAATTGGTTCGCCGGAAACTGAATATCAGCATGATTCTGAGGCAATTCTACGAGAGGCTTTCAACATAGGATGTAACTAGTGGCTAACAAAAGTTTCACTTTAGATTCAACAAAGATCACGTCTTAGCTTCCAAATTATGATGTCTTCTGAAAGCGAAGTGGGCTGAAATAATTTGCCGTTTTGAATAAAACTTTGGTTTTCTTACCTACGTAACACAGAACAGGCCTCTTTTTCGCCTTTTGTGCACTACGTGGTCACATAGATTTTAGGTGTCACCTTCAATTGTTATCACATACCGTTAATGTGAAACGACACGTTTCCGGTGAATGACACTGTTAAAAGTAATCGCCGATCTTCGAGAAATAAGTACATAAAATATAAATTGTAATAGGGAATAATGAAGACATATGCACAGAAATCATCAGTTCACTAGGCGCAGCAAACAATGATATAGTACAAATCACTGATTCCTTATTTGATATTTTAATCAATACACGTGATATCAGATGAGCTACTCTAGTGAGAAATCACCTTCAATGAAAGTGTTGAAGTTCTAATGATGCCGTTATTGAATTCCTCCAGAGTGATATACATGTACACATCCTCCGCAATGCTTAATTTTTTTTTTACTTAAACATCCATCTACTAATTAAGTACATCGAAGTGAGTTAACCGAAAACTTGAATTCATCATCACAATTTGAGAAATAAATAACTAGACACTGATGACGTTTCGAGCACAAACTATTGCTCATAATCATATCAACTTGATATGTTTATGAGCAATAGTTTGTGCTCGAAACGTCATCTGTTAATATTACTGCATAACATTGTGTGATTTATCAAAATAAAATCTTATCCATAATGGAGTTATACTCTACCACAGTGCCCAGGTTTTATGCTTCTTTAAATAACTAGACAGGCTAAAACCCAATACACAATCAAACCTAAAGATGACACCAATAGAATAATTATGTTTTCTTATTATTTATTATACTTTATTTTCATTATTTTATTCTTTTGAGTTACCAGTGGAACATAGAGCTTCAAGTTAGATCTTTTAGAGTTTCAGTAGCAGTGGTGTTTCTCTTTTACGGGATGGTGTTGCTAGCCTCATGTTCAATCTTCCCTCTTTACACAGAATACTACCGGCTAAGCGAGGTAAGGGAGTGCATCGGCCGGGAATCGAACCACGGACCGCTTAACGCGGTTTGGCCAGTGTTCTACCAATGAACCACCGACGAACAACTGTTTTCAATAATCACTGCGCACTGTTACATTTCTGAGCTACAAAAAAAAATACCAAAACTCATTATTTGCAGTCAGAAGATACACACATAATCAGCATACCAGGGTAATATGTTGACAATGATCATTTCTACATGATGTAAGAAACTATGTTGAATGAAAATACTCATTATGCGTGCAACACACAAGATGACTCCTTACAGAATAGACTATTCTATGAAATGTTGAGGGCAGTAGACGGGAGATAAATAACAGTACTTACCTTGTGTCTCCAATGTGCACATAATTTGGTGCATAAAAAACGAATAAACTAGCTATCTGATAATACATAACACGGAGTTCAGTACATGTTTGAACTGTAGGATCTTCCAGTAGAACTGAGACAAACAAGTGTACTAAGTCGGAATCTATAATAAAAAAGAAAAAGTGAGATTTTTACAGCAAGTAAACCCTAGTGAGATATGTAAATGAGGAAGTCACTTCTTTTCTTAATCAACATTAACCAAGGTGAGACGTGCTGAAAAACGACTGAGATTGCAATAAAACCTTTGTGATTTATTCAAATCCTAATGGGGTTAGTCATATTTAAAAATCCTGCTGTACTATTAAGCCCAAAAAACATGCTAATAAATTTATGTATACGATACAAAGACTGACTATAAGACAAAAAATGTGAGACAAGTAGAAGTAATTTACATTGGTAACTCCAAGACAACCTACCATTTCTTTCAAAAGGATTGACTGGTTCACCGAGAAATATTTCATTCTGCTTTTTCCCCAGAGCATGCGATAAACATGGTAGTACCAGATGGCATAACAACTTGTATATTTCTTTTGTTGATAATATTTTGTTCACTCCGAATGCTGACGGACTACTATCACGCCACAGGTTATTACCATGAAGAGAATTGAGTCGATTTTTAATAATTGATACAAAATGTAAAAATAACTGACGATGCCAGGTCACATCAGATTTCGAGATTATTTCAACCAAGAAAGAATGTAAGGGATCAAAGTCTGCAACATAGCGTAATCGTGTTACACCAATTATAATCATGAACAGTAAGTCAAAATGATTTGGATTCGACCTTTCGTATAAAAAGGCAAAAACCATAACAAATTAAAAAGTTTTAAAACCAATGAAAAAAATACAAAGATAAAGAGTTACACATTTCACAATAAGAAAAATTCACTCTTTCAAATAAAGTTGTTAATGCAAACACCAGTAGATGGGTAAATTAACATGCTATATATTGGAAATGGGAGAGATTCAACTGAGGCTACTTCCTTCAATCATCTGGCTAGGAAGCATCGTTTCAACTACAGGCGGAACGGATGATATCGAAACCAGCCAAAATCGAAAAGGCAAGATACGTCATCATCAACCTAAAACAAGTTTGCAAATCTTCTCCACTCCACCTCACCATTAACAACAAGATTCACATTTTCAACACCAATGTCAAGTCTGTCAGTGCTTCTATACGGGTCAGAAAATTCCACTGCGTGTCACGAAAAGCATTTCCGACAAGTTACACACTTCTATCAACAACTGCCTTCGCTGGCTGACTCTATACTGAAGATCGAATGGCCGGCTGCTTAAATCTTGGGCTACCAAAATTTCCATCCTATATATTGCATCTATTTCCTCGTATTTATTTTATTTTAATCATTCAATTATGTGTCCTAATCGCATTGTTTACTCTCGCGCTTATTTAAAACGTTTTCAACCGGCTAATTTACTCGTTTCTAACAAACTTAAGAAAAAGCCTCATGGTGGATGGCAACGAGCTTTAAAGCGTACTCCAATGCATTTGATGACTGTTCCTGTGATTATGAGCACAAATTGCAGATCTCTACCAAACAAGATTAATTATCTGCATTCTCTATTATACTCAAATGTATATTGTAACACTGCTGTAATTACTCTTCAAGAAACTTGGCTGCACGATTCATATGACGATAATTTAGTCTCTTTACCTGATTTCACAATGTACAGACAAGACCGATGCAGCTCAAAGAAGAGGAGAGGTGGAGGTGTTGCTACTTTTATAAATTCTCAGTGGTCTACTGCCAACAACGTCTGCTTCAAATTCTCAAATGACAACATTGATTGTATAACTGTTAAATGCCGACCTAAACACTTATCTAAGTATAACTGCATTTTTGTCACAAATATCTATGTCACACCTCAGAACTATCGATCTTTGCTGACGAATTCACTATTTTTGCTGCTGCTTCGTTTGGTAACTCCTTGTCTGTAGTAACTGGTGTCTTCAACGCCAGTGACTACAGTTTTATTACATTACTGGGTCATGAAAATGTGGTTGACTTCCCAACTCGACAAGATACTTCGCTTGATTTAGTATTTATAAATGATTCTGGAATATACGAAGCTCGTAAAAGAGCTCCGCTCTCAAACTCTGATCACTGTATAGTACGAGTTCTACCCAAAGTTTACGGAAAGTTACACAAAAAAGTCTTCTCTAACTTGTCCAAGAAAGTTGTTCACAGATGTTACTCAAATGAGAACGTACAACATCTTAGAAACATGCTCAGATGGGATCTGTTTAATGATGTTTCACTTGATGACACAATCTCTAATATTACGTCTTATCTGAAATTATGTTTTGAAATCTGCTGCCCAAAAGAAACATTATTCGTCAAATTCGACCGTTTCTCCTCCCCTCAACTTAAAAAGCTTCGTAGAGAGAAGGAAAAGCTATATAAAATGAAAGATAAAAGTGGCGTAAAAAGAACTAACTTCCTTATCAAGTCTGAAATGCAGAGATTGAATGTTATATATAACCAGAAATTCATATCCTGCAAAAATGCTTCAAATATGTGGAAACTATTTAAGGAAATCACTGGTGGTAAGCAGATAAACAATATTCCGTATTCTTCTGATGTATGTACTCTTAATAAATCTTTTATTTATTCTCCCTCAAGTTCCATGCTTCCCAGTATCACTAGTGTTAATAATAGTCCCTTTCCAGGTTTTAACACAAATGATGTTCAAAAGTGCGTCAAGTCTCTGAACCCTTCCCAGAGCTTAGGTCCAGATCATGTACCTAGAATTATTTTCAAAAAGTGTTCTGATATTCTATGTTACCCTCTCACTGATCTGTTTAACAAATCTTTTTCCAGTAATATTGTGCCTGCTGTTTGGAAAGACATTAAAGTTGTACGCATACCTAAATCGTCTACTGGAGCATGTGTCAAATTTAGACCCATTGCTATTACCTCTCCTTTTTTGAAAACTATGGAGAAACTACTTCTACTAAGTCTTGTACCCTCTCTTAAATCCTTTAATGACCCAAAACAGTTTGCCTAGAAGCACAGTAGAAGCACTTTAGATGCAGCCGCCGTCTTATATCATAACATTGCTTCCAGTCTAGACAAAGGGGCTAAATTTGTTCGTTGTGCCTTCCTAGACTATACATCTGCTTTTGACTCGGTCCCTAGGGACATCTTATTAAATAAACTTGCTGTAAGTCAAACAGAATGTTGGGCTGTTAACTGGTTACATTCTTATTTCTCAGAAAGAAAGCAGTACATCGTGTATAAAGTAAAGTCTTCGACTTCATTACCTACTATAGCTGGTGTCCCTCAAGGCGCTGTCCTTTCTCCTTTTCTTTTTTCCTTCTTCTTACATGACTTGCCTCAGTCTGATGAAATAAATTTTGTGTAGTACGCTGATGATTTAACTGTTTCAATGGCTGTTAACTCCCAGCCAGATTGTACCAAAATAAATAGCTTTCTGTCAGAAGTCAGTAAATGGTCTGAGTCTAACGGTCTTAAACTGAATCCTACTAAATGTCAAACTGTTAATTTCAGCTTAAGATGTAAACGACAGTTAAAAGAAGCCGTCGATTCTCATGACAGTTGTAAGATTGACGACAATGATATAGGAATTAAATCAGAAATTAAGTATCTTGGACTTATTCTCTCTTCTGATCTCTCCTGGTCTTCCATTGTCTCAGCGATCTCCAGTAAAATATTCCGCCTGACATTTTACATTAAGAAGTTAAGGCACTCAGGTATAACTCAACCCCTCCTCTTACAGTTCATAAACTCTTGCATCCTACCTATTCTTCTTTATTGTTCACTCTTATTCTTTCCTGGTTTGCTTCAAAAGGACTTTGTCACAATTCGTAGAATGCTGAAGACTGTCAGTAGGATGAGTGGTGTCCCAGTGGACTACATAGTTAACGTCGTTGTCGATAGGCATTTGACTTCGTGCAGTCGGTCGGTCGGTCGGTCGGTTTTCGACATAGAACTTTGCACATATGTGCGGCAGTTCAAGTCTCCACAATCTATGTAGCACGCAAAGCAAGAGAAGGAAGTAGAAGAAATGCATAATATAGACAGTAAACAAAGGTGTGAGACAAAGGTATAGTAATAACGAAGAACAAAACAGTTTAATTGGAAATCCTAAGTCACAAGGAGTGGATGCATCTGCGCTAGCCATTGAGAACGATTTTGAGCCATGTCACCAATAGTTTCCAGCCATTGGTTTTTACCGTCCCGAGGACCCCAACCAGGAAGTTTACATCTCCCTATGTGGCTTAGACTAACTGTTGTGGATTTCATTGACTGGTGCCATGTTTTCGTTTGACCGCCGCTAGCTATTTTCCAGCCTGGCCCTATATCAGCTAACATTGCCCGTCGAGGAAGGCGATGACTAGGCATACGTAGCACATGTCCTAACCATCTCAGTCGAAGTAATTTCACCGTTTCGTCGATTGATTTCCCCGCCTTACCTAGCACTCGACGCCTAACCTCAATATTGCTCACCTTATTATACCACTTCACACGGGAGATAGAACGCAGACACCTATGATCGAAGACAGCTAATCTTTTCATGTCTTCTGCTCTCAATGGCCAGGTCTCACAGCCATAAAGGAGGACGGAGCGGACTGTTGAGCAGTACACACGCCCTTTGGTCGATAGTCGGATATCGCGTCTACGCCAGAGACGGCGAAAACTGGCGAATGCGAACCTAGCCCTCTGTATTCACGCTGAGATTTCGTCTGAGATCAACCCGTTGGGGCTGATGGTACTTCCCAAGTAATTGAAGCGGTCAACGTGTTCTAGCACTTCACTTCCTATTTCTAATCTAGGGGTCGATGAGGTCCAATCCTGCAGCATCATCTTACATTTTACAGGGGCGAATCGCATGCCAAACATACGGAGATTGTTGCTCAGGGTGTTCAGTAGACTCTGCATTTTGTCAGAGTCCTCGCCTAGAAGGACTATATCGTCCGCCCGACCGAAAGCTGCTACCTTGACGTGGTGGTCGGGCTTGAACACTGCAATGACCCAACAATCTATACTGGCTGGAACTTATGTTCCTGCAGGTCCTACCATGCCAGAAAGGTTGCTTGGATAGCAGTTAGACTAAAAGCAGTTACCCAATCCAATTCTATGATTTCAAATACATCACAAAATATCATGCCGGATCGGTCGGGGCCCGGATTAACAACGACCGCGCTTTCTGCTGCCGTGTCACAGGGCAGAAGTGATAAATACGCTACTGAGACACACCAAATAAAAAAAAAGAAGACTTCGTGCAGTAAATTTGCTAAAGGGATTTTGTCTGACTCGGAGCATCCACTTCACCCTCAGCTTTCACCTTGCATCTCCTCAGGTAGAACAAGAAGTAACTTCAGAAAACTGTATGCTCGCACGTCTAAGTATAGAAATTCTATGATACCATACTTGGCACGTATTTTACGTGATGAAAATAGCGTCAGGCAAGAATTGACTAACCTTTTTTTATCTAGTAAATAAACAATCTCCTCCATCCATCTTTATATACCTTCAAGTTTTACTTTTATTATTTCTATTATATTTATGGTCCTGTCGATTCTTTGTTTTCACTTTCATAACTGCAAACACCAACTTATCTCTATTATTATTATTATTATTTTTCACTGTTCCCTTGGGTTCCTAGTGGAAAACATGGCTTCAACTGCACGTCTCCTCTTGCTGCTGTCTTCTGCTGTACTTTTCACTTGCATCCATGTTAGTCCATACTGTTTCATTTCCTCTTCACACGATCTCCTCCATGTCACCCTTGGACGTCCCACTCGCCGCTTCCCTTTCACGTTCCACTGGAGCTATAACCTGACGCGCGATGTCACCCAGCGGCCTCCTCAACGAGTGTCCAATCCATCTCCACTTTCTCCTGCATGTTTGTTGAGCAATTGGTTCTTGTTTTGTTTGTTCCCCTAGTTTCTTGTTGGTGATTCTTTCCGGCCATCTAATCTTCAGTATAGAACGAAGACAGTTGTTGATAAAGGTCTGCAACAGGCTGTTGGAAATATTCTGATCCGTATCGAAGAACTGACTGACTTGACGTTTGTATTGAAAATCCGAATCATTTTGTTGTTGATGCTGAGTGACAGCGGAAGATTTCCAGATTGGTTTCAGGTTGATGAATGTGTTTCTCGCCTTCCCGATTCTCGATTTGACATCCTCGTCCGTTCCTCCTGTGGTTGAGACAATGGTCCCTAGGTAAGTGAAAGAAGTAACCTCTTTCAAATCCCTCCCTTTGATGGTGATTGGCGCTGGATATTGTTGTTGTTGTTGGTTGGTTATTTTCATAACCTCCGTCTTGTCTATGTTCACCTGGAGTCCTGTCTTTGCTGCTTCTTAAACCAGTTCGTCGGTTTTCGCTTGTAAGTCTTCGATTTTGTGTGACATCAAAGATAAATCATCCACGCGCGAAATCCAGGTCTTCTAGGTTCTTCACGTCGGTCCAGGATATCTCTGTCTTCTCGTTTCCCACTGTCTGACGCATAATCCAGTCCATCACAATTAGGAATATCATTGGTGATAGTAAGCACCCTTGTCTGACTCCTGTGTTTACTCCAAACGCTTCGCTGAGTTTTCCATTGTGGATCACTTGACATGTGCCGTTGTCGTGCAGCTGTTGAATAAGGTTGATGAATATTTGGGGTACGCCGTAGTACTTGAGTAGTTTCCAAATTACTTCGCGGTCAACGCTGCGCTGTCGAAGGCCTTCTCAAAGTCTATAAACTTGAGGTGGAGGTTTGATTGCCATTCCATGCTTTGATCTGTGATGATGATGCGTAGAGTTGCAATTTGGTGAGAACATGATCTGCCTTTCCTGAATCCAGCTTGTTCTGGTCGGAATTCTGTATCCAGTGCGCCCTTTATCCTCGCCAGGATGATGCGACTCAGGATTTTACTTGGCGTCGACAGGAGCATGATTCCTCGCCAGTTCTTGCAGAGTCCTAAGTCGCCCGTCTTTGGTAGTTTCACAAGGTAACCTTTCCTCCAGTCAGTAGGCACCTTTCCCTCCTTCCAGACCTATAGCAATAATGGAGTCAGCATATCTGCTGTCGTCTCTGGGATTGCTTTCAGTGCTTCCGGGGGTATTCCATCTGGTCCAGCTGCTTTTCTAGCTTTCAGAAGCTTGATTGCATTCAAGACTTCAGCTTCCCAGGTTTTCCAATGGTTCTCTAACTAATGTCAGCTCATGATGAAAATCCTGTAACTTCAGCTTTCGTTGGACGATTGGTGTCAAGTTACAGTTGTGTACGCGCTGTTGTTGGTATTTCTGGACAGGTTGGTGGTGGTGGTCGGTTCAAGAGTACTTTGAAGTGGTCAGTCCATTGTTTAATCTGTCTTTCTTCTTTGGTAATTGGGTTCCCTTGGCTGTCTTCTACAGGTTTCACTTGTGTTGATCTCTTCCCGGATAGGGACTTGGTTATCTGATGTAGTGTCCTCAGGTCCCTTTTGCCTGCTGCCTTCTCAGCTTCAGTAGCCAGGTTGTCGTAGAATTGTCTTTTGTCCTTCCAAGCACTCTTCTTCACTTCTTTGTCCAGTGCTGTGTAAGTTGAGCTCAGCGTCTCTTTCTCTTGTCCATCTTTGCATTGAATCATTTTCTCTTTCACCTTTCTCCTCTCCTCTATTAGCTTCCAAGTGTCCGTTGAGAGCCATTCCTCGTCATGTTTCTTCTTTCTGCCTAAAACCGTTGAACACGTTTCGTTGAAAATTACCTTCAGAGAGTTCCAATGGTCTTCCACGGATGATTCCTCAGTGGTGCCACGTAATGTTTCCTGCTTTGCTCTGACAGTTGCAGTGAAAATGTCCTGTGTGATTGTGTCCTTCAGTTTTTGAGTGTTGAACTTGCATTGTGGCTTATCCCCAGCTATCCTCGAGGCTTTCAGCTTCACCTTGAAAGTCCCTTGTACTAGATAGTGGTGTGCACCCACATCTGCTCCTCTCCTCTGTCTTGTGTCCAGTAGGGTCCGTCTCCACTTCCTTGAGATTGAAATGAAGTCTATCTGGTTTTTGGTGTGTCCATCTGGTGAAATCCATGTTGCCTTGTGTATATCCCTATGTTTGAAGACACTGCCACCAATCACCAAATCATTGAAGGCGCAGAAGTCTGAGAAGAGTTCGCCATTTTCGTTCATTTCACTGAGGGCCTCACGACCCATGGTGAGTTCTCTTCCTGTATTGTCTCCTCCCAGTTTCGCATTCATGTCACCCATCAGGATTTTGATATCGCCACTTGGGACGTTGTTCATTACTGTTTGTAGTCGTCTGTAGAAATTCTCCTTCTTCTCTTGTTCTGAGACGTTTGTAGGCGCATAGCATTGAATGATTGTAACCTTCCTTCCTTTTGAGTTGAACCTGGCTGTCATTACCCTGGAGGAGATTGGTTCCCACTGCATGAGAGCTTTGGCTGCTGTTGGTGACATAATGATGGCTACTCCCTCGTTGTGCTCGTGATCGTTCTCTGAGTGACCGGAGTAGATTATTGTCTCTCCAGTTGGTAATTGGCACCTCCCACATCCGTTCCATCTGCTCTCGCAGATTCCCAACACTTCTATTTTATATCTCCTCATTTCTGCGGCTACCTGAGCAGCCTTTCCAGCTTCGTACATTGTACGAATATTCCACGTCCCCATCCTTATTTTTGCTTTCATCGAAAGGAGGGGCATCGGCTGACTGACTTCCGGAAGGCTTTCACCAGCCTGCGTCATTTCACTTCCCCGATTCCAGCGAAAAATAAGGTTATTGTTTGTATTTTTAGAATTTTGAATATATTTGTGCGTTGAAGTTTTAGTAGCAATTTGGCTGTTGTAATCTTTTTTTTTTCCCTCACCATATTATGCAAAGAGAACATCATATTCAATATTTTTAATCATGCAAGGATTTGTATACTGCATCGACAATACTGTATGAAACAAGCCCACGGCAATTTCCACTTGTATTATTATCATTACCTTAGCTGCTATCATTATTATTATTTCCATGTTATATGCTGCATGTTTTTTATTTTTTTATATTAACGCTATTTTTAATGTAGAAAAATTTTCTATGTGATTAATTTTATTTATAATTTGAGGAAATTAGATGCAATATTATGATCAATGCTGAAAATTCCATTCTGTATCACAAGTACTGCTTTTGGAATAAAGTATATTATTATTATTATTATTATTACTAGTAGTAACAAGAAACTCTGGCTGCGAACAAACCAACCAAGAGCCGATCGCTCAACATATATGTAGGAGAACATGGAGATCAATCAGGCATACATTGAGGAAACCACTGAATCACATCGCGAACCAAGCAATCGCTCGAATAGAATCCCAATGGGAAGTGACGAGTGGGTCGTCGGTGCAAGGGTGACATGGAGGAGATCGTGTGAGGAGGAGATGAGAGATTATGGGCAATCGTGGACCCAGCTGAAGAGGATGGCATAAAATAAAACAAAGTGGAACCCAAGGTAATAATAATGCGTTGGGAATAAGTCTAAAGAATATTCGAGATGGGAAAAGCATTCCTGTTCAAATGAAAGACAACGGATATTGTCAAAATGGATAAGATAAACTGATTATAGATTCAATCATGAAATAAAATTGATAGTGCTTAATTTTAAATGGAACAGTTTAATTAAAAGTACCCTGCATGTGATGTAACACAAATGTCAGCGACAAAGGATGTACAGCAAAACAAAAGAATAAGACTTACTTGTAACAATCTAGCAAACAGTCTAATATAAGTTTCGGTTCATCCCAGTGTGTATGATCTGTGGTCCCTGAGTAAACTGGGCAACCACTTAGTGAAATAGGATCAGACGGTGAAGTGTCCGTATCCATTGGCAGACATAAAGTACCATCAGGTGGAATCGACGGGACAAATGCACTTGACTCCAGCAAATCTTTAACACATTCATCCAATACTGGATCTGTGTCAGTATCCTTAGATAATTTAACCATTGTTAGATTAGATTGTCGTCTGATGAATAAATCTGATTGCCAGTAAGCTAGTAGAGATGTAACTAATGGATGAAGTCCAGTTTCACAAATACTGAACTGATTCGACTTGTACTTTGTGCTGCTTCTAGATGTTTCTTTTTCTGCGACTTTACTAGTTGTCAACCAATTTGGTGATAACTGATGTATTGTATGAACTACACGAATAGCTAAATGTCTAGGACAAGCAGGAGTTAGATGAATTCCACCTTTCGGTAAAGATAGTGGTTCACTCTGTTCGCTTGTACCTGAAATTGAAAATTGTAAGAATGTTTAACACACAACGTACATATGTATGTTGTGAATTATTTGTCAAAAGCTTGAAACAGAGCAACGCTCACACAAATATAAATTAATAAATTGGGGTGAAGACATTTTAGAACAGTTGAATATACTTTATTTATGAAGGTTCTCAACACTGCAGGGCTACAATAATGTAACCGGTTGGTTGATAGAAACCGAATTTTCTTAATTTCATATCACATCCATTTTAAAAACATGTTAGAAAACTCCAAACAATGCATTTTAAGTAATACATTCAAGTGAGTACGGTTCATTGGGTCTATTTAACATTGAATAGTTCTAGTTGCTTTTTTCCACGTTGTTTGATTCAATTTCATGTATGACACGGTAGCAACGCTTGCACTTGACAACAGATAGCCAGTTAAGTCAAGAAACGAGACTCATGCAACACCAGGATGCATTAATTGTAAGGAAAACTTTAAGATCTAAGTAAGAGACTACTACACCCGCAACTCGGTACTTTAATGAGCCTTAATTGCGAAGATTTCTGAGAGCATATAGGGTAAAGTGGAATACTTCTTCAATTTTCAAATCAAAATAGAAACATTATAAACGTAGAGATTATAAGTTTAGGTATTACAGAGTACGTTTAAGTATTAGTACAGTGTGGGCTTCAAATAGCATTTAAAAGATAAAAAAACTTCCCTAAATATTCCTGATGTATGTACCCTGAATAGTCGGGTTGGTTCGTAAACCACCCACAGGTGATTATTAAGTATTACGGATCATCATTGAACAAAGCTTGGAATGGCAGTCACCTCTCTTTCTCAAATTCATCGACTTCGAAAAAGCATTCGATAGCATCGATCGAGAGGTGCTTTGGCAGCTACTTCGCGCACATCACCACATCATAAACAGTTATAAATGAACACTAATTCCGACTGCTTTTTGGTTAGTTCAAATTGTGGTGGTGTGATACAGACAATATATGACAACGGAATATTATTCTCATGTACTCCCACAGTTCAATTCGACATTAGCAACAGAATACGATATATCTATTTGAACATTCTATTTCATGTCGTTTCATGTAAACCGAATTCACAAGCTCAGTGATTTGGTTGACGAATACAAACTGTATATATTTGAACAGCGGTTTGATCAATGAAAATATATCTTGGCTTCCGTGTCTCGCCTTATGTTGTTGCAAAATTAACTGTTAGGTAGCATGTTAATAAGTCATCTTTAGTAGACTGCTAAATCACACAGGTCAAGAAAATAATAATGTGATCTGAATAAATGTGCACTTCTGAAATTGCACTAAGAACAGGAGTTTGAAGTCATCATTCACTACAACCCTACGGTTAAGTTTAGTTGAATAACAAAATATCAGATAGTGTGAGTATTACGAATGACGATAGCACTCACTGATTAATACAATTTAAGTAGATCAATAATCTTAGGAGATAAAGTTACCCAATAGTAAAACATATGGAAAGATGAAGAAAACAAACTTAAACTTGCCTTTACTATCCTCAATCTCATTTGGTTCAACAAGATCAACAAGTATGTGGTAATTTACTTTTAAATAATCAACTATCGGTTGGCCCTGAGGGCAGCTAAGCGCGAACTATATAAACAAAGGGATAACAAACGTCAATAAAGCAAATGTTAGAAGACAAATTAGATAATCAAAGGGAAACAACTTAGCAAATAATATTTCGCTTTTAATCAATGAAGTAGATGTCCCGATTCGTGTGCTCAATAAGCTGGAAGTTATGATTCAAAAATATTTCAATGTAATTGTAAACGCAGTAATTAGGGTATCAATGATACATAAAGACATCCAAGTAACAAAACTGGAATTAATTAACTATTGGGATACGTAAAGAAACGGATGAGTCTAATATTGACGGCCGCCAACACCAGATGACATGTAGTTCATTTCGTGTCCTATGGACAAGGGAAGCTTTTCAAGCATTGCAACAAGGACAACTGTTACATGACTCAACAAATGAGATGTAAAAGGAGAATAGAGGGGATATTAGGTCAACAGACGGGGAGATGTAGTTTCTCAAAATCATGACATCCGATCAGAGTGATAGATCGATGAGTTGATACGTGCCGCAGAAATAGATTATGAACACCGTTATGATGACAACTTGTGAGCTAGTAGACGGCTATTGGAAAAATCGTAAATTGGCCTTTGCGTCTAATCAACTGTAAACTAATTAGTTTAGATAGTTAGGGCTAAAATGTTTTGAGTGCTTCCGACTACTTAGATAGGAATGGGGTACTAACTTTAACTGAGAGGGTAAGTAGCCAATAATTTAAGTCGGATTCTCTTACTATGCTTACTTGGATGGCATAAAATAGATAATCAGGGAAATCAGTAACTGGACAAGTAGATATCAGACAAGGTTTGTGTAATACACAGTTTTCTTTGCACCTGAGCAACTGACTGAAAGACGGCCTTATAGAAGGTAATCTCGTGGCTACTTGTTACCTCAGAATGAGCCTTCAGGAAACAAAAACACCAAATGAAAGACCAAACAGTTAAAAACATCTTTACCACAAAAAACAGTCAAGTATACGCAGTTAAGTTTCTATAAACATTGAAACTTTTAACTGTACCCTAAAACACAGTTCACGTTCTGCTCTTGTAAGAATTGAAATATGTATATATATATATATATATATATATATAATACAGAATAATTGTTGATAACTTTAACAGGAACCAATCGCAACAACAAATAATGTTTTATTTGACACCACGAAGTGGTCTAAACACCATACGACAGTTTAAAGTTCATCAGTAACATTCTAGACTAATTTAGCTAATACAGCCGAATTACTGAAACCATAGGCACTGTAGTCAATTGAAACTTATTATAATGAAAATATTTTACACTTTTATACAAACCATGGTGAAATCTCTTGATTCGGCTTGTTCTAAGGATTCTTATCTGCCTCTAGTATACACGCAATGAAAATGAATTGTTCCTTGACAACTTAAGTATAATAGTGCAAATCTCTCTGAGGTAAATCAACAGTAAATTTCAATCTATGAAGTGCAGCAATTGAGATTTTTAAGTTTCCCGAGAATACACGTTGATTTGTTTAAAGACAGATAAATGATTGTAATATCTTTGAAGGAGAAAACACCCTACCTACTTGAAGGAAGTATAGGCCTCCAACAGCAAAATCTTAGATTATGTTAATTCAAAGAGACTGTTCGATAACTTTCCTTTGTGTATTATAGTAGGATTTTATATGACTTATTGTTTGATCATTACATGACATACGAGTCAAAGCAACAGAACAAACTATGCCACTGTGTCAGTGTACCAGGCAACAAAGACCATTCACCAATAAAACTTAGAGTTAGCTTAAAAGAGTAATAAAACACACAAACATTACCAAGAGTAATCTATGTGCACGGGAGTCTTGAGGCCATCGTGAACCAGTTAGTAGTAAAGCACATGTTTCTGCAGGATAACGTGATAGAAAGCGAGTTAGTGGTAGACGCAAAGGACTGGTGAGATCGATATTCAAGGCATATTCAGCATTCACTATGGATTCAATCAGGAGTGAAACGTATTTAGAAGTTGCCAAGGGGATTGAATGAAATAAATCCAGCAGTAATGTGCAAAGCTCTAGATTCTAAAAGCAAAATATGACGTAAATTAAAGAGGTGGAAAAGTTAAATAATGATAAAATTTCAAAAGTATCGAACTTTCATTCTTCTATTCCTGTGTTCTGTGCTGTGTGCAGTGGTAAAACTTGAATTAGCTGAATTTTTTCCGATGTTTTAGGTACTTTTTCTATCTAGCTAACTAAAAGCTATTTTACCTTTAACTACGATTATATCAAAGGCATTTCGTGAATTTGCAAAAACCGTAGAACACGAATTCTAGGTTTCGGAGTTCTAGGCTGTTCGATATGGTGAAATGATGCGACACTTAACTCTTCGGGGCATGAACCTTTCAAATGAAATTCATCACTTAGCCGATTGACAAAAAAAACAAGTTTCGGTCATCATAAAACACAAATTCAAGTCTCCGACAGGAGGAAAAAGAACAACAAGTTAGGGAAAACGTCTTTAGTCCTCCATCAAATTAACAGATTTGAATTAAATGAGACAATTTTAAGAGTTAACTCTATCTATATATTGGGTATACTATGAATAAAACAGCTATTAATAACAAACTGTGAGCATAAGAGATTCAAATTGGTTTAAAAATAATATGCATAGAAAGTAGACACAAGTATTCAACTTACAGGTGAAATAAATGAGGAAATCGATCCTGAATTCTGCTTCTCAATTGCTTCCTCCAGAGCAGTGTTCAACTGCGACTGCATTACACGAAGAAAAACAGTAATATATAAATTATAACATCTCAAACAGATTCACATGAAATACAATACAGAACAAAAATAAATAGATGCATATTCGGTAACGAGTTACAGGTTGGCATTCCGAACTTTTGGTTACACACCTGTCAAGTATTGTGTTTTTGTTACTAACCGGCTGTTAGTATCACAGTAGGTGGGTATCGATTTATTTTCATTATGATATCAAGTTACAAAATCGATTGTTCTTAGAAAACTCGTGTAACAAAAATCAAACAATTTTGCATCGTTATCCTAAAATTTTGAAAGTATATTACTAGCAGTAGAGAAAAATAAAATAATGTAAATGCCGTAGAAGGCATAATTGTTACTGCTATAGTGTGAATTTTAATGAAATGGTGACAAACGACATCTGACATATATTACAGCTTGACACACTGACACAGAGACTAGACGGAAGTATTTCTTTTCTCGGAGATCTAAACAATACCTTGCCATATAACGAAAAGATAACTCTGAAAACGATTTAAGCTAGCAACAAAGCATCGTTTAATGAATTTCATTAAAAACTTCTGAAAGACTGTTTGTAACAGCAGAAGGCAAGACACAGAAGCCAAGATATATTTTCATTGATCAAACCACTGTTCAAATATATACAGTTTGTATTCGTCAACCAAATCACTGAGCTTGTGAATTCGGTTTACATGAAACGACATGAAATAGAATGTTCAAATAGATATATCGTATTCTGTTGCTAATGTCGAATTGAACTGTGGGAATACGTGAGAATAATATTTCGTTTGCACACATTGTCTGTGCCACACCACCACATGGTGACCAATCTTAAACACTCCTAATATCAATTCGAGTGTGTACTTGTAGAAGTAAATACACAGGTCGTGAAGAAAAGAGGCTGTTTAATCACATTATCACACATTTACCTAGGCCATATCTATAATACCACTTCTTTGTGTACATAAAGAAGCAGTGGTCACTTTGACTCTATCACCGTAACATGTTTCACTCAGCTAATTGTTACTGCTAATATTTATTCCATTCTATCTATTTTTATCCTTGTCTCAGTTCAAACTATTTTGTGTGAGTTACATAATCTTAATTCGTTTAACTATTATTTATCTATTTTGAAATCCCTCACACTTTCTGTGTTAACTAATCGTTCATCATGGTGATAAAACTGCGCTCTTATCCTTTTTTGGCCTTTATCTACACCTGAACTTAAACTGTAAAACGTCTTCATCTTTCGTTCTGCAATGAAATTAATTTATTAATCCAATATTTATTTATTTATTTCTCATAGTATAAAGAGTATGTAGTTAAAGCACTCTGACGAAATTTGACAATGAATTCACTAAATTCCGTTTTGCTAAAGTTTGTTGTTTGTTTTCAATTCGTATGGGGAAATAAATATTTTCAATTTCTAAAGAAAAATTGGTTGAAGTGATTGTTTTATTGTGATTGTTGCTGATCAAAGTGTACCGGTTGGCGAGTGTAACTCGAGTAACAAGCTACCACCCTCTCTGATCAACATAGTTATGTTGCAGTTTTGATGACAAATGATTGAAAATATCTTAACGGTAATACATTCAAAAGTATTCTAAAACCTTCGATTGTATCACTGTTTATTTCAATGTCATCCAGTTTCTGAGGCTTTGTGATTCAGCAATGTGATGCAATTTTATATAATGGATCACGAATCATAATAGGTTGTAGGATAACTTATGATATTATAGCTAGTCACTCAGGTTGAAGTTGGGATGGATAGGAACTCAGACGTAGTGTTACAGTCCCCTAAGCAGTATTGCTAATTTCTACGTATATTATACCTTTTTGTTGCTTTTTCTGTGAAAGTGAATCATGATGCCCTATTGACCACCACCATCTAGATACTACATATTTAATAAATACGCTATAGTAAGGTCAATATGTTAAATCAGCATAAAATACAAGGATAACTAACAATATAATTCAGCATTACAATTAACAACCTACATGTATTGCTTCGCATAAACGTTCACTAAGTGTACTTGGAAACAACTGAGCACAATAAGCCAATTGTTGAACTGCATGGGTACATCGAATCGAAGCTTGTCTAACATTTTGGATAATCTGTTTCATATTAGCATGTCTTAGTTCAATATCAACATTTGTTTTACTAGCGAATTCTCGAAGGCATAAGAAAGCCGCTTCATTAATATACTCATTTTTACAAGATAATCCTACAAAGATAAATTAAGCAACAAAACATAACGCAATGTGAACTTTTCACATGAAAAATTAAGTGTGATAAGACGAGTAAGAATGGGTGCGTATAGTGTGGTGACCGTAGGGTATTTATTACTTTGGGAAACAGAAGTCGTAAGGGGGAAAGTAAGTCCTTTTAAAAATGTGAGTTACTACAGGCTTTTATTACTTGTATAATTAATTGAGACAAGATTTTTCTAATATAACAAATAGAGAACCATAACAGTGACGAAACGACCAATGAAACAAAAGCAATAATTACATGACAGTCCTGTCGACTAGTTCAAAGTTGCCTGAATATAAAACAGTTTTATCCGTCTATAAGGATAATGTCACTGCAACTGTAGTACGAAATTAATTTAGAGTCGAAACGTTACAATCGTGTTAACAAGAAGCACTTCCAAAGCAATGTGTTGGTAACACAATGTGGCTCTTGTCCAGGGATTACTGATTTGCCCTTAATTTATGGAATTTACATTCCAACGGTAACTGCTTCTAGTCTTCCTATCATCTATTTAAACTTTCTGGTATACTGACTTAATTGCTAATAGTGTCGTCATGTGATTACTTGGAAAATTTCGGGAGAAAACTGAAATGGTGAGGATTAATTTCAGATGATTGTAAAACAATAATTGTAGATTAACATCACTAATATTTAACAATTGGATTATATTATACAGTGGAGGATGAATGGTCATACGTTGCGAAGTAAGATGCATTTGAAAAGAATCGAGGGTAATTATATGTGAAATATTACTTTTCAAAACACTACTGATATTTATTTGGTATTAATAACGGTTATAATCAGTACAAAAATAGGGGGTTATACGAAGTGAAACAGACAGGAAATCAAGAATTTTATGATCCCATGTGAGGTCAAGGTGATGGAATACGCTGGCATTTATCCACGGGATTAGAACCCAAATGACCTTTGTTTGATTGATGCGATTTCATGTTAAAAATATTTCAAAACCAATAAATGCCCACAAACTTTCCAATTGAAAAATTTTTCACTGACCTTTGAATAACGCCGTTAAATTTCGTGACTTCTGTACATCTAAATACCACGTCACCGACAGGATTTGACAAGCAACTACTCGAAGATTAATAAATCGCATGCAATTAGTCGAGAATAGTACTGGATTTTTAAAGGTGGACGACGAATTTTTGGAAAATGGAAAAGTCCGAGTAAACTGAAATTTCTCATAATCTGGATTCGCATTGGAATTATTATTATTGCCACCATTTACAGCAGAACTATTGCTAGTGTTATTGTTAGTATTAACGGCACCAGGCGGTTCACTGGTCACTTCAAATTGAGTTAGTAATGCGCGGACATCTGACAGAAAGACACAGTCATCACGTTTCGAGGAATCATAGCGTAGCAGACCCACTCCATCATCATTATTATCTATATCGAAATCATAAGGCTTTGAATTATCTAATGCCTTATTTGAAGGCTTTACTTTCGCTGATTGACTGAAAAAATAATTTGTTTCCTATAAATGTAAAAGTGGAAATAATATGACAAAACTTCATCTTCGTAAATACTTTTTTTTAAAGTGTAACTAGAATCGAATTAACGTTAATCAAATAAAAGGATATTTAATTGAGGAACCGCAAGAATTCAAATACCAGTGAAGGTGAAGTTCACAAAAACATCTAATATAATGTCAACTAATATCAAAGAATCAATCACAATACGATACAGTCAGTTTGTTAAAAATTCTAGAACCACAAAAGAAAGTTAAATATCTAAATAAAATCAAAGAATTTTAAAATCCGTAGCAACGAACAGTACACAAAGACTGCTGAGTTATGTCAGTAGTTAGCCAGTTAAAAACGAATTCAATTCAGTTTGAAATAGGATTTAGGGGTGAAATAGTGATTCTAAGAGCTGGGTTGACATTTTTAGTCCATCACATTTGTTTTATGTAAAGTAGGTTTATAAGGACCATTCAACTATGACCGCTCAAATCTGGTTCACAAATGATTCTTGAAATTAGATGATAGTAACCGTCATATTGGAATCCCTACAGTGAAATACGCATAAATTTTTGTAAAAATTGACGATATTACTTGTACTTACTTACTTTACTTTACTTCGGCTATCTCCTACGGGAGGATGAGCCGGCTTCAAGAACATCTCGAATCATCGCTGCCCAGGCGCGGCGATCTGATGTAAGGTTTTGCGACAGGGTTATCCAATTCTTGTTCCACAGACGGAGTCCGTAGACGGTTTGTAGCCCCAGGCACTCCATATCAGCCTTGACTGTACCAAGCCATGTTTTCACACTGGCCACCGGGTGAGCACAGGGCGCGTCGCTTACCGGGAACGCCGTAGCATTGTGAGAGTCGTTTGTAAGAGAGTTCATGAAGTTTCATGGGAATTTGGTACGAGTGATGTCCCCAGGATCGCTCGGCCTTTTGTTTGAGAGTGCAGCTCTAGCCTTTACACAACCAAGTGTGACCTACAAGGCAGTAGGAGTGGAGTAGGGAGTCCACTATCCATTGGCAGTCGGTGACCGGAGTTCAGTTCATACGCCTTTTTGAATGGGGCCAGACATCCAGGACATCCAACAAGCCCTTTGTCCATACGTCTGCCGGTGAGCTCCAGTGAGCTTCATACGCCAGTCGTTGGAGGTTTGTAATCAGGGTTTAGCCATCTCACCTAGACTGTCATCCAATGGACAGTCAACCCGGTGAAGAGCGCCGGGCATCCGCTTTCGCCCTCTCACTTTGGTGAAAAACACCTCTGCCACGTGAAGGCAGTGAGTAGGACTTCCTCAGGAGAGGCTATGTAAGAGGCCCGGTCATATGGGAGCATTTCAAGAGGTGTGCGGAGGGTTGGCCAACCCGCAGCGCAAGGCACCCACCCCCGACCATCCTGAGGCTTTGGAGACTATTACTTGTACTGTATAGGTGACAAACACAAGCAGTGTAATTTTACTATTTTCGCCATGTTCGTTTCAAGTTAATACTAAGAGGACATTCAAAATATATTCCTATGTGAATCAAAATCTTGAAGTAGTAAACATTAAGATAATTTATGCATACCAGTATAGCTAATTGAGTTGAAATGGGTAAATCCAATAGACGATTTGGTACTTTCAGTGGTAAGACATGTCCAATCTGTTTGTACCAATGAGATGCTAATAATTTACACAAAGGTTGTCCAACTGTATGGCCAAGTAATCTTAAAAGACACCGTGCTTCTGCTCGGACTGAATCATTTTCGCTTAGAAGAAATTCCAACAGTTCTCTGATGACTGAATCTAATAAAAGTGACTAAAATACAACAAAACAAAAATCAGAAAATTGAATATGTATGTGAAAAAATACTGTTTGACTATAAAGTGATACACTGAGCAGTAGTATTTGCTTATGCATGAAGCTAATTTATATCACTAAAAAGAATAGAACAACATGTCCCTTATCTTTTGCTTATGTTATCGAAAAATTGAATTGGCGGTTTCATTTTAAAATATGGACTAAGCAACTGAAGTCTAAAAGATAATACTTCTCTGATGTGATTTATAAAGCTTATAAATATGCAACTAAGGTGCAACTATATACAAGTTTGTCAGTAATAGTCAATAAATGACTAATGGGGACATCATATAGACCTTTGTTATAATATGAATTAGATTACTAAGGTTTCTTTTAACTTTAATGGTCACTTTCTAGAAGACGTAGGTAAGTAAATGGTTCCATACTGTCAGAGTTACGTACATGAATTTATGTGAGCACTACTCATATCTTAACTCTTACCGAAGAAGAAACACATCGAGGATAGGTAACTTTTTCAGTTTCTTTCGTATCATTTCCCACAGTCTCTCCAATAGTGTTACTTGTTGACTCATTCGTAGATAACTCTGGAGTGTCTGGAATAGTAGTTGTACTTCCTGCACTACGACCACGTCTAACTTGAACAGGACGGCGTTGAGTGGATGCAGAAGAGCGTTTACGGGTTAAAGGTAAAGTGGGTTTGTCTGATTTCATATCTTCATCCTCAAATGTAGACACATTTGTACAGTTATTTGTATCATTTGTATCTTTTAAGCCTGCAAAAACAATCGCAATGACTATTCGTGCACAATCTTGAGCCATTACAACTGCTCCTTGATTCATTTGATTTGACAGACTATTAATACAACAGAGTAGGCCACGTAACAAGCTCATCAAGTTTGAACAGAACCAAGAAGGATGGATAAAACGAGCAAGACAAAGTATGGCAGCACAAGCACCCCATTTCACGTACCTAAAATGATACAAATGATAAAATAAAGCTATACTCGCTTATACATATATTCTACTAATACTAATACGACTACTGATGCATTTGAAAATGTACAAATGAATGACTGAAAAAGTAATTTAGAAGATTAATAAGCAGTTGTAACTGGATCATTTACAAAATGTTTCTGACTGTGAATGAGTTTTCGAAGTAAACATTTTCACGAGTGCGGCAGTCCAAGTTGCCAGATTCCATACAGCACACAAATATAGGGGGAAAATGACAGGAGCTACAATGAACGGGAATATACACTAGAAATAATGAGAATTTGATAGATCTTGGAGTTCAAAAAGAATGAATGTATCTGCACCATCGATAATGATTTTTGGTTCTTAAGGTCTCAAGGACAGACAGTCAGACAGTCTACTTGATAGAATATTCCTAATGAATATCATTTACAGGTTTATATTCCGACATAAAATGGAGATAATGACCTCCAGTGTAATTACTATACAAAAAGTAATATTAAAGAAAGTAACACTTACCAAGCTGAATGGTATAACATGTCAACAATAACATGTCCAATGTGTTGGAAAATATCAAGATTAGCAACAGCCTTTTTAATCTGCTCTGTAGTGTAACTATCTCCAGCATTTTCCTGAGATGTCATAGCAGTAGCCGATAGCACAGTGAATGCTGTATTGTGTATTATTTCAAGGAGTACACACATATGTCGACTGAGCTGTTTCATTTCATGACCCATAACAAACATAATAGAATCAATAATTATGTTTGGATTTAGCCATGAAGATGTTTTATTTCCTTCATGATTCACTGACTGTGGAATCTGATTTGTAGTAATAAACACTGAGTCAATTTCTTGACTTACGCTGAATAGATCCAACTGTATAGAAATGCAAATTTGATTAAGAGTCAGATAACGAAAAGCAAAGCAATAATTCAATAAATGAATTTTTTAAAAATACCAGACTAATTGAGTAGACCAAAATTCCTCATAATTACGTTAACAACAGATTGGGGCAGATTGCTAACTAACCAACCTTATGAAATTAATTAATATTTTCAGATACTAGACAAATCATTACAAGTAGTGCATGCAAGAAGAACTTCAATATTTTTACCCTGTTTAGTTTCTTTACTTATTTGAAAGCAGTCGCTTGAAAAATTATTTCTCATAAGACAGCGCTTAAGTTAACAACAACTTTGACACGAAAAAATTGCACGGCATTGTGGTATCGTTTAGATTAATAATATAACTTTAAAATAATACTTAAGGAGTAGACACCTACAGTGGTTGTCCTTCAAAAACAGTTGCGTTCACTATAAATGAACACAATCTGTTGCCTGCAGACTGCATTATACAGCCAAAACAGAATAAGATTGAGATAAAACACAACTCGCCTATTACAAGTGACTGATTGAATTATCAAAGTACAGCTTTGCACATAAGTGTAGCAGACCAAGTTGCCACACTTGACATACACATACATACGAAGGTGGTGACCAAAAAAAATGTAATGAAATCGCAACGAACAAACACATATAGGAGCAAGCAAAATTACATGAAAAATAATGAGGATTTAATTAGTGTGAAGATGAAGACGGATGAAGATGTCAAAGTCAGCCAAAATCAAAAGGGCAAGATACGCCATCATCAACCTGAAACAAGTCTGCAAATCTTCTCTACTCCACCTCACTATTAACAACAAGATTCACATTTTCAACACCAATGTCAAGTCTGTCAGTGCTTCTATACGGGTCAGAAACTTCCACTGCATGTCACGAAAAGCATTTCCGACAAGTTACACACTTCTATCAACAACTGCCTTCGCTGGCTGACTCGATACTGAAGATCGAACGGCCGGCTGTCCAGAAAGAAATAGCGACATGAGACTCTGGCTGGGAACAAACCAACCAAGAGCCGATCACTCAACAGATATGTAGGAGAAAATGGAGATGGACTGGGCATACATTGATTGAACCGTTGAATGACATCGCGAGCCAGGCAATCGCTCGAATGGAATCCCAATGGGGAGTGACGAGTGGGTCGTCGGTGCAAGGGTGACATGGAGGAGATCGTGTGAGGAGGAGATGAGAGATTATGGGCAATCATGGACCCAACTAAAGAGGACGATAGGAAACAGAACAAAGTGATGTGTTGTTGAAGCCATATGTTCCACTCAAAATACAGGGGAATTATACATATATATATATATATATATATATGGATGATCACAAACGCTGAAGTAAAGTAGACAAATAATCGGCCTGCTTAGTTTGTCTTTGACAACTTTCCTAGCACAAGCCTTTGTTACCGCTTCGTAAAAATAATAAGCATTGTACAGTAAAAATTCAGATGGTAAACTTGAATCCATTTTCTTGTATTTATTTAACTTTACTCATATGAACCAAAGCATTTATTAACATAACTGTTGGGTAGCAGACTGCTTATGAATAGACTTCAATCACTAGGATGCACTGAATCAAGGTTTTATCAATCAGGTGTATTTGTGACTTTTCGAAGTTCAATACCTTCTCAAAGATTTCAATGCCGTATTAATTATTATTATTATTATTTCCTTTAGTTCCTAGAGGAACATAGGGCTTCAGCCATGTGTCTCCATTGCGTTCGGTTCTCTGCTAGAGTTTTCACCTGGCTCCAGGTCTGCCCACATGCTTTCATCTCCTCTTCACATGATCTCCTCCAGGTCACCCTTGGACGACCAACTCGTCGCTTCCCTTTCGGGTTCCACTCGAGGGCTTGTCTAGTGATGTCACTTGCTGGTTTCCTCAGAGTGTGGCCAATCCATCTCCATTTCTTCCTGCCTATTTGTTTCACAATCGGTTCCTGGTTGGTTCGCTCCCAGAGATCTTTGTTGCTGATCCTTTCCGGCCATCTGATCTTGAGTATTGAGCGAAGACATCTGTTAATGAAGGTCTGTAGCTTGTTTGAGGTGCTCTTTGTGACACGCCAAGTCTCTGATCCGTATAGTAGTACTGACTTCACATTCGAGTTGAAAATCCCGATCTTATTTTTGACGCTATTAAAGAATTTATTAATTGACTTTTTAGAATGCCTCCCTTATTAAAACAGAGAGAGTCAGTTGACTGACTGATTCACTGATTTCAACGTAGAACTTTGCACAAATGTGCAGCAGTTCGAGTTTCCACACTCCCTCCATGTGGCACACAAAGCAAGAAAAGAGAGTTAAGAGAGATTCAAAAGAGGGACACATGATAATCAGAAATGTGAGACAAAAAGAATAGTAATACGGCAGAACAATAGAGTTTTCTTGGATATGGATAAATCACATAGAGTGAGTGCATCTGCGCCATCACTGAAAACGATTTTGAGCCATATCACTAGTTGTCTTCAACTATTGGTTTTCACCATCCGTATGACCCCAACCAGGAAGTTTTCACCTCCCTACGTGGCTAGCTTAAACTAACTGTTATGGATTTCATTAACTGTCATGTTTTCAGAGAATCAGTTTTACATAGGATTTACAATCATAATGATCATTTACGCTACCATATGCTCTCATAGCCTCAGCCACAACAACGCAGTCTTCAACAGGTCAGTCAATACAAGTTTCAAACACCACTCATCTTTCGAAAAAAGCTAAACAACCTATACGATGAACAAGCCTTACCACAAAACTATTCGACTGAAAGCTAAAATGTCAGTTTGTAGCATAAAAAGTTTTATCAGATACTTCTTGATGCATACGATAGCATATGTCGACAGACAGTTTATACTGACAATGAGATACAGTAAATGAACATCAGTAAGTTAATGGACCAATCGTTTATACAATAAACTCCTCGGAAAAAACCAATCTTTACGATGTCTCTATGCATTTGAGGGAATACAACAAGTCACATTTTAAAACAATTTTGGTATATGTATACAAATGTCAGTTAGAGAAATGGCTAACTTACATATTTGGATTGATCATCATAAGGCATTTTCAAGCGAGTACTGTTATCATGTGAAACATCTGAATCATGGGCATCATCAACTCTAGATGATTTCTTAGAATCCACTGATGTGTTTAACTGTGATGAGGAGTCACAGGTGTTTATCAACTGCTGTGGATTAAACTGCTGGATAATCGAGAGAACGGTAGTATGTCTAACAATGAATGTAAGGAAATCTCCATGAGTATCACGTAGATGCTTGTTTAAACCGGCCAAAAATAACCCAGCCATAGTCATTATCATAACATGATGGTATAAATCTAAAAAATCATGAGGAAAAGGAAAAAAATACAATAGTACGCCGAGAAGTTAAAGAGATAATTTTAACTTAATAAGGGAATAAAACATGTTTAGGTACAATGCTTTACAGAATTTTAGTCTACTCACTATCTTTCGACATTCAGCTTTAAAACCTGTCATCACCTAGAAGTTAGTACTACTCATGAGACTGATGTTTCAAAATCACTCAAGATAATTAGTCAATGTGTAGGTGACCTTGAATCCGTACTATTTCACTAGGGTTGTAACCATAAAACGATTAAAACTTTACCTGCATATTTAAAAAGAAACATTCACTATTCTTCTACTATAGTGATAGATTCTTGTTTTGTAATATTATCGCTTCATATATATGTGTTTCATGGAGGATTTCATCATGAGCTGACATCGGTTAGAGAACCACTGGAAAAGCTGAGAGCACTGGACAGCTGTTTTATCCTAGTTTGCGACTCTTCATCAGTACGCACCCAAAGGGGTCCGAACCCAGGACCTTCTGGTTACAATGATAGCTCGTAGACCATTAAGCCACTGGGAATCGATCCAATGGCCAATGAATTCTAACTTCTGCCAAACAAAAATCCCTACAAAACCAATACTTGAAAATATATATATGTTACAGCAGAACACAATCGTATTCGGTAGAAACATTTCCGATTTGACACAATGACGTAAGGTGACGGCAAAGTATCTTACATTGGAACTTCAGTTTGAAAAAGCTATTCGCATTCTACTTCTTTTGTTTTCATTTCATGCTTCTCATTTTGTTTCAGAATGATTTTCTTTCTTCCTCTTAGTCAATTAATCCGTCACGCATTGCAGAGGATTAATTAACGTGAGTGTAAAACTTGGGCGCTGCGGTAGGATGTAATTCCATATTAGATTTAAATATCACACAGTGATGCAGTGTTAATTCTATGCTTGCCGGTATACTACTAACAAACTCTTGTCAGTAAGGCCATACACACTCTTTATTAATTATTTCAACCCATACACTTGATATTACTATCCGAATTCTATTCATCCTATTTTAAACAGCCTCAATCCACTAGCTTTTATCACTGTTACGTACCGTTTTGGGGTAAATTCACTTACTTTTCATCCATCTTCTCCTTGTCTAGGAAACTCGTGTAATCTCTCTCTCTCTCTATATATATATATATATTCCTGACGGATTTTTTCCCTTACTAATTTAGTAAAATTAATGCCTTCCAACTTCAAGTCAACTAGTCAAGGCATATGAGGTTCCTCTACTAGCATATAGAGGTGTTGTACAGTTGTCAAGATCTAGTAAAACAATCTGATATCAAATTGGCCCACACTAGTTTCGGTTCCCATTGTATGAAAGTTTATCAAGGGAAAAAACGTAGATACTGCTTAGGTATATTGCTCTTCATACTAAACAGATGGTCAACAGAACTGATAGGTGCAATTCATTGGTCAGACAACTCTACCGGTTAGCTTGAATCATGAAACTATGTGTATGTATGAAATTCTTATTGAATAAACAAGCCAGATCAAAATGAACAGTTCATTCCCTAATTAACTTTCACTAAACCGACTTACTAGGGTATATTTGCAGATGAATCTCTAGTTTAGTAGCCTAACAATAGATTTTACCACAAACTTTCATTGCAATTTAGATCATTCTTCTATCTTGAAGATTTATATCTCATAGTATAACTCAACTTCATGAGTAAAGTTCTTTCAGTAGTCACATATGTGCACTGGTTAGCACGAAAGAATGAAACAGTGAGGTGAAGAAGTAATACAGAAAGCTTAAGTACCGACAAAAATTATTTACACTACATGACTTCCAACATTCGAAATTATAAAAACTCCTTTATCTATTGGTGCGTGATTTTAATAAAATACAATACAACGCACACTCTTCTTAGGCATTAAATATTATCACTTACCACCGCTCATACAACAATTTGAAGTAGTTACGTGAGCGCCAAGATTTTCAGGACACGAAACACGATACATACTATCGTCAATAAACTGTAGTATCTGACTAGTTAAAGTTTTGTTAGTCAAGAAATTATAGTATAAGTCCTTCCCATACAATGACGACAGTTGGGAGTGGTTCAAGTTGAAGGCCGCTACGCATACCGACTGAAGGAATTCCCAGGAACGAATTTTGCTGGCCTCATCTGAAGTTAAATCCTGAGTAAAGAGTAAGAAATAAAACAAGAAGGGTAGGTATATAAAATTGGCAATTCCCATAGTTTTTTAAGACAAAATAAATACATTGATTTGAACAGTTTGTTCTGTTGTTAAACCATAAACCTTAAAACAATCCTGAACGGGTGCGATGACTGAAGTGAAAACATGTATACCATCAAAGTAAGGAGATTTTAAGGTTTATAAATTTAGATTTCAACTAGTTGTAATTATTTAATGCAGGAATAAGAAACGTTTTTGTTAAAAGTTATTGTAAAAATAACACCACAAACAGTAGTATACATTTTACACTTTGAAACATTAAGAAGACACTAGAATTAATGATAAAATCTAACCTGTAATAATTCTACAGCAGCATCAACAAAAGATCGGACCGGCATATCAATCGGCTGATTACGGAACTCATTCAGATAAAAACGTAGTTGTGGGCCTGCCTCACCTTCTGTTGAGCTCAAACGGAGACGCTGTGTTTCGAGAAGATTGGTACGATTAAAACGGCCTAACTTTCCAAGAACCTAGATCAAAGCAACGAAAAAGGAAATGTTCTTTTTAAATATATGTATATTTAAGCTATCAAGATAATGATACTGGTAGAATATATTGTGTAGCCAGAGCAGTGGTATTTCAAACATATTTAATTCAACTTGGAGTACCGACTCAGAGCAAATAATGAAAGGCTAAAATGCAGACAACCAGTTAAAATGGCATGATAAAGGATTTTTGTTTCACTAAGGCTCCTCTACTTAAGCATTTATCCTAAATCAATTATTAATAAATTTGATATATATATATATATATATATATATATACATAAGTGGTTACACAGGTATGAGTTGCGTTGAAGCCAGAGCTCATCGAAGTTGCCCGAGCTAAAATATTCTCTCATCGATATAAATCCATCAGTTACAGGTTGAATAAATCTAAAAGGACTCATAATTTACAGCTCAAACTGAAAACTTAGAAGTATTGGTTTTGTAGGGATTTTTGTTTGATTGCATGGAGGATTTCATCATGAGCTGACATCAGTTAGAGAACCACTGGAAAAGCTGAGAGTACCGGACAGCTGTTTCGTCCTAGTTTAGGACTCGCCTTGTAACCAGAAGGTTCTGGGTTCGAACCTCTGTGAGTACGTACTGCTGAAGAGTCCCAAACTAGGACGGAACAGCCGTCCAGTACTCCCAGGTTTTTCAGTGGTTCTCTAACTGATATCAGCTCATGATGAAATCCTCCATGCAATGAAAACTGAGAAGTTGGATCAAAGAAAAAACACAATGTATCACAGAAACAAATTGAATTCTTACGCTCTTACTTATGACAGCAAGGGGCATTCAGATCCGTCAATACGACAGAACATTTTGTTATCAAGTATTTTTCGTTTGTACGGTATCACATTTGGAAGCAATAATAAAATAGGTGGTTTAATCAGTTTGAGCAACTTCATAGTTCGTATACATAGCTGCTTTTGCGATAAAGATCCTCTACCACTCCTCAATGTTTCTTTCACCAAGTATTATTGTTTATTTGCAGTTGGTTCGCATCCATAGCAGGTCTGTTACTTTCCAGCCTATAAGTTACGTTCATTGTGTAAAGAACGATGATACTACCCGGATGCCCAAGCTGAAGTAAATGAGGCGGGATTCAATCCCATTCACTTAAATTTGAGTGTCTAGGTCGACGAACCACGTTTCGGCATCCAGAAATACTATGCTTACTGGATATATATATTTTTGTTTTTATAGAGCGGTACGGATTTCAACAAAATACAAGTTGGACAGAACATTATTATTGCAAAATTAAATAAGCTAACCTTGAAAGACATTTTTTGAACATATTCACTTGGTGAATGTAGAGAATTGTACAGTGCCAACAGCATATCACCACGAACTTGATATAAATGATTATGAAGAAAATCCGGCTGCATATTATCAACGCAAAGCTCAAGAGTACGTAGACCCTGTATGTGACAAACAAATCAATTTAATCTATAAAAATCAACCGCACAAAGTATGACAGTAACTCACCAATATGTGGTATAAACTACTTATATTTATGAACACAATCTTTTGTGGAATATATGAAAGTATGTAGTTAAAATAGGATAGTAAATTGAAATTACAGAGGTGTACCTTACACAAATCATTGAGTTAGGATAGTTTACACAGGATTGTACATGAATGAGATCAGAGTATGATCTAATATACGTTAAACTACATATTTAAATACTTTCAACTCTTTGCTATGAATTCTTCAAAAGAAGAGAAGCGAAAACATTTTGGATATGGTAACGTACTTGGGTTTGAATTACAACAATAAATAGAATGATATTTCTCTGGGCTTTACTTGAACACTCTGAAAATCCTGTACTCTATGCAGAAACACTGTCCGGAATATAGCTATTATAATTATTAAATAATAACCATAAGGTTAAACAGATTCAATGGACATATTTTTACAAATGCATCAACTCATTTACACTTGTGTGTAAGAGAAAACAAGTTTTATCCCAGCACTACTCATTAAACAATCCGATCGGAAGACGAGCAATTGCTTAAGGGTGAGTAGGATCAAACATTGGCATTCTTTTAAAGTTAGATTGTTTAGAACAGCAGAATATAGATTACCATTGTGTTTAGATTAATATCGAGTCACAGTGAAGGTGAAAGTTGCTATAGGCCAATTAATTTTCGGTGCATGTAAAAATATTCCGCCCACCACTGGGGTATTTAAATAAATAAGAATTTAAAAAAGGTATTTTTAATGACTGGTTTCTATCTTCTAAAAATGCAAGTGAATACAACTAAGTTCGGAAGTATCAGCTGAAGTAAACCCCCGACGATAAATTTCCAGATTTTTAGCTAAAAGTGCGTAGAGATATGTACAATCTCACAGTTAATCAGATGACCAAATGAATCTAAAGGGTTGAAGTAAACGCGGAGCTCTGAAGTGGATGACTTAATCTTCAGAAACTATTAATTTAAAAGAAAAGTGTTAATAAACAGTCATCGTCCCCTTTAAAATATCTTCAGATGATTAAATTCACTATATAGGAAATGAGGCTTCCCAGTTTTTTAAACCAAGGTAGGTGGTTATGAACTGAGAGTAAATTGCATGAGTCAATGACTAATACTTTGTATTCATATGTAAATTGCAAGACATAGTACACCATTAAATATAATAACTAGTAAAAATGCAGTTTACCTGGTTAACAGTGTTACAATTTAAAACGTAGACTAACGGTTCCATTAATAAAGATAAATATGGTAGCAGAGTTGACAGACGAACAGGAACGATGACACACAATTCACCTAATAAATCCCGAGCATTTGAACGATGCGGTGAACGTAGCAAGCGATTTAAAGTAGTCAACATATCAGGTAATAAAGGAAAAAACTCTCGGTAGAGCTTGTCATGTGCTCCTCCTCCTATTGAACGAAAAAGTGTACGTAGTAAACTTAGATAGGCCGTAGGTTCTCTAGCTGTAAGACAATAATACATACTGCCTTGAACAATGCGCCGTAAATGAAGCTAAAAGAAATCGAGAAATAAATACATGCAATGAAATCTAATTTCAAATATTAATGCAAATTCTTAAACTAGGTAAGATATCATCTTAATTTGAAGTACGTTAGAACACATTGGAATCTATAACTCAGTAGTTGACACCACAATGTTACACTAGCAAACTACAGTCTACGTCATAGCTATAAGTAAGCTCTTAATAGTATTAAAACAAAAAAACTTTTGAACAGGCGTTGATAGTAGGCTTGAAAGAATAATCATAAAATACGAAACAGATTCAAAGTCTTCAGAATTACTAAGAAGTATAAATTTTATAAGAATCCCAAATCAGCTATCATTGAAAACACTCTGCTGAATTCCACAAGCACAATATGAACTGTGGTAAACTGTTTAATAAACGAACCACTCATGAAATCCTACATGCAACATTTCAGAAAAAGAACCACAGAGAAAACAAAATAATTTCATAAAAATTAATTACTGTTACATACCTTCATTACTAATTCATTTTCTGTACCAGTCATGTTTACTGAACTGAAGCACAATTTTAATAATCGCATATAAAGCGCAGACTCACTGGTGCCATCTGAAATTAAAGAGCGTGAGAAGAGCTAAAAACACTAGGTAAATCTCAGGATCTGCAAAAATAGAGTTATCCTGAAAACAACGAAAAATAAGGAAGCAGGCATTTAATTTTACAAACTGTACAACTCGTCTTGAAACTTCTCAGACATGAGTGGCATTTCAAATGTAATATTAGCAGTGCCTCTCTCTGTTAAGAACAATCTAGGCAAAATTACAGATAATGGTCAAATACCACGCTGTGTTGTGAAAAATGCAAAAAATAGAAAATTGTTCGTGTTTTCTTTATTTGATAGACTGATACAACAAAAAACAGTTGCTGAACGAGTTATGAAAGATGAGGCTTATAATCTCAAGACTATTCATGAACAGTATTCGACACAAGGTACGATTCACACGTGCATACTTGGGAAAAAATAGCTTAAGAAATTGGTATACACAATTCACTAGATTTTGAAATAAAGATTAATGGCGGTGTCAATTGCAAATTTAAACACAGTATTTCAAACCATTAGAAATTATTGAAAATAATCCCAGTGAAAATCAAAACAACATTTTTTCTGAACGTTCTGCTGTACAAGCCACAGTTTCTTTTTCGGATTTTATAAAATCCGAATAATTTAATCTGACTCGGCGCTCAAATTATTCCAGGAAATTCGTAACATCTACACTTCGGAAACTTGTAAAAGTATTCCGAACATTAAAATCATGCAACTGGAGTTCACTGGGGTAGTTCGCCGATTTTTGATTATTCTAAGTTAGCTACATTAGCTCAGTAGATAAGTAGTGTGCACCTGTAATCCTTCCTGACTGTAATCGAAAACATTTTCAACAAAGAATTACTACTTTCCTTATTTTTAGCAAATACTGCCAAGCAGAAAGTAAGCCAGTCTAAGCGTGAAATGTCTGTTGAGCTATCACTTTTTCCAGATGAAAATAAGGTGAAAACCTGAGTGACACAATTTAAGTATTTTGCCAAATAATAGATTGCTCAACAAAAAGAAAATCACAGTATGGTTGATGGTGGGTAGTGGTTGTGCTTTCACTTAAAATGTTCTTATAACTTCTGTCAGAAACATCTTTATTCACTACACACGTCTATAGCTAGAAATCTGCCTTGTCTTGCGATTTTTAGTAAAGCTCTAACACTAAAGATAATATCAAAAGACTCGTCAGCTGAATACTCCACAGAAATTGTTATTTATACATTTTTTAAAGGTTAAGTGCATATTAACACATGGACATTAGGATAGCAACAAATAAGTATCGATTTCAACAAGTACACGATCTAAAAGTTTTGTGAATGATAATCTTGAAATAATACAGAAGATTTGTAGTTCAGGTGGGTGATTTGCAATTAAAAGTGTTCTCTGAGCTGGTTGGTTGGACGACGAAAGCTTCGCAGCTAGACCAACCAGCTCAGAGAACACTTTTAATTGCGAATAATAATCTGTTAACTGTAGTCATAGAAGTACGTATTAACTTATACAATGCAGTTATGGTGGTAGAAACAATGCAATTACAAACATCTAGATTAGATAGTAGTGACATACAAGGTAACTTAAATGGAAAACAACTAAATAAATTTAACGTATGTATTTTATGAAGTTTCTTTGTATGTCAGTATTATCAAATCTAGATGTTTGTAATCGTATTAATTTCACCACAATAACTCCAGTTAATTTGTTAATATGTGTTTTGATGAATACTGTTCACCTAATAATAACGTTAACAGATTATCACCCACATAACTTATAGATTGGATATTTGTTCAAACTGATACTTATTTGCTGTTATCCCAATTTCCATGTGTTGGTATACACTTAACCTTTAAAAAATATATAAATAACAATGTTTATAGAGTATTCAGTTAGTGAGTCCTACTGATATTTATGAATTCATTGAATACTGCTTTTTTCACATTCGTTGCTTGCTTTAAATTTATTACGGGAAAGAAATATCTTCAATATCAAAAAATAACGTCAATATTGGCAATGTTATTAAATCAACTGTAAAAAATTGAAAAAACAAACAAAGACTGAACATAACAAACAGAAAAATGATTTACCTCCCAAACGCTCTAATCTATCAACTAGGTAGGACAGTAAGATAAATCCAAAGTGTGATGTTTTATTTGGTTGTGAGAGTAAGTGTAATGCAACATTAGTATATGATGGACTGCGACTGCACCAAACGACATACTCCTAGAAAGAGATCAAAATAAGCATAAAAGGATTGTTTGAGTAAATCTCCAGTAACACTGGATTGACACTGTGATACCGAAATCACACGATACTGCATAGTGACAATTGTTTAAAAAAATTAGATAATTAAGGCAAAGAATTTTGCCTCACGAGGTAGCAATGCTTAAAGACTCTTCAAAAACGTGACTCAAAATCATTTAGTATTATGCAGATGTATTCAGTCTTCACCGCATTAACAAGTCTGAATGTTTCAACTAGCTGTCGTGCAATTATCTTCCTTCTTGCATTTACATTTCTTGATTTTTGTATCATTCAATTCTAATTCTCTTCTTCCATTCTGCATGACTAATTGATTGACTGACGAATCAGGAAGATAAATGTTTTATCTCAGAGACACAGGAGCATGAACAATGAAGACAATGTTCGTGCATAAACTTTCAGAAAAGAAAGTAATTGAAAGAGTTAAAAACGCTTTTAAACACAGAAAAATAACTATCGCTGTGAGCAATGTTACGAATTCTAGCTATTTGCAGCATTTTACTGTTTTCCGACGTGAGGACAAGAAAAACTCACGGTGGTCAGATCAAAATTTAGTCACAAACTATAAAATTTCGTGAATCAAAAAATTGCACTTTTGAAAAGCAAAATGTTAAAAACTACAAGTTTTAGACACCGAAAAAATGTGTGTGCGTGTTAGCATTAGGATTTCAGCAGTATGTTTGACGTTTGAGTCTACTCAACCTACTTTAACCTGGATCATTGAATGAGATAATTGTGACCCATAACCTGTTACACGCAAAATTAGACGAGAATAACCGGGTTGCATTAAACTAAAAAACACTGAAAAATGTTTCATAAAATGTGTGTAGGTCTACAGTTTCGTCCTGACTTTACTTATGATCAGTCTACGAGTTATTTAGAACTGTCTGTCGTCCCTCAGTAGGGTTATTCCCCTTGCACTATTTTGTTTTCATATTCTTTTGAATGAGTTGTCTTTAGTAACCATGTGAAGCAAAAATTCCGAAGACCAGTAAAAAACGAACATTTCGACGGTATCGTTCAGATATCAACTACTCAAAGTACAATAAAAAGGTTTTCTTTCTGTTGAACTTTGGATTAAGAAGACATTGGTCAGTAAAAAATGTTCTTTTCTCTGAATTGTCTTCCTCTGGCATTAATTTATTCAAAGAAACCTAAAAGAAAGATTGTCGCTTTCGTCTAGAAGCTCTCTATATCAGATTAATACACGTGTAAAATTTGGGCACTGTGATAGTATGTAATTGCATACTGATTTGTCTACTAGATATGTCACACAGTGAAACTGCATTATTTACTGGACGATGTTTCGAACACAATTTATTGTTCATAATCATATATTATAAGTTCGAAACTTGAGTTTTACAGTTCTCTTTCTTCCTTCCTATTCATAGTACTATGAGAATTTTTCAACACCTGTAGGTGTTGAATCATTCCTACTCCTGATGTGTGGCTATCACTTTTATGTAGCTGATTATATGGATTGAAATAGGTGCACCATTTATGGATGTATGACTGGGTAATAGTCTGCTCAGCTATTCACGGTGGACTGACACAGGTTAATCTTTGAACACCATCAGCATTAAGTAGTATATACATTCATATATATATATATATATATATATATATATATATATATATATATATATAACTTAAGTACTGGTAATCACTATTATACTGAACTGTATTCATCTTTTATTTCAGTTAACATTAGAATTAAAAAGGCGAATAAAGATATTAGAAAGACTTACATGAATTTTGCATGAAAAAATCTCTTGAAATGAAATTGGGTTCAGTTGAGCAAAAGTTAAAGCAAATGTTTCAATAAGAAGACGTTCATCAGGCGATTTTGAACTTGGTTGGCTATGATGAAGTGAAAATAGATGAGTGAATAAACAATAATTGAGTGAACCATTTAGTAATGACTTAAAATAAATGTTAGTTATTCACTTATTTTTTTCTCACCTTCTTAAATGCAATCGACCATCTCGGTTAACAAACTGTACAATGTCTATTATACGCATACCATAGGTAAAATATTCTGTTAATACAACCAACTCATCTGGACTGAGCATTCGGGGAGCAGGAGACGGTTTCGATGCTGTTGAAGGACCTTCAGTAACACTGTTTGGTTGAGAAGTATCATGTGGGCACTGAATCATGTTTGCTACCATAGTACGAATGCCACTAATAAGCGCTTTGACTAGCGTACGAACATCTGTATAACTAAGTTGTGTTCTGGCTAGAGGTTCAACGACGTGAGGCTTCATAGAATAGGTATCAAAATTACAAAAGTGCAATAGAATAGAGATATTTTAAAAATTAATCAAAAGACATAAATTCGTATAAGTGAGCAAGATTTAATAAATACATTTATAAACTTAAGGGTCACATGAACTATAGATTTATGCATAGGGCAAGAATGATTCAGGAAGTTTCATCAAATTACAGTTAAGCAGTTCGCAAAACTACAACTATCATAAGAATACTGATTCATAATATTGACATTCTCAATACTCTTATTGTATTCGATGCTAGCACTGGTCAGTAAGTAACTAATCACGTCTAGGAAAAACAGTACACAAAGGAATATGTGCTTATTCACAGGTTCGGAATTAGTACTATAGAAGTTGATGAACAACCCACATTTATTCAATAAGCAATGCCCGATATATTAATGCTTTCAACTTGATGTACAGCAACGATCGCCAACTTGAATCACTTTACAGTAATATTTGGTTCTATGTTGATCATGTACCTCTACTACTCGTATTTGTCACTGATTTTTTTTTCTTTAATTTCCTATCACACTGATGAAGGTGTGTATCTGAGTATTATATGGAATTTTGTCAGACAACACCCTTTGAATTACCAACTGTATTGGTGCGTCGGTGGTATAGCGGTTAGGACGCTCACCGACCATGCACACGGTCTGGGGTTCGATCCCAGGCCGACGCACTCCTTTACGTCGCTGAACCAGAAATAATGCTGGTAAAGAGGAAAGGTTGGGCATGAGGCTAGCAACTCTTCATGTAAAATAAACACTGCTACAGAAACTTCAAACCACTAGCTTGAAGCCCTATGTTCCACTGAAAACGTGAAGGAAAAAAATCAACTGTATTACTGTACACAATTACACATTTATCGAATGAAGTTTATGCATTAATCATCAAGAGAATTCAGTGAAAATTAGTTCCTGACATAAAATTTGGTCAAAAGCCTGATGATGTAAAGCCCAAAAGAATAAAGTGATGAGGGATTTTCACTGGAATTGTTCGACAAATGAATTAACAACAGACGAACGTTCAATACTAACACAAATTAACAGAATCTATAAAGCAGTAAGTTATACGTCAAAATCAGACCAACTCTGAAATCTTTCCCAGAAAAAGTTTAATAACTTAGAACCAGAAGAACATAACGTGGTTAGAATAGTGGAAAAAAGCATACAGTGAGAGTAGAACTCTTGTTACTTTTCCAACAAAGTATGAAGTTTACGACTGTCTGATTTTTTTAATGACTGACTGAATTTTAACACAGAGTTTCGAACGAAAGTGAAACAGTTCAAGTTGCCACATTCCATGTAGTACACAACGTTAGACAACAGAAAAAAAAACAGGAAGATATTCAAAACAACTAGAATGAACAGACATGTCAGGGAGGAAAAACAGAATGGTTTAGTGGAAATCGGAGATCACAAACAGTCAATACATCTACACCATGCAGAACGGTTTTCAGCCATTTTATCAACAGTCTCAAAACACTGCTTCTTAGCATGCTAACGATCCCGAACAACCAGCCAGACAGTCTATGCCTCTCTCTACTTGGCTAAAACCAACTCTCAAAGACTTCATGGATTGGTGACAGGTCAAGATTTCACCACTCCTAACACTTTCCCAACACGATCCTTTGTCAGCTTACATTACTCGACGAGGAATATGATACACCTCGGTATGAGCAACACGTGTCCTAGCTATCTCAACTGATGTAACCTCACAGACTCACCAATCGACTTTCGTTACTCACCTAGCTAGCACTCTACGCCCCAATATTGCTCATCATATAACACCCCATTTGTTGAAATCATGAGTATCAACACTTCATAAGATATAAAAGAATACATGTTTTACAAAAACAAATACTCAGCATTCAAAAACGCATACTATTTCCTACTTCCTAAAAGTGAAAGCATATGCAACTGGACATAGTAGTGACAAACACTGACACCTGTTCAGGTACAAATTCAACTGTAAGGAAACCAAGACATACCTCATTTGTGTATAACACCATTCAAAATAACCACAGTATTTTTTATCAAGGATAAGATAGTAGTTTTCCTGATACAGCAGATGTGCAAGAATCTGCTGATAATGAATTCAGATGATGTCCGTATCTCAAATGGTGATGGTTCTGACTTAAAGATAACACCAAAACGTCTCTGCAACTATTGACTTCGAGGCGTTATGAGGTTGTAGTACATGACTTTTGTTGAAGCACCTCAGAATCCTTCACAAGATGCAGTACAAAATATATTCTTGTGTATTCGTCCTGTTGACTCTGAACAACACGAATTTTCAATCAGTTGTTTTCTTTTCTTCCACTATATCTCTCTATTTCTGTAATAATATATATTTGTTGCCTTATTTCTCGTAATGATTAGAAATGTGTCAACTAGGGCTAATGCACTTTTCTGCACTGGTGCTATACTAATTACATCTGTGTCTTGATAAAAAAAACCTCACCTAGCACTCTACGCCTTAGCTCAATATTTTAAACCTTAGTATGTCACCAAGCATGGGGGAAAGAACGCAAACATCTGTGGTTAGAGGAAGCTGTCCTTTTCATATCTTCCATTTTCAATAGCCATGTGTCACAGTCATGTAGAAGGACAAAGTGAAGTGCTGCATAGTACATACAACATTTGATCGATAGGCGGATATCACTTCTGGCCAGAGATGACGTTAATTGTCAAATATCATACTGAACAAGTCATGCGCTGATATTTGGAATATTTGCAGCACTATCGATTGAAATCCAATGAGATATAGTATTTCACTAATAGGGAAACAGTTTGTCATGATTTATTGGAATATCCATTATAAGGATTTTCAAAGATCCAACTGCTTACACAACGATAACAAACATAAAAACTGTTGCTCTGACTGGATTAGGCGATAGACTCACAACCACTGAACCGCGAGTTCAAACCCCACCAAAACTACTGAGATTTGGATAGCCAGGTAGTATAATAAACCCTTTCTTAATAGGTGTTGTCTTTTGCAAAGTGCAAGGAAATGAGAGTATTTGTAGGATATTACTAACAAACGACTAGTAGTTTTTAACATTCACCTCTATTTTTTTCGTTGAATATTATACTGACGATCTACACTACCAGATACATACGTCAATTTCTTTTCATAATACGATGAGTAAAAACGAATGAATCTTCATTCTTAATGCAACTATAATATTCAACTTACGAAGAATAAAAGTGGTACAGCATCAGTTATGAAAAAAAATTTAACTAACTTCTTGAACTTTCGATACATCGGCGTTCGAAATGGGAACACTTGTAAAATCTGAAGCAGAAGTATTTTTGTCATTAAATGCCCCAACATCGTTAACTTCACTGGAGAAAGAAGGTAGATTAGCAAACAGATATGCGTGTATGGACCTTGGTCGGTGTTTTGCAGGACTGGATGTAGCATCTTCACTAGTTTCTGGTACACTATTACAAACAAATGTATAGTTTTTATTCTTTATGTATAATCTTAACTTCGATTATGAAAGCATGAAAACATTTTCTATTCATCAAGTTACTGGAATATATATATATACATATCCACGTCACCTTAAATGCAAATAACGTTAGTTTGCTTGCTGAACGTGAAAATTTGTCGGACATAAGCAGCAGGACTGTTAAATAATTTGTTTCACTTTGAAATACCACCCAAACTACGTAAGTTCAGATAGCTGGGTAGAACATACGAAAACACCAACCACGACTTAGAATACACAGCTCACATTGTTTAAAAATAACCTAATCTAGTTTGTTAAAGACAAATATTATAAGGACAATAAAATTTAGACACCTTTTAAATTAAGCAGTGAACTGAGTTTCACTATTGGAAAAACTACTCCATTAAATCCTATTCACGATATGATTTCGGCGAGAAAGTTAGCAAAAACCAACTTCAATGACACTCAGTTGGTGGAACAATGAATTCATGAAGTTGGACGATTAATGGCTGGAGAAAGAATATCAATCAAGTCAACTGTTTCCAGTGAAAGAATTCCACTGTGGACAACTTAGTACAAACCAGATTAGCTAATCAAAACATTACTAACTTGGTTTATTATGAATCTTTAAATTCGAAGGTGAGACTTACCATGTAGATTCCAGAGCAGGTATGCAGTGATCTGCTACAGCTTTAACCTTGAGTACACACAAGCGTAATGCTTGCAAAAGTAATCGTCTTTCTGTCCCAATAAAAAGTGCATCTTCTCCACTATTGTTGTTTGCTGTCGACGCTCCCTGATTATTAGATGTAGGAGAAACTACTCGGTGTTTAATGCACTCAACCAAATTTAGTATCAAACGTATACTCATTTGTTGAATAGAAAATGGAAGCGTATTATCATGCATATTTCGACCATAGACATCAATAGCACGAGCAATTTTCGAAATACTAAGGTGACTCCTTATATGATGAGTAAGATCCGCCAATGTACTATAGGCTAATGGCCTAAAAGATAAAATCAAATTAACGTAGGTTTATGAACTCAATGACTTCACTAAGACTGAAAAAATATGTAAGTGAAAGTCGTCACTTTTCTATAGGCAAATGGTTTAACTAATAATACAGCGTGTTTGCAAGATAATACTGCTGGCCATGAGGATCATTTTCAACTTGAAAACACCAAATTTGCATACCAAACCTTATTCATTGGGTAAGAATGTATTAGCAAAGTGTTGGTTGTGAAAATTTTACCAGCTAAATTTACTAATTATTTTGAAACCAAGATGGTTGTCATATTCACTGTTAGAAGGATTATTTAGATCACATAAAACTAAGAATAAAAAGACAATAACACAGTATAGTGGTACACAGTACACTTATCATGTGTGTAAACGTAGTCATTACGTACTACAGTCGGTATCACTGTTGCACCAACGAAACTATAATTCTCAACTCATAAAGCAGACCACAATATGACTGACTGACTAACTGAATTCCAACATCACAAAATGAAAATATAATATTTCTTGATACAGATTTCGCACTAATACAAGAAAGGTTATATCAGAGTTGTAGGTTTTGGCAACGAAACTGTCAAACAATTTCGCTAAGATGGCTCAATTACCTATCACTCTTTACATCATCATCTTCCATGAAAATTTTATTATTACCATATTATATACTTTTAGAACAAATACGAGTCCGTTTTTAATCAAGCTGGCCACTAGTATATGCAAATATTATGAATAAAAAGAACTGCAAAAGTCATCACCTTAAAGAATCACGAATTGTATACCCTTGTCCAATTAGAATCTCTTCATCCATTAAGTCATCCAGAACTTGCAGGAATTCTAAATATACAAACAAGAAGTGCAGAACTGGTTAGCTGCGAAAATCTTTAATACGATAGTTAAACTATTAAGTAAATGAATAGACACTTCGAACAACTGAGTAACTAGCTAATAGTGTTAAGCGATAGAAACAACTTTAGCAGACATTAGATTTTAGATTTTATTTATAACTGTCTGCACTATGACATTTATATAGCTACTGAAAAAGAAAAATTATTGATACGTAGATTCATGAATTGTGTTTCAAAGTGGGCTTTTTGGATTTCGTTTGGTAAGGCGGTGTTACTCAGGCCAGAACAACCGATTGTGCATTTGAAGAAAAAAGTCTAATAACCAGGGTCACTGAACGATATGTTCCCTGCCCTTATTTACTCGTAAGAAGAAGATAGATGAGGTGAAATATGAATTTTCTAGGTATAACAATACTTTTCTAAGATAAAAACCTGTTTGAATAATTTCAAGTAAACCACCTCTTTTAAATATGCACTAACATGTAGTAGGCAAGTGGCATTTTTCTTGCAAATACCTATTAAGAAGAACAACGTTATTTACTGCTCAATTTTAAGAGCATGGAGATTTATAATAAATAACAATAACAATCAAATCAGAAATGTGAGAAATAGTACACAAATAGTAACTATGGACGTATCTCCATCAAACACTTCTACAAATCAGAATACTATGGGGTGAAGTCCTTACACCAACATGTATAATAATAAAATGACTTACTTGGACGTATTTCTTGTGCACTTAGAATGTGACGTGCAGCAATGAAAAATTCCTTACGCATATTAGTTACTGAAGGTGGACAATTGGCTAACAAGTTCATCATGCCTTGTACAAGAGTAACAGAATGACGTTCGACTGAATCCTAAAACACAGAGAAAATAAATCAATTACCCCAGATACCAAAACCTTATTTAGTCACTCGATATTTTCTATATGCATCATAATAAAAAGAAAAAATAGCTAGGAAACAACAATACGAAGATAATGAATAGAAGAGGCTGTCGACGTAACACAATTCCGTTTGTTAACAAAAAGATCACAAAACCAGATAAATTCATGTAAAATAGTTGACATACTTGGTATATTTTAATGACATAGGCAAGGAATGACAAGGTTTTCACTTGAGCAGCCATGAAATCAATAAACACCTCTTCAGAAAAATTAACACTTCTCCTGAAAAATTAAAAAGAACTTTTATCTTCGTAAATATGAACATTTGATTACTTATAAAGTGGTTTTTAAGCATAGTGAACAGAAGGCTCTGTGCAGTTGAAAATATTTACCAAATATGTTAATATGAAGTGAGCAAGACTACTGAGACCAGAAATAACGTTTATTGCGAAAAAGTACAATGTACATTAGAAAATTCAAAAGCCTTACACTGATGGCACAATTTATAAATATCTTTTATAATATCTTTTTGTCTGAGTGTTGACACCACCTCTTCTTCATTGACGAACAAAACATCACTACCTGAAAACAGCAATGTATTACATATGTCTATTTATAAGTAGGCCGCATCATAAGTTTACGGTAAGACCACTGGGTGTATTCGTAGCACTGTCCACATATGATGACACCTATGCCAATAATAGTAATTATTAATTCCCAGATAGACAATTCAGACAAATAGGTTTTAGACTAACAATGCGCTACATGTTTATGCAGGTTTCGTGCATACCTATTCGAGATAAGATTTAAAGTGCAGTAGGACTTAAAACCTAAAACTTACAGATGGGAAGTGGGAAAAATGAAAAATGCCCACCAGGACATTGAACAGAAAAAATATCTTTTCAGTAAATTCATTCCGATAAGCTGTACAATGTATATATATATAGTCACAGATATTGCTCAATTCAACATAGTAACGTAGGAAGATTAAAGAAAATAATTCTCTATTTGATATGAAAGTTTGAATACGTAATGGAATATGAATATAAGTCACAAGAGGTACAGAAACCAAAATAATAATAAAATAACTGTGTAATATGTAAAATATTTCTCATGGAGTCAGAGGTAAATAGGATGACCATAGAGACAAAGTGAATATGGAAAGTATAAAGGGAATGAGTAACCAAAAAAAACAAAAAGAAGCAACAGGTAAGAAACCTAATACCCGTACACCCATAGCAAATTTAAACCTTAAAACAACTTCATCTGAACATTGATTTCTCAAAGCAGATAGCGAGATCTTATACAGTACATAGGTCTTGAGTGAATTTCGCCTCAGTTTCTCAGTGAATAAGTGGTAAGTCAGTTCAGACATGGTGACAGGTGATGAGATAATTAATAAGCGCTTCTGATTGAAGCAGAGTTACCTTTCTGCAGCCATGCTGCGTAGTGTTCTCTAACACGTTTCGAAAGAATGCGCATAGAATGACTTATAGACGTAGCTCCACTATTTCAAATGCTCGTATATATATGCACACTGAAGTGGTCATACTTTGGAGTTTTCCTCTCAAACTGATGAAAACCATTGGGTGACCAGAGAATATCACTCAGCGTTGCAGCAAAGGGATGTGTCCCCAAAAGTCTAGGTTCATGTATCATGTTTTTTTTCTGACAAGGAACCGACTTGTTTTTGGTTATGGGGTTAATAGTCATTCGAAACAAGCCAGAGCTGAAAAATTAAATACAGATCTCAATTACAGGTGGGGGCTTATTAATTATATCAATGCTCTGGGATATGTTTTACTTCACACCTATGTTGCGAATGTTCAAGAGGTTACTGTAAGCAGCTAGAAGCACCACTACTTCTTTAGTGATATGGTTATTAAGCATAGTGATAAGGACTGCACAAAATCATACACAATCTATGGGGTTACTAAGTACACTTATAGATTCATGATATAAAAACACTACAAAAAGTGACTTACTTCTGTTCCTCTGTCGGTTTGATGTTGATGAAATCCATTATCAGTGGTATAAAATCGGAGACATTCTGATGAATATGTTGCTTGAACAACTGGTACATTAGGACAACAAGAATAGGAATTTCTTGCATAACTTTAAGGGAAAATCGTGATTTTGGTAGAATGTGATACTAAAAATGTTACTTAATTAACTTTGCCACTTACCACCATTAAAGAACCGTCAGGTTTAACTTCCTGAGTGTATACGTTGGTAACAGTAAACGCATTTCGAACCTCTGCGTCAATATTCACATCAGTGATGGAAGGAACTTCTATTTTCATTTTAGGCTCGAAAATATCAAGTGCTCGGAGCTTTAGATCATGATAAACTTCTTTAACAAACTCCAAAAATCGAGTAACCTAAAAATATCAAGAACTATATTGATTACTAACATCATTTGAGAATGACGGCCGGTAGAATTTATGGATATCAATTATTGATTTGATACACATTAACACATTATCTTCATTTTCAACCTGTAGGTGCTGGATGTAATAAAAAGTCTATACCTCAACCAGTTTGAACATCGTTTCAAGAATAGATCGAGCTAATGGTCTTAAATGGTCGCCATTAGGAATTTTCTGAATAATTCCTAGGCATAAACGACGTAAGTGCTGAGTGTCAGACTCTTGAAGATTCTCCGGCCTCGTTGACAATAAAAAGTTCTGAATCTTGTCATGGATGATAAAGCTGAGGTCTTGAACCTCTCTCTCAGATGACACATTCTAAAACTTTACCAACGTGAATGAAAACTTACAACTAAGCATTCACATATTTCCTGGCCGATATGTAATTTTTCTTCCAAAGCTACAGAAAAATATACCGTTAACCAAGTCAACAAACCAATGTTTTCATTGAATAGTCTCTCAAGCCTCTCTGTAACTACTGTGCATACATTTCCAGGCCTCATCGGTGTGACAATAGCACCGAAGGACAGTACCACAGGGTCTGACTTTCCCGCGCGTGAACTTAAAACTGTAGAAACTCTATGCTTTATCACGTGACTGTGGTCTTTCCTTCGATTACATCTGATACGCAATAGGTTTAATGTAACTTGTGAAATTTAGTAAGGACTTCTTATTTTGGCGCTCTACATTGGCTTAGTTACATAAAACTCTCATTTCTCTGGTGTTTCTGACCAGGAAGTTGTGGAATAGGTTGTAATTCGTTTACCTTCGAACACTGAATCTGTGGATTTAATCTTGTTGACCATCAGTACGTACAATTAAAGGCATGGCATTTTGTGGATGTTTAACACTGAGTAATATCTATATATATGTGTATATTATTGGATTGATTAGCACATGGTTTGCCTTTCTGGAATCCAACTTGTTCCAGTGGGACTGGCGGAGTTCTGCATCCAGTGCATCTCTTATTCTCTCCAGGATGACGCGACTTAATATTTTACTCGGCGTGGACAAGATCCAGTTTTTTCAAAAGCCTAAGTAGTCCTTGTTTGGTAGTTCGACAAGATACCTTTCTTTCCTTCCAAACCATTTGCAATAATGGCGTGATCATATCTACCGCAGTCTCTATGTCTGTTTTCAGTGCTTTGAAGGGATTCCATCTGGCCCCGTCGTCTCCCTGAACTTAAGCAACTAGATAGCATTCAAGATTTCCGCTTTTGTTATGGGACTTGTGTCCAGTGGCAGGCAGTTCTGTGAGTATTGTTGGTGGTATTTGTAGGCGATGGTCAATTCAAGAATACTTTGAAGTGATCAGCCCATTGATATATTTGTCCCTACTCCTTGGTAATTAGGTTCCCTTGACCATATTCTATAGGTTTCATCTGCATTGATCTTTTCTTGGATGGTGACATGGTTATCTGGTATAATTTCCTTAGTTCTCTTTTGCCTGCGCACTGCCTCTTTTGCTTAGTGGGTCTTAGAATTGTCTTTACTGGCATTTTTCTTAATTCAGTGCGATGTATACTGAATTCGGCTTCCCCTTCTGATGTTCATCTCTGCATTGAGTCATCTCTTTCACCATCCTCCTTTCTTCTATTAACTTCCAGGTAGGTGTCCGTTGAGAGCTATTCCTTATCTTGTCACTTCTCTCTTCTTGGAAGGGTTGTACACGTTTCCTCAAACACTACGTTCAGAGAGTTTTATTATTCTTCTATACAGGTTTCCTCAGTGATCCTACTTGGTGCTTCCTACTTTCCTCTGATCAGATCTGTAGTGAAGGTATCCTTTGTAGATTTGTCGTCCAGTTTCTGAGTGTTGAACTTCAGTAGTGGTCTCCCTCCAGTTGTTAACTCCCTACCATACTATCTTCTAAACTAACTGTATTCGAATCCACTTGTTATTGTATTGTTTATAAAATAGGTTCTACTAGCTGTTGCGTAATACTCATCAGTTTATAATTGAGGAGTCTGAGGAGGAAGTTACTACAAACAACTATTCGCTAAAATATTTCTACGTTTGAATATTTTATGATTTTATTTAGATAAATTTATTTTGCAACACAATGCGGTTGTAAGTATCTGCTTGAAACGGATAATTTACTCACTAAACAGTGATCAATACTGTATTATTGTTTTTTATCAAAAAATTATTCTTTGATGGCATTATGCTGTAATACAGTGCCCAAATTCTATTATATAAGTGACAAATAGTTTGGATTTTCCTTCAATCGCTGATTTAATACTCTACACTAATTGTATAAAATGTGACGGTTTATTACTTCAGTTTTCGATGTTTACTTATGCACTTCATTTAAAAAAATTAATTACATCCCTTTAGTGTGTCTTTACACTTTCTTCGACCTTATTACCAGTTAAATTTCGAATATTATATGAGTGGACATTAGGTGGCACAATGGTTAGGACTCTCGCCGACCATGCACATGGTCCGGAGTTCGATCCCCTGCCGACGCACACCCGATATCTATGGTCGGCCTGCAAAATTTGGGCTACCGATATCCGTGCTGAAAATTCCATACTTGTACTGAAAATACGGTGTGGCACCAAGCTGTAACCAAAAAATAAAATAAATTATGCGAGTGGCGGCCTGCTGAAATCACTGGGCTACAAAAATTGCTTCCCACCAAAATGTTTAATTCCATCTGGATTTATCATTTTTTAATCGTCCAGTCATATCAGATAATCAATATGTGATCTTGCGCGCTGATTTAACTTGCTTCTAAGTAAACGCTGTGCAGTTCTTTAACGAAATGAAGGTATACTTTAGATTATTACTTTACATGTAAATCCTATATGAAGAAAAAAGTATCTTGGAACTATATGCGCTGAAAATTTTTGTACCATGTGTTCACATATTGTCTCAAATAAAGCTTTATAATTATCTTGTATTCTGTTTAATCGAGTGTTTAGACGCTTGCTGACAACAAACTAGGCAAAATGAAACTGTCTAAAGAAAAGTGGTTTGGTGTTTGCAGGTCATATAATAATAATAATAATAATAATAATCACTTCAACGCACTGTTGATCTGCTATCCACATAATACGTAACCTCATATTCGCAGATAAAAACAAATTTACACTAGTTATTGTCTTTCAAAAGGCTTCCATTCATAGTATATCCTGTATGTATAATACGTTTCACACAATCATACTTATGACCTAGAAATTCGATCACCTGAATAGTCGTATTTAAGAAAACTGATGAACAATAAGTTGGAACGGCAACAGCGATCAGTCGGTCAATATAGAGGATTATGTCGCATAAATTATAATTATATTTCAATAGTTCACACACAATGATAAGTTTTGTTATTGGTTACTGATATTGATTATGTCACATGTTACTCCGTCTATTCCGTTTCGATCAATCAATTTATTTAAGCCGTTTTAATCGTTTATTTTTTCTTGTTGTCAAAGCATTCTATCCTTCATGAAATACAGAGTTTCCTGGACTTATTATTACATACTCATCTTCTGAAATTAATACTTTTGAAAAATTCCCATTCGAACATTTGTTCATGCCTGTAAAAATGGCTGGTTTCTGTTCCAGAAATAAAAATTATTATTATTATAATAACATTAATAGACAGAAGACCAGTAGTTCATAGTTAGAATAATGACGACTGGTTAAATGTTGTTCTATTTCGAGAACTACTTTAAAATCAGCCAACCTTGCGTAAATCGCCCTATTTAATTATAATCTGACTTTACATTCTCATTAAGAAGAAATAATTTTTCTTCAAAAGGTGCAAGTGTGAACCCGACTCATACCTACTCTATACAAAAATACAGCTTTAGGCAGTGGTGGTGCCAATTATTGTGGGTGATATGATGCTATAAAAGTATTGTAACAACGGAAGACAAGGGCCAGGCAACAGATTGTTTATTAAGGAAAATCAACACATATTTATAGATTTTAATGTACATCATTGTAGATTATCGTTAGTAGAAAATACAGTCTTTTGATTGGTTGTTTCTCACAGAACGTTAACCTTGCATCTCTTTGTGGCTGTGTCAGATCATCCATAAGCTAACTGTACCCGCCTACGCAAAGCCTTTGTTCTCATTTTCTCACCACCAATATTGCGGACATAAACATTGACGTCAATCACTGTCCTCCAACTTTGGCTAGCAGCCAGCTCTCACCACAGTATGAGTATAAAACTTTCTATCCAGTGGATGTAATTGTTGAGTATGGATTAGAGAACAGTTTGAAATAATTGCATAAGAAGAATGTTCCACTTCGACCTATCATAGACATGATCAACTCACCACATCATCAGATCGCTAAGTGACTAGCAGATATCCTTAAACCGGTAAGGAGACAAATGAAAAAGTATAGCCTTAGTTGTACGTTCGACTTCATCTATTCAGTGAAAGATATCAACGTGTCTGAAAGAAAAATGCATTCAATAGATATCAACTATCTACTCACAAGCATCCCACTGACCGAGACAATATGCTTCATCTGTGACTACACCAAATCCAACATCCTAGAAGTTCGGATGCACCTTTAATATCCACTTCAAATTCAATAAACAATTCTATGTACAGAAAGATGGTTTCGCTATGGGGTCTCCTCTAGGTACACTGCTAGCTGACTGCTTCATGGTGAGTCTCAAAGACAGCATCCTCGATCATCCTTTGATCAGTAAACTGCACCTATATAAGAGATAGGTTTGTAAGCTGGGATGAAGAAAGCTGATTCAGAGTATCTCCTCAAAACCCTCAACGCAGTACACCCATCAGTAAAAATTCACCTTAGAACGTGAATCGAACATGGCATTTCTATTCCTGGATGTACCACATATCAGAATATAATACTGCACGATCCAAAGATCAATGTATCGCAAGGCAACATGGACGGCCCAGTTCATCAATTTCCAGAACTTCGTCCCACTTGTCCGAAAGCGAAACCTAGCACGTATATTATGGAAGTGTAGACGCCTGTAGCGGTAAATAATTCCCCAAAATTATTGACCACAGCAATCATCACTCAACATTGGATGCTGACCCTCACTGTTTAAGTCGACTTGTTTAACTGAAGGCTTCCGGTCAAGCATCCCCGCCATTTGGTACTCCGTCGTGTCACGTGCGTGCACGATCAATAGCTGGCTAAGCACTCAATACGCTTCACGATTTAGTCCCGAAATATATATCGTACTTTCGACGACTAAATCTGGTCTTTTGCTTTATCTTTGGTACTCGAAGAGCGAACACTCTAGAAGTTGTTGGTATAAGATCTTGCGTTAGTATACTCCGTACAATTCGCGAACGTCAATACCGTCAAACTCCAAACGCTACTTACTGGACACAAAAGTAAGAAGAGGAGCAGACGTTGGCTCAGACCATCATCTCGTGCAACGAACACTCCAAATCAAATTGAAAACTTCTAAGAAAACAGGAGCTGCAGATAGACCAAATCAAAACTGAATGATCAGGCTACAAAGAACACCTTCACTGCAATCATAACGAAAAAGGCGGAGACACAAATCAACACCAGCGAAGAGACCAGCGTTGAAAAGCACTGGAACAATCTGAAATCAGTGTGGATTCAAACCTGCATGGAAGTTCTAGGCAGAAAGAAGAGACAGGATAAACAGTGACTCACTACGAACACATGGAAACTAACAGAAGAGAGAATAGTGGTGAAACAAAAGATTATCCAGTGCGTCGACGAGCAACAAAAACAGGAGTTGAATGCAAGCTACAATACACTGAACGAAAGAGTAAAGGAAAGTGCCAGGGAAGACAAAGACAATATTATGAAGCTATGGCAAGTGAAGCAGAACAAGCCACAGTGCAGGCAAAGAAGACTTCGCAACACTCTGCCAAACAACCAGTTTCCTATCGCGGAAGAGATCAACACAAATTCAGCTAGTGAAGGATGACAATGGAAAGTCAATCACCAAAGAGTTGGAGCAAAGGAAACACTGGGCTGAATACTTCTAAAGACTTCTAAACCGACCGCCACCTACAACGCGCCAAATACCAACAGCAGAAACAGAAATACCGGTGGATATCAACCCTCTGACGAAAACAGAAATCCTGAAGGAAATAAAGATGCTGAAAACAGGAAAATCAGCTGGACCATACAGAATCCCAGCAGGAGCACTGAAAATGGACCCAGAGACATCAGTAGATTTGATGACACCACTACTGAAGAAGGTGTGGAAAGAGGGCAAGGTACCTGCGAATTGGAGCACAGGCTACTCACTCGAACCGTAAAAGAAAGGAGACTTAAGTCAATGCAAGAACTGGCGTGGTACTATGCTCCTGTCCACCCCAAGCAAAATACTAAGCCGCATCATCCTGGAGAGTATCAAACACGCCCTGGATGGAAAACTCCGACCAGAACAGGCTGGATTCAGGAGAAACAAGTCATGCGTCGATCAAATCACAACACTACGGATCGTCATTGAACAGGGCAGTCAGCTCTCTACCTCAACTTTATCGACTTTGAAAAGTCCTTCGACAGCGTCGACCGAGAGGTGGTTTGGAAACTACTTCACTACTGCGAGTTGCCGCCAACAAATATACACCTCATCCAACAGTTGTACGATAATGCTGCATGCCAAGTAATCCACAACCGGAAACTTACGGAATCCTTCGAAGTGAAGACGGGAGTAAGACAAGCTGGCTGCTTAATATCTCCAATGGTTTTCCTGATTGTGGTAGACTGGATAATGCGATAGTGAGCAACAAGTAGACATGCCTCTGGTCATAGAAATGCCGAAGTTTCGTGGTCGGCGACTCCAATGCCCCAACACTTGACTAGATAAGCCTTGCAATGCTATCTTCAGAGAACTCCTGTGATTATAAACTATTGGAATCTAGCATTTTGCTAAACCTAGTCCAACATATCATTCCATACAACATCTTCCTTCTTTAAGAAGCAGCAATCAAACGGTCCTTACTTTCATTTGGATGGCAGCATTCTCATGGAACAAAACCCCAGCTCGACCAAACTTTGAAAGCTGATGTAAATGTTATTTTCTCAGTAGCTAACTCAGCGAACTAGTACATAAACCCAGAGTCCCACGTAGAAGCCTCATAGAAACAGTTTAAACTACTTTATACTGGGATAACTGAACCTTTCATTCCTTGGTCTATCCCAAAGAATCGGAATCACTGCTCACCTTGGATAAACAGAGAGGTTAGTAAACTAAATTACTCAGACGTAAACACAAATGATGAAACCTGTTTACCACAGTTGAGACTCCTATGACCAGGAATCTGTACAGCGTTGCCAGGGACAAAGCTATTGTAGAAACAGGCCAATCAAAGATGAATTTCGAAATGCATCTGGATAAAAATGCAGCGGTACAACCTAAGAAAATTTTCTCACACATGAACTTCAGAAATAAGACATCCAATGGAGTCCCAAACCTGACTGCCGACAATGGCACAATCGAAGAGGATCAAGGAAAGGCGGAAGCAATGGCAGACTACTTATCTCAAGTGTTTACACAGGAGTTGTCACTCTCTATAGGATCAGACTCCGTTGACATCGACCAAGATATTGTGCTCAACTGATAAAGAGACTAGATGTATGGGAGTCTATGGGTCCTGGTAGTCTGCATACAAGGCTTCTCAAGGAACTATCAGCTCACATGGCTGGCCCACTGACTATGATCTTCAAGCTATCTGTCCTAAGTGCAATGTTACCGCACAACTGGAAAGACACCATGGTAACCCCCATCCACAAAGGAAAATCAAGTTAATGCTCTCCAAACTACAGGCCTATTAGTCTCACCAGCACCTAAATCAAGACATTGGAAAGAATCATCAGGAAAGCTATCATAGCATATATGGAAAACGACAAATTGCTGTCCAGAGCACAGCATGGTTCCAGAGGAAACCTCTCATGCCTTTCAAACCTTCTCTCTGCAAGTGAAAGCTAGATTAAATCAAGGGACAACTGAAAACCCGTCGACAGAGTCTTCATAGACTTCAGAAAAGACCTCGATAAAGTTCCCCACAAAAGACTACTTTTGATACTGGAAAGTCTCGGCACAAAGGCGGCTTAATAAACTAGATTAGGGAATTCCTCATAGATAGGAGGATGAGGGTCAGGATCAACTCGAAACTCCCCTCCTGGACAACAGTGCGTAGGGGAGTGCCATGAGGCACGGTACTCGGACCTCTCCAATTTATTTTGTATGTCAGTGAGTTATCTGTGCTTATGGATTCCCCAATGGTCCTATAGGCAGATGACTCAAAATTGTGGAGAGCTGAATGGCAACAACGATACGCTCACGTTTCAAGGGGATCTCAGCAAATTATTGGATTTATTCAAAGAATGGATGCTCCCGATCAACCTAGCGAAGTATTCGACTGTGTGCACTGGACACGCAAGCACCAGCGCCTAAACATTAGAGGGAATAATACTCCATTTAGTCGGGTCTCATTTGGATTGAGGTGTCATAGCAAGTCACTACTCACAAACCACAGAGCATTGCCGGCGGTAGCTATCCGTATTTTCACATCCCAATGGGTAATTTTTTGTTTTGAATTGCTTCTGGTTTAAGTAAAACAAGTAATTTTAGGATTTTAAGACAAACACTTGGATTCGCATACATAATATCCTGTGTAACCGTCCATGTTCTTCATCTCCTAAGGCCGTTTAACCTAAAACTACTTACCATGAATTGTCTGTGAGAGTCAAAATCATCCCATCCTATAGTTAAGCGGGGAGATTCGTGGTCTGCTTGATCGCGAACATAATCGTCCCATCGTATTTATCACCCACGAAAATTTTGGTCCACGTGTCTTCACACTTTAGGTAGAGGCTACTGCTCAAAGCCACCAATCATAGACGAAATTCGAAAAATTCTTGAATCCAGCTGCAACAGAACAACTAAGTGGACAACTTTTGCACATCCACCCAATCAGCAAGATGTCCCGCGGAGTCCTTCACGCTAATAACCAACAAAAACATAAAGGGTGTGTAAAATTTGGAAGCATGGCAGACTACTTCACCAGATTCTTGATACAACAACCGCTGCCAGATGTAGCAACTGTTGTGGTAGGGCTACAAGAACACAGAATAAGCTCTGTTGACATCCATCAGAACGTTTTATTCAAATTCTCCACAATTCGACAGAGTGTCTCACTTAAGGTTACTTATAAGTCTGGAAAGTTTTAGAAGCAAGTGTAAACTGCTCAACTAGATCATGAGATTGCCTCTAGGAAAGAGACATGGAATCATATTCAGCTGAAAATTTGTTTCCTAGGCAACGGTAAGTTATGTTCATCGAAAGGTGCTGTACTCTGTCCCGCACTGTTCATCCTGCCTATCAACTATTTACCTACTCTCCCCAAGTCTTCTGTTCATGCTTATCAGAATCATAATTGTTGATTGGGGGTAGAAGGCCTGACGCCTATGCAGCGGTAGGTTATTGTCAAAAGCTTTTAGCCATGCAATTCATCATTGAACATCGGATGTTGACCCTCACTGTTCAAGTCGAATTGTTTGACTGAAGGCTCATGGTCAAATATCCATGCCATTTAGCACGCCATCATGTTACGTTCGTTCGTTCGGGCACGATCCCCAGCTAGCTAGACAACCAACCTCGCACTCCAATTTGGTCCCGAAACTTACTTCTTAATTTGGACGATTGATTTTGGTGTTTAGATTTGCCTTTAGTCTACGCGGAACCAGTACTATGTAATTTGTGGTTATTAGGTCTTGCATCACAATTCACCTAAATATCCGTGAACGTCAGCACCCTCAGCCTCTAAGCCTATGTTAACCCTTATTGAATGTGTCAGTTGATGTCTCTGACACCTCTTCTTCTGGGAGTCGGTTCCAGGAGTTTATGACTTAGTGTCAGGACCGGTACTCTGCATAAATATAGTTTCTCCTTCTCTTTTGAACTATGTCCTCTAAGGTGTTCCGACCTGGTTGGGAAGAAAAGAGAGGATAGATCAAGTCCGTAGTCATTATTTAAAATTCTAATCTTTTAACTAAATCTCAACCCTGCCTACGGTATGATAGGGAGAAGTTTAAAAAGTCTAGTCTTTCCTCCTCCGATAGTCTAGTCATGCGAGGAATCATACGTGTTACCTTCCTTTGGACCCTCTCTAGAATATCTGAGCCCCCTTAATTACAAGGACTGGCCGACTGGAAACAGTTTTGCAGTCTTGACCTCACCAGCGATTCATATAAGGCGGTGAACATATCTCTGGAGATTCTAGTAAAAGGCCCAGGAATTACCCATTAGGATGTGAAAATACGGATAGCTACCGCCGGCAATGCTCTGTGGTTTGTGAGTAGTGACTTGCTATGACACCTCAATCCAAATGAGACCCGACTAAATGGAGTATTATTCCCTCTAATGTTTAGGCGCTGGTGCTTGCGTGTCCAGTGCACACAGTCGAATACTTCGCTAGGTTGATCGGGAGCATCCATTCTTTGAATAAATCCAATAATTTGCTGAGATCCCCTTGAAACGTGAGCGTATCGTTGTTGCCATTCAGCTCTCCACAATTTTGAGTCATCTGCCTATAGGACCATTGGGGAATCCATAAGCACAGATAACTCACTGACATACAAAATAAATTGGAGAGGTCCGAGTACCGTGCCTCATGGCACTCCCCTACGCACTGTTGTCCAGGAGGGGAGTTTCGAGTTGATCCTGACCCTCATCCTCCTATCTATGAGGAATTCCCTAATCTAGTTTATTAAGCCGCCTTTGTGCCGAGACTTTCCAGTATCAAAAGTAGTCTTTTGTGGGGAACTTTATCGAGGTCTTTTCTGAAGTCTATGAAGACTCTGTCGACGGGTTTTCAGTTGTCCCTTGATTTAATCTAGCTTTCACTTGCAGAGAGAAGGTTTGAAAGGCATGAGAGGTTTCCTCTGGAACCATGCTGTGCTCTGGACAGCAATTTGTCGTTTTCCATATATGCTATGATAGCTTTCCTGATGATTCTTTCCAATGTCTTGATTTAGGTGCTGGTGAGACTAATAGGCCTGTAGTTTGGAGAGCATTAACTTGATTTTCCTTTGTGGATGGGGGTTACCATGGTGTCTTTCCAGTTGTGCGGTAACATTGCACTTAGGACAGATAGCTTGAAGATCATAGTCAGTGGGCCAGCCATGTGAGCTGATAGTTCCTTGAGAAGCCTTGTATGCAGACTACCAGGACCCATAGACTCCCATACATCTAGTCTCTTTATCAGTTGAGCACAATATCTTGGTCGATGTCAACGGAGTCTGATCCTATAGAGAGTGACAACTCCTGTGTAAACACTTGAGATAAGTAGTCTGCCATTGCTTCCGCCTTTCCTTGATCCTCTTCGATTGTGCCATTGTCGGCAGTCAGGTTTGGGACTCCATTGGATGTCTTATTTCTGAAGTTCATGTGTGAGAAAATTTTCTTAGGTTGTACCGCTGCATTTTTATCCAGATGCATTTCGAAATTCATCTTTGATTGGCCTGTTTCTACAATAGCTTTGTCCCTGGCAACGCTGTACAGATTCCTGGTCATAGGAGTCTCAACTGTGGTAAACAGGTTTCATCATTTGTGTTTACGTCTGAGTAATTTAGTTTACTAACCTCTCTGTTTATCCAAGGTGAGCAGTGATTCCGATTCTTTGGGATAGACCAAGGAATGAAAGGTTCAGTTATCCCAGTATAAAGTAGTTTAAACTGTTTCTATGAGGCTTCTACGTGGGACTCTGGGTTTATGTACTAGTTCGCTGAGTTAGCTACTGAGAAAATAACATTTACATCAGCTTTCAAAGTTTGGTCGAGCTGGGGTTTTGTTCCATGAGAATGCTGCCATCCAAATGAAAGTAAGGACCGTTTGATTGCTGCTTCTTAAAGAAGGAAGATGTTGTATGGAATGATATGTTGGACTAGGTTTAGCAAAATGCTAGATTCCAATAGTTTATAATCACAGGAGTTCTCTGAAGATAGCATTGCAAGGCTTATCTAGTCAAGTGTTGGGGCATTGGAGTCGCCGACCACGAAACTTCGGCATTTCTATGACCAGAGGCATGTCTACTTGTTGCTCACTATCGCATTATCCAGTCTACCACAATCAGGAAAACCATTGGAGATATTAAGCAGCCAGCTTGTCTTACTCCCGTCTTCACTTCGAAGGATTCCGTAAGTTTCCGGTTGTGGATTACTTGGCATGCAGCATTATCGTACAACTGTTGGATGAGGTGTATATTTGTTGGCGGCAACTCGCAGTAGTGAAGTAGTTTCCAAACCACCTCTCGGTCGACGCTGTCGAAGGACTTTTCAAAGTCGATAAAGTTGAGGTAGAGAGCTGACTGCCCTGTTCAATGACGATCCGTAGTGTTGTGATTTGATCGACGCATGACTTGTTTCTCCTGAATCCAGCCTGTTCTGGTCGGAGTTTTCCATCCAGGGCGTGTTTGATACTCTCCAGGATGATGCGGCTTAGTATTTTGCTTGGGGTGGACAGGAGCATAGTACCACGCCAGTTCTTGCATTGACTTAAGTCTACTTTCTTTTACGGTTCGAGTGAGTAGCCTGTGCTCCAATTCGCAGGTACCTTGCCCTCTTTCCACACCTTCTTCAGTAGTGGTGTCATCAAATCTACTGATGTCTCTGGGTCCATTTTCAGTGCTCCTGCTGGGATTCTGTATGGTCCAGCTGATTTTCCTGTTTTCAGCATCTTTATTTCCTTCAGGATTTCTGTTTTCGTCAGAGGGTTGATATCCACCGGTATTTCTGTTTCTGCTGTTGGTATTTGGCGCGTTGTAGGTGGCGGTCGGTTTAGAAGTCTTTAGAAGTATTCAGCCCAGTGTTTCCTTTGCTCCAACTCTTTGGTGATTGACTTTCCATTGTCATCCTTCACTAGCTGAATTTGTGTTGATCTCTTCCGCGATAGGAAACTGGTTGTTTGGCAGAGTGTTGCGAAGTCTTCTTTGCCTGCACTGTGGCTTGTTCTGCTTCACTTGCCATAGCTTCATAATATTGTCGGCGAAGTTAAACTTTAGACACCAGTAACAACCAATCAGCAAAAGACCTTGAACAGACCAATCACAAGAAAGAGGCGTTTATGATAAGTGGTAATGTATATTTATAGAAAAATGCATAAAAAATAGGATAAAACAATTACAACGGCTATCTTTCACGAACATGGGACAGAAACATTTCCCAATTCAGCAACGGACTGTCAATAGAAAATTCGCACCACACTCTGTATATATATATATATATTCATCTAAATGACTATAAATGAGATCCTTCCGGGATCCATTTATAGCCCTTACCCGATTTTTCAACCGGCCCCAAAATCCTTCAATAGAATTTGTATGAGTTCCGGCAACTGGATCCACAAAATCGTTTGAATGGTTCACTCGGTGATGACTATATCCCAAGGATGAAGGCGAATTATAACCTTTCCACTCGTCCGTGTGTATAATTGAACCCCCTTTGACGAGTCTCGTTATAATAGGTATTAACGTTGTCGCCTTTCTATCTCCTATTCTTTCAACGAATCCCTTTCGTAAGAAAGTATCGTATAAACCTATCACCCAGATATTATTCGCTCGCTGGCGACCACGGTTGTATTTCTTTTTCAGCATCACAGTTTCATCCAAGTGCATGATAACGTCTTCTCCACCCAACAACGAAGTGATCTTCTCGATCTTCCAGGATTCAATATCTCTGCAATACTGGTACCATTGAACTGTTGAGACGAGGCTGTTCTCCGTCTCCGCAGCTGTTGCTCTCACTGGCTGTTTTAATACCCAGTAGTTGCAGATATATAAAATTTGCGTCAAGGAGAGGTGCGACATTGCAAAAAAAGTTCCTACGAAATATTAAAATTATCAACTTACCCTCTCTAATGCTAACACGCTTGGAGCATATAGCACAACGATGGACAAATCCATCAATTGACCTAATATAGCTTTTTAAGGTCATGATACATCCCTGTCCTTTCGAAGCAAGCCTAAGTCCAAGCAATAGTGAAAGACACTATCCTCCTAGATTTGCAAACGTAACCTTGTAAGGGCACGCATTGAAATGAATCAGGCGCTATACAACATTGAACTACATTAGTGAATCTCATTGGATAATTTGACGTCGTTCGCTGATTGGGGGTGACTGGTGTCTAAAGTTTAACTTGGCCATATTGTCTTTGTCTTCCCTGGCACTTTCCTTTACTCTTTCGTTCAGTGTATTGTAGCTTGCATTCAACTCCTGTTTTTGTTGCTCGTCGACGCACTGGATAATCTTTTGTTTCACCACTATTCTCTCTTCTGTTAGTTTCCATGTGTTCGTAGTGAGTCACTGTTTATCCTGTCTCTTCTTTCTGCCTAGAACTTCCATGCAGGTTTGAATCCACACTGATTTCAGATTGTTCCAGTGCTTTTCAACACTGGTCTCTTCGCTGGTGTTGATTTGTGTCTCCGCCTTTTTCGTTATGATTGCAGTGAAGGTGTTCTTTGTAGCCTGATCATTCAGTTTTGATTTGGTCTATCTGCAGCTCCTGTTTTCTTAGAAGTTTTCAATTTGATTTGGAGTGTTCGTTGCACGAGATGATGGTCTGAGCCAACGTCTGCTCCTCTTCTTACTTTTGTGTCCAGTAAGTAGCGTTTGGAGGTTCCAATATCCAATATCGTTTTTACGAGCTAGTATAAACCAATTTGATTTCTTTGCGCTCGCCTCTTGATTGTGAGGTAGAGGTTCCTGATCTTTGGTAAACGTCTGTGTAGCTCGTCCCGCCACTCGACTGTCGTAGCTTTGGTTGACTCCAACAGGAGTAGTGCTGGGATTAATTATATGGCGTCTGTAGTATGAAGTGTGTTAAGACTGTTACTACTGTGAATGGAGTTGATCCTTTCACCAGTTAGTGTTTCGGTATCGTCGTCAATGGAAAAGAGATAATAATAATAATAGATATAATTAGTAAAGGTATTCAGACTAACAGACAGAGAAAAAAATAAGAAAACGTAACAACAGTCAGTCAACCGGTATACATATATATATATACCAGTAATAATAATAATAATAAGTGTAGTTAAAGCTGTCAGGAGAGTAAGACTGAAGGGAATGTGAAGAAGTAAAACGACCAGTTTAATTGTCTACCTTTGAATGATATATGCGATTTTAAGGGGATAGGCCATTTGGATACAGTCCTTGTGTCGCTGCAAGGTTGTCCAGCCTTCGCTTAAAGGCGTCCACAGATGGTGCCATAGCTACATCTGCCGGTAAGGAATTCCAGGGACGGCAAACCCGCAGGGAAAAGAAGTGGGAGCGCACCCGGGTCCTTGCCCTCTGATGAGCTATCCTTCTGGGATTTCCACGAGGGAGCCTATACCTACTCAATGGCAGAACACCTTTGTTCGGGTGATTCTGATCATTTGTTTTTTTGTAGGCAGTAATTAAATCCCCCCTCAGGCGACCCTAAATGAGTGTGAATAGGCCTAATTTCTTCAGCCTTTCGTCATATGGTTTATTTCGGAGACCAACCACTCCTTTTGTTGCCCATCGTTGGGCTCTTTCCAAGAGGTTGGCGTCTCTTTTAAGCAGTGGGGGTGCAATGATATTATGAACTTCAAGATGCGGTCTGACGTATGTTTTATACAACCTTAGAAAGAGCTCAGGAGTGAGTGCACCTAATTGTCTATGTGTAAAGTGTATGACCGCATATGCCCTCGCTACATCCCCCGTGTAATTCACGCTTGTGTCCATTTTCTCCGTTAGAACTAGACCTAAGTCACGTTCCGACGTTGAGCAGGACAAGCTTTCATTGCACAGGGTGTAACTTGCATTCTGCAGTCTACAGGTGCGTAACTTCACTACTTTGCACTTTTTCAGGTTGAAAGTCATTCCACTGGTTACCGCCCAGTCTTCCAGAAGCCTTAGATCTGCCTGCAGCGTATCTGAGTCCTCCGGACACTTTACCGCCCTCCATATCTTTACGTCATCAGCGTATAGAAGAGTCGGGCAGTTTAGACGGCATGGTAAATCATTGATAAAAATCAAGAACATCAGTGGTCCCAGGATAGAACCCTGCGACACTCCTGATGACGAGCTGTGCCAAGATGATCTGACTCGATTGACCTTGGTGCAAAATTGCCTTTCAGTTAGGTAGTCCTTCAACCATGACAGAAGTGGTTTACCTAGACCTACCTGGCTTATTTTGTGTAGGAGAAGGTCATGGTGAACAGTGTCAAATGCCTTCTCAAAGTCTAGAAAGATCACATGGACAGGAACATTCATATCCCAGCATGATGTCCAATCGTCCCAAGCTGATAATAAGTTAGTGACGCAGGATCTTCCTTTCCTGAAACCGTGTTGGGCTTCATGGAGTATTTTAGACCTATCCAGATATTCCCTGATGTGATCATCAATAATACTTTCCAGTACTTTCGATACCACTGGGAGTAGAGCTACTGGTCTATAACTGGTGGGATTTTGCCTATCCCCACCCTTGAAGATCGGAGAAAGGATGCTTCTTTTCCATTCCTTTGGCAGTTTCTCCGATTCCATGGAGTGTTGGAACAAGTCGCATAAAGGCCTACAGAGAGCTTCGGCGCACTGTTTCAGAACAGATGGCCTGATGTCATCACACCCTGGGGACTTCCCAGGTATAAGTCGCTGCAGCTTTCTCAGTACTATTGCAGGGTTTATTTGAGGGGTGGCTATTTGGTCTTCCTCCTGTGAAATAGTCATGCCACTATTTTGGTTCGTAACGGTAATACCCACATTGCTGTTTAGCTGTTTGGCGAAGGCTAAACTGAATGTTTCAGCCATCTCCAGACTAGTGAGATATTGACCGTTTTGGCCTACTAAGGCGCAAGCCCCTTGGTTGGTTGGTTTCCTTTCCGACATGAATCGGTACAAATTCTTCGGGTTTGCCAGGAGTTTTTTAGCAAGGTTAGCCTGGAATGACCTTCTGTCCCTCCTGACTCTTGCATTGCACCGGTTCCTGAGTTCCAGGTATGCATCATGGTCGATCTGGCTTCTAGATACGCGCCACGTAAACCAAGCCTTCCTCTTTGCTTGCAGAATACGCTGCGTGCCTCTCTTTAACCATGATGATTTTCTTTTTGGCTGTGCTGTGACCAAAGGGACGGTATCCGAGATCGCTGTATGAATAATCTTTTTTACCGCTTCCCAGTGTTCATCCACAGACAGCTCATCCCATGCTAAGGGCCAGTCTGCATTGGACAAGAGCCTCCGCATTTCAGCGTAGTCAGCCTTGCTGTAACACAGACATGGTTGCGTAGCGTCCCACTGCAAGTGCTCACGGAGAACGAGGTCGAAACCTATGACTGCATGGTCACTACTTCCTAGAGGAGTCATGACCTGGACCTTTTCGACGAGTAGTTGGTCACTAGTTAGAATGTAGTCTAGTTTTGATGACTTTCCACTAGGGCCCCACCTAGTGTCGTCTCCAACATTCTCAGTCAGTCCCGTGTCCCGAATAGCTTGCAGTAGATTTCGGCCGAATTTTCCCTTAGCATACCCCGAGCCAAGGTTCAGTGATGGGGCATTGAAATCTCCAGCAATGGTGATTTGGTCATAGCCCAAGTCTCGTATCCCTGTGATAGTGCTGAGCAGTAGCTGATTGTGCTCTGCCCCACAGGTGGGAGATCGGTAGATGCCACCAAGTAAATGCTTGGTGTGGCCTACGGTGAAATGACACCATATGGAGTCTGGTAGTTCAATAAGTGGTGGGTTCGTTGCGCGAACACATTTAAGTTGCCTATCAAAGTATATGGCAACTCCCCCTCCTTCCTTATTATCCCTGTCTCTCCTGACCAAAACCATATCACCTATACTGATTTCATTATCGGCGATAGTGGGGGTTAGCCATGTTTCGGTGAGGATGATTATTTTCAGTTGTAGGTGTGCTTGGAGATTTCGGAGTTCACCTATTTTTACTCTCAGCCCCCTCACATTGCTATACAGGCAGCTGACAGTGAGTCTTACAACCTCAGCGTGTTGTGGGGTAGTTGACGTGAAGCTGTCTGCTGGTAGGGAACTTAGTGTTGGGACTAATTGGTCAGTTCCGATGGAACCGGCCCATTGTGGATTTTTCCCTTGGATTTAGGCAGGACACTTGGGTGGCACAGACTGTTATTCTCAGAACTGCATCGCTCGAGTGTCACTGAAGCTTGGGGACGTATTAAAGCCTCAGTTTGCTGCCTCCTTATGGTTCGAGGTCTGCTTTCGCAACATCGGATGTGTCCTCCCATTTTCCCCTTGATCTCATACCACCGTTGAAGTGTTATGGCCAACTGCTCTGGGGAGTTGAATGTGACACTAAGCAGCTTTGGGGAGCTAATCAGTGTGAGATGAGCGGGGCGAGGTAGTCGGTAAACGGAGATGGCTCCAGAAGCGCCAAGGGCCATCTGAGACGACAGCCATCTCCACTGCTGTACGTCATGCATGTGTTTTTCACAGGCAGTGCCCGTTTCCAGCTCCGGGACACCGTGCACTACCATAGAGGTGGAAGGCAAAAGTTCCGGTGACTCCCTTGCCATTTGTCTGACAGCCCATGGTCTGTCTTGTCTCACCCTTATGTTAGAGCTTCTGTCGATGGCTAGTACCTGAGCCATCAATAGTACCTTTTCGGCCTCTTCGGCAGAGTCCAGTGTAACCCGTAATGGGGGTGGCTTACCCTGAGGTGTGTGGACACCCCTGTACAGCCTGCACAATTTCACTGAATTAATATTCAGACCTAGTTTATTGCACAGGTTGGACCACTGTTCCTGATCAAACAGGGCCCGCTGTTCAAGCAAGCTGTCCTTGCTTACAGGTACGTTAAAGAGGATGAGCGAATTAGACCGATTAACCTCAGACTTAGGTTTGGCCTTTGGCTTCTCATATTCCTTTGCAGCATCAGCAACTTTAGGCTTCATCGGGTTCTGGCCAGCCTTTATTGTGTTACCAAGCTTGCTTGTGGATGCAAGTGGTGCTTCTCTAACTCTATCTTTCCTTAATGTTTTAGGTCCAACCTTGTGAATCTTCACCTTGTGAAAATTGGCATTTTCGGTCAGTAGGACTGGAGTGTCCTTCTTACTGTCTATGCCAAGTTTTGGCAATGTGATGTTAGCAGGTGGGGAGCTACATAAGACCGTGTTGGGACACAAGGGCGGCGTGAAGTTTCTGCTAACCGCAGACACGCTCTGTGTGACTACACCAGGGCGACAGAGTGGACAGATGTACCAAAACCACGGGCACGGGTTATTTCTCATAAACTCGTAGTATGATTTCGGTACCTCTTTGTCGCAACGGCAGTGCACCCACCGTTTGCAAAAATTGCATTCGAAAGCTGAGTCAGCTTTAGAAACAATGATATTGCACGCCTGGCATTCGTCTCCCTTACTTGGTGACGCCTTCGAGGTCTTATGACGTCTTGAGCGTTTCCTTTTAGGTTTGTTGTACTTCATACATTGGCTTTCAGTTGGTGCAGGTGTAGTATCCTGTCCTACTAGTATTGCCTGCGCCGTTTCAGTACTAGACTGTGGCAGTGCAGGCATAGTATCAGGACAGACGAGTCCTACACGGGTCTTTTGGAGAGGTATGCGATTTGGGGTTGGTGTCCCTGCGTTTTTGCCTTCTCTGGCTGAAGCCCTTGTGACTACAGAGTAAGGTGTTTTGGTGCCATTTCTAAGGTTACTTTCTACAGCCATATTAACTATCGCTAAAACTTATGCTGTATAAGAATAAGAGTGCAACAGTATCTACCCACAAGAAAAAGAATAAGACTGAAAAAGTACAAGACAAGGAAAAGAAAAGGTTTTCGACTTTACCTAGTACTTTCTGGATGATCGGCTTCACAGCAATCACGTGGTAGACCAACAAGTCTTGTTTATCTGAACGAGTGGGGAAGATGCTGCTACAAAAATAGCACCTGAAGCTTTGGCAGTAGTTCGAGACAGCTGGACTTACCACACAGAGATTCGATATGTAAGTAATGGTTGAATTTAATTCACCGGCTAGGAAGATCAGGTTTCCCAAGCGGATAATTCACAAAATAGGTATTTTCCGGTTAGAGAGGAAAAGTCACGTCGTGTGACGGTATTGACGTTCGCGAATTGTACGGAGTATACTAACGCAAGATCTTATACCAACAACTTCTAGAGTGTTCGCTCTTCGAGTACCAAAGATAAAGCAAAAGACCAGATTTAGTCGTCGAAAGTACGATATATATTTCGGGACTAAATCGTGAAGCGTATTGAGTGCTTAGCCAGCTATTGATCGTGCACGCACGTGACACGACGGAGTACCAAATGGCGGGGATGCTTGACCGGAAGCCTTCAGTTAAACAAGTCGACTTAAACAGTGAGGGTCAGCATCCAATGTTGAGTGATGATTGCTGTGGTCAATAATTTTGGGGAATTATTTACCGCTACAGGCGTCTACACTTCCATAATATACGTGCTAGGTTTCGCTTTCGGACAAGTGGGACGAAGTTCTGGAAATTGATGAACTGGGCCGTCCATGTTGCCTTGCGATACATTGATCTTTGGATCGTGCAGTATTATATTCTGATATGTGGTACATCCAGGAATAGAAATGCCATGTTCGATTCACGTTCTAAGGTGAATTTTTACTGATGGGTGTACTGCGTTGAGGGTTTTGAGGAGATACTCTGAATCAGCTTTCTTCATCCCAGCTTACAAACCTATCTCTTATATAGGTGCAGTTTACTGATCAAAGGATGATCGAGGATGCTGTCTTTGAGACTCACCATGAAGCAGTCAGCTAGCAGTGTACCTAGAGGAGACCCCATAGCGAAACCATCTTTCTGTACATAGAATTGTTTATTGAATTTGAAGTGGATATTAAAGGTGCATCCGAACTTCTAGGATGTTGGATTTGGTGTAGTCACAGATGAAGCATATTGTCTCGGTCAGTGGGATGCTTGTGAGTAGATAGTTGATATCTATTGAATGCATTTTTCTTTCAGACACGTTGATATCTTTCACTGAATAGATGAAGTCGAACGTACAACTAAGGCTATACTTTTTCATTTGTCTCCTTACCGGTTTAAGGATATCTGCTAGTCACTTAGCGATCTGATGATGTGGTGAGTTGATCATGTCTATGATAGGTCGAAGTGGAACATTCTTCTTATGCAATTATTTCAAACTGTTCTCTAATCCATACTCAACAATTACATCCACTGGATAGAAAGTTTTATACTCATACTGTGGTGAGAGCTGGCTGCTAGCCAAAGTTGGAGGACAGTGATTGACGTCAATGTTTATGTCCGCAATATTGGTGGTGAGAAAATGAGAACAAAGGCTTTGCGTAGGCGGGTACAGTTAGCTTATGGATGATCTGACACAGCCACAAAGAGATGCAAGGTTAACGTTCTGTGAGAAACAACCAATCAAAAGACTGTATTTTCTACTAACGATAATCTACAATGATGTACATTAAAATCTATAAATATGTGTTGATTTTCCTTAATAAACAATCTGTTGCCTGGCCCTTGTCTTCCGTTGTTACAATACTTTTATAGCATCATATCACCCACAATAATTGGCACCACCACTGCCTAAAGCTGTATTTTTGTATAGAGTAGGTATGAGTCGGGTTCACACTTGCACCTTTTGAAGAAAAATTATTTCTTCTTAATGAGAATGTAAAGTCAGATTATAATTAAATAGGGCGATTTACGCAAGGTTGGCTGATTTTAAAGTAGTTCTCGAAATAGAACAACATTTAACCAGTCGTCATTATTCTAACTATGAACTACTGGTCTTCTGTCTATTAATGTTATTATAATAATAATAATTTTTATTTCTGGAACAGAAACCAGCCATTTTTACAGGCATGAACAAATGTTCGAATGGGAATTTTTCAAAAGTATTAATTTCAGAAGATGAGTATGTAATAATAAGTCCAGGAAACTCTGTATTTCATGAAGGATAGAATGCTTTGACAACAAGAAAAAATAAACGATTAAAACGGCTTAAATAAATTGATTGATCGAAACGGAATAGACGGAGTAACATGTGACATAATCAATATCAGTAACCAATAACAAAACTTATCATTGTGTGTGAACTATTGAAATATAATTATAATTTATGCGACATAATCCTCTATATTGACCGACTGATCGCTGTTGCCGTTCCAACTTATTGTTCATCAGTTTTCTTAAATACGACTATTCAGGTGATCGAATTTCTAGGTCATAAGTATGATTGTGTGAAACGTATTATACATACAGGATATACTATGAATGGAAGCCTTTTGAAAGACAATAACTAGTGTAAATTTGTTTTTATCTGCGAATATGAGGTTACGTATTATGTGGATAGCAGATCAACAGTGCGTTGAAGTGATTATTATTATTATTATTATTATTATTATATGACCTGCAAACACCAAACCACTTTTCTTTAGACAGTTTCATTTTGCCTAGTTTGTTGTCAGCAAGCGTCTAAACACTCGATTAAACAGAATACAAGATAATTATAAAGCTTTATTTGAGACAATATGTGAACACATGGTACAAAAATTTTCAGCGCATATAGTTCCAAGATACTTTTTTCTTCATATAGGATTTACATGTAAAGTAATAATCTAAAGTATACCTTCATTTCGTTAAAGAACTGCACAGCGTTTACTTAGAAGCAAGTTAAATCAGCGCGCAAGATCACATATTGATTATCTGATATGACTGGACGATTAAAAAATGATAAATCCAGATGGAATTAAACATTTTGGTGGGAAGCAATTTTTGTAGCCCAGTGATTTCAGCAGGCCGCCACTCGCATAATTTATTTTATTTTTTGGTTACAGCTTGGTGCCACACCGTATTTTCAGTACAAGTATGGAATTTTCAGCACGGATATCGGTAGCCCAAATTTTGCAGGCCGACCATAGATATCGGGTGTGCGTCGGCAGGGGATCGAACTCCGGACCATGTGCATGGTCGGCGAGAGTCCTAACCATTGTGCCACCTAATGTCCACTCATATAATATTCGAAATTTAACTGGTAATAAGGTCGAAGAAAGTGTAAAGACACACTAAAGGGATGTAATTAATTTTTTTAAATGAAGTGCATAAGTAAACATCGAAAACTGAAGTAATAAACCGTCACATTTTATACAATTAGTGTAGAGTATTAAATCAGCGATTGAAGGAAAATCCAAACTATTTGTCACTTATATAATAGAATTTGGGCACTGTATTACAGCATAATGCCATCAAAGAATAATTTTTTGATAAAAAACAATAATACAGTATTGATCACTGTTTAGTGAGTAAATTATCCGTTTCAAGCAGATACTTACAACCGCATTGTGTTGCAAAATAAATTTATCTAAATAAAATCATAAAATATTCAAACGTAGAAATATTTTAGCGAATAGTTGTTTGTAGTAACTTCCTCCTCAGACTCCTCAATTATAAACTGATGAGTATTACGCAACAGCTAGTAGAACCTATTTTATAAACAATACAATAACAAGTGGATTCGAATACAGTTAGTTTAGAAGATAGTATGGTAGGGAGTTAACAACTGGAGGGAGACCACTACTGAAGTTCAACACTCAGAAACTGGACGACAAATCTACAAAGGATACCTTCACTACAGATCTGATCAGAGGAAAGTAGGAAGCACCAAGTAGGATCACTGAGGAAACCTGTATAGAAGAATAATAAAACTCTCTGAACGTAGTGTTTGAGGAAACGTGTACAACCCTTCCAAGAAGAGAGAAGTGACAAGATAAGGAATAGCTCTCAACGGACACCTACCTGGAAGTTAATAGAAGAAAGGAGGATGGTGAAAGAGATGACTCAATGCAGAGATGAACATCAGAAGGGGAAGCCGAATTCAGTATACATCGCACTGAATTAAGAAAAATGCCAGTAAAGACAATTCTAAGACCCACTAAGCAAAAGAGGCAGTGCGCAGGCAAAAGAGAACTAAGGAAATTATACCAGATAACCATGTCACCATCCAAGAAAAGATCAATGCAGATGAAACCTATAGAATATGGTCAAGGGAACCTAATTACCAAGGAGTAGGGACAAATATATCAATGGGCTGATCACTTCAAAGTATTCTTGAATTGACCATCGCCTACAAATACCACCAACAATACTCACAGAACTGCCTGCCACTGGACACAAGTCCCATAACAAAAGCGGAAATCTTGAATGCTATCTAGTTGCTTAAGTTCAGGGAGACGACGGGGCCAGATGGAATCCCTTCAAAGCACTGAAAACAGACATAGAGACTGCGGTAGATATGATCACGCCATTATTGCAAATGGTTTGGAAGGAAAGAAAGGTATCTTGTCGAACTACCAAACAAGGGTGACCTAGGCTTTTGTCCACGCCAAGTAAAATATTAAGTCGCGTCATCCTGGAGAGAATAAGAGATGCACTGGATGCAGAACTCCGCCAGTCCCACCGGAACAAGCTAGATTCAGGAAAGGCAAAGCATGTGCTAATCAAATTGCTACTCTATGCATCATCATCGAACATAAGCGTAGAATGAAATTCAAGAAAGACCACTAAAACCTAGTCAAATTGATATTCGATTTGAATGCTCAGTTAGAGCTATTGAGCTAGTAGCGAAATCAGATAAAACAACGGGTTCTCTTTCAGTATTCAGATTATATATTCCTATTAGGTAATGAATATATTCTTCTCAATGTCCTGATCAAATATCTGAATATACTTGATGAAGAATACGCTTCTGTAAAAGGTTACGCAGTGGTATGTAAGACAATTCTGTTCCACACAGTGTGATTTTTAAAATAAACTTATCTAGTATACAATTACATTCCACTAGAATTCGAGTTCTACACTTACATTAAGATCAGTCTGCACTAACTCCACGCTTAAATGCATTAGGTGTTCCAATAACTGAAAATAGTCTGTTTAAACAGCATAAGGTTTTGACTACAGCTTTTCTCAAGTTTGGTAACTTGAAATGATGCACTTCATTGAAAAGAACTATGTTAATCAGTGAACGCTTAATGCGAATATTATTAGAATCTAAATTGATACTCTATTTTCTGATGAAAGTTTCACTGGCATAATGTGCATCTATCTCACTGTTAGTTGGTATTGTTTATCTCATCGAATTTACGGATACTGTTACCATCATCTTGGTGTCTCCAACTCACATAACGAAAGCTATCAATAGAGAAAATAATCTTTAAAGAAGCTACCCAAATATTCATTGATTCACGAAGAAAACATTCTTGTATCGATTTGTTGGTTAGAATTCAGATACCAGGATCCACGCATATTTTGTAAGGGCTGGTGATACTATTCAGTTGCACAAACTAAAGTAGGTGAGGCGAGTCTCACTGGCTGAAAGTTGACTAGCCCCCTATGCAATAAACTGACTACGTTAACGAATCCCCGAGGTTATCAAGTAACGATTGCTGCTGCTAATGATATGTAACACTTATACCCTAAACACTACAGTTGTTTCTGAGGATTAATGAACATCAATACAATTAATTGATACTTTTCATAAAGGCATTTATTAAATTTTAACCTTTATAAAAAATACAAGTTAAGAAAAGTGAAAGAAATCGTTTTCAGAACTGTTATTCATATGCATGAAACCATAGTTATTGGAAGAAACACACAATATGCAAATGAATAATTATCTGACACACACACACACGTTTGAATGTGATAAATTCACTTAAAATGCAGAATAAATAGTCGAAAAAGACAGCAGTAAATATAGAAGAAGGTAGACTGACAATATAAACAAAGGCATTTCTCCAATCTTAATAGGTATTGCGTTATATCTCATAGCTAGAAATATAATCAGTATTACACATGAAAAGTTAATAAGGGAAGAAAGATTATAAGTGCATAGGAAAACCAACTGGACAGTAAAACCATCAAAAAAAATATGCATATTGAGGTCAGTTTCTTCAAAGGACGAAAGAGAATTGCTCATTGAACAATACTGAGATTCCGTGTTAGAACAAGAAGAAGAAAACTTAAGCTAATTACAACAGAATATAAACAATCTTATCATACATAATTATAAGTAAGACAATTTTATAATGCATGAAAAATCATTGATTAACTGATTGAATTATTGCGTGATGCTGAACACTTTAATGTGAAGACATGAGGCGATCTCGTTGACCTACACAGTTTGAAAAGATACAAAGAAATTAAAATCGAAATTCAGTGTAACAACAATGTATACAACCCTACAAAAGTGAAAATAACAATACTACAGCCAATTAGAATGTTAAAACACTACTACTACTACTTTGTTACAAATGTCAGTATATCACTGTCACTATTCAACAGCCTGTAAATAAACAGATTCATAAATATGTCAATAACTGAAACTATGCTGTGTAGGTTTTTTGTCGCGAATTCAACAATGACAATATACAAACACAGATGTATGAAGGATGAAAACTGTTAAGTAAACACGGAGGGAATTTTTGTTGTCACACTGAATGCGTAAATTTAGGGCTTTGTTTATCATCTGATATATTGGTTTGCGGTAAACAAATAACATTACTCCTGACTTATACCTATAAATTAGACGACCAGGTTCTGAAGCTACATCGACTGAGATGGATACGACGTGCTGCACACGCTGAGACGAGGCCTTCCTCGACAACCAATGTTTGCCGACATTGGATTAGATTGAAAGAGTTAGGGTTGGTTAAATTAATATCTGACATCAATCTATGAAGTCTTTCAGTGTTCGTTTGAGCCAAGTAGGGAGATGTAGACTGCCTAGTTAGGGTCCCTTGTATCTGATCCTACAATGTGAATCGTCCTACTAATTGCTGATTTAGAGCCCAAAACACTAAGACAAGGCAGGCATACGGGAATCTTCAGGCAAAAAATGCGAGTAACTAAATTCATTGCAAAGGCTTGGGCGGCACTATTTCAGGAGCTTGAGAAGGCAACCCTCTTGCCAAACCTGCTGCGATAGTGGCGTGAGCATATCCACTGATCTCTCTGGGTCCGTTTTAAGGGAATACCCTCTAGTATTACTACTTTTCCGACTGGTTTACAGCAACACCAAGGCATTCAGGACCTTTAATTTTGATAGAGGATTAATGTTCACTGTCCGTTTTGTGGGTATTTTCGGTATTTCTGGACTAAATGTAGGTGGAAGTCGGTTCAGAAGTGTCCAGCCCTGCGTTTCCTTTATTTCTCCTCCTTGCCAATTATGTGCATCTCACTATCTTTCACTGGTTTCATCTGAGTTGATCTCTTCCCAGATAGCGACCTAGTTGACTGGTATAGGGAACTGAGGATCCTCTTATATGCAGCCTATTCCGATTCAGTTTCCAGTGTAAGGTAGAATTCCTCCTTGTTCTTCCTAACATTATTCTTCACTTCTTTATTCATTGCGCAATACATTGAATCCATCTTCTTGCTTCGTTGCCCACTTATGCACTGCTTCATTTCCTGTTTTACTTTCCTCTACTAGCTTCCACGTGTCTGTAGGGAGCCATCCATCATCTTGCCTCTTCTTTCTTGTTAAAACAGATTTCATTGATGATGCTACGTAATGTCTCCGATTGCGTTCTGGTGCCTACGGTTTATGTGTCCTTCGTAGTTTTGTTCTGCAGTTTCTGAGTGTTGGACTTAAATTGTGGTCTACCATTAGCTTCACTGAATGTTTACAACTCGACCTTGAAGGTCCCTTGTACTAAAATATTCGTCTGAGCCCATATTTGTACCTCTTCTCTATTTTGTATCCAGTACACTGAGTCTCCACTTTATTTAGACCGAGGTGAAGTCTATCTAAATGTGGTGTGTCCATCTGTCGCCTTGTGCTTGTCTGTGTGTTCGTACATGCCCTCTTCAATCACTAAATCACTGAAAGGACGGAGGTCTGTCAACAGTTCCCTGTCCTAACTCATTTAACCGAGAGGCTTCTGACGCAGTGGGTTCTCCTCCTCTGTTGTCTGCTCCTGCTTTCATTCAAATCACCCATTAGGATTTTGGAGTCTTGTTTGCAGTTGTCTGTAGAAGATTTCTTTCCTCCCTTGGTATGCACTGTCTGCAGACACGTAGCGTTATATAGTTGTAACTTTGCCTATTTTTAGGTTGAATATTGTCGTTATTATCCTGAAGAGACTGGCTTTCACTGCATGAGAGTTTGGGATGCTGCTGGTGACATCATGATAGCCACTCCTTCAGTATGTTGATGGTAGTCATCAAAACGACTAGAGTATATTACTGAATCTCCAGTTGACGATTTTGAGAGTCTACTTGCATTCTGTTTAATATTACAGATTCATAGCGCTTCTGTGCTGCATTCTCTCATATCTTATACAATCCAAGCAACCTTTCTAACTTTGAACATTATACGGGCATCAAATGTCCGCATGCCTGTTTTATCTTTCATTGAAAGAAGACACATCACTTGATTAGCCTCCCTAAGGCTTTTGTCATCCCACGTCATTCTCTCTCTATAATTCCAGCTAAGCATAGGTCGAGTTTTCATTCTTTTTCAGCACTTTAAGTTTCTGTAACGATTAGATTGATTTACAGGGGTAGGATTGCTGGCATCACGCCTAACCTTCTTTCTTTTTTCAGTCCGGTTTTTAAACTAGGTGAGGAAAACTAGACTGTGTAAGAAGTGTTGATCAGTAGCCAATATTGGCGACTGGAATATAGTCTTTTGCAGTGCCCAAGTTCAACTTCAATACTAACTCCGTTTTAATATTGACTCTAATACTATTTTATAGAAAGACAGTGAAGGCTTCGTAGCTTAACCACTGAAAGGGAAAATTGCAATGTACAATGAAATACAAACTTTCCGTATCATTTAAGAAAAATACTCTAGTGTTTTTAGTGAAAATAAGAAGAAAAATGATGCCTCGAACATTTTGGCAATTAACTCCATTCATTCAAAAAGGTGATATTTCGACTTCAAATATGCTAAAAAATTAATATTTCTGCTCTTGCACAAAAACCGTTCATAGAAATAATGATGATAGTACTTACCACTTGATAAGCATAATAAATATGATCCAAAGTAACAAAAGCTGTTAGCATGTAAAGAGAGATGTATTCAGTGGGTGAGTTTTTACTCAGTGGAAAACCAAAGCACACAATAGAGGTAATCATTGAATATAGATAAACTTCTTTATTATGAATCGGAGCTGGAACATGGCATAATTGTGCAACGATTAGATGACACTGGGAAAAAAAGACGATGAAAGAAAAGACAGTAAGAAGTAGAGAACATATGGAAATCAATCACGAAAGCAGTAGTGATAAGTTCATTCTTTCCAAGAACAGCACTGGTACGAATTTCGGTAGCTATATAAAAGTAATCCAAACAATCATGAGTATAATATATTTTCTTGATGTCGACTTTTTGTAATCTATGACAGTTAAAGGGGAAACCGGTTGCCATATCCAGGCGCGCGACATTTAAGTAGTACTTAGGTGATTAACTTAGTGAACCACAGCTTTACAATTTTTGTGTCACAATCATTCATATTAGCATTATCTCATATGACTGATGGATATACAAAGTATTCAAAAACAAACTTCGACAGCCAATTTGCATAGAATTTCTGGTAGACGAAAAGAGTTCAGGAGTATGCAAAACACAGTTTTATGGTAATCAGTGTATGTATTCTTTGATCCCCAATGCATGTGTACCATTATAGACCAGAAAACAGTTAGAAAGCTAAATTAGAAGAAAAATTTGACCGTCTGAAGCACACAATACATTCCGGAATTGGCAGCATAGGGCAGTGATATCCACTTAGCTAACTGTAGATCGTACACAAACAAGTGAACTTGACACGACAGTGTACCGAAATGCTGTAGACATTTGACCATGTCGCTTCAGCTTAACTAGTGAAGGTCAACACCCAATATTGAATTATGAGCTAATAATTTTAAGATACTATTTACCACCTAAGTTCACTCCTCCTAGTTACGTCATTAGGGACCCTAGGACGCTACCGGAGGGAAGTATAAGTCTTATTTGGATACCATTGGTTAGGCTCTTCTTACTATTGGCGTCATGCCAGTGAGTGGCCCTGTGGTCGTTTGCCTATACCAATTGTGTGTTGTGTAATCTGTTTAAAATACTATTTACGGAGACAGATGTGATCAATTTTATCACTTGTTGCATGATCCAATTCATCCATTTGACGATATGAAAACCAAACACATCTAAAACAAGAGTGAACATAACATTATCAAGGTACAATTACGTTCAGTGGACTATATATATTTAGGCAGCTGTTAAAACTAGTATTCTGTGAAAGAAGAATAATAATTAAAAGCAATAAACTTTGTATCAACATGAAAATTTGACTTGTTTCATATCATAATCACAATAACACAGAGTATATCGCCCTATTTACACATTATATTACAATGATTAAAGGTGATAATAGTAGCAGTAATAATGAGAGTTGAACAATCACTAATGCACTCACAGTATTTTTCAACAAAACTTACATCATTATGATTAGTACCATTTAAGACAGACATGTTATTTACAACTGTATGTTTGCTTTATTTATTAACAGGATATCAGTAAGCGAAAACAACAGTATTTTAAGGCGTTGAATTTGCAGTTAGATTAAATTGGTGTTAAAGGAATATATATATATATATATATATATATATATATATATATATACATATATGCACGTGATTATGTTCCGTATGAAATGTAGTGACTAAAATTCAATATGTGAGTGAGTAGATTATTCAACTAGGTGAACAACACTAATGACCTTAATTGCATGGGTTTGATGAAGGTTAATAGAAAATTATATATATATATATATATATATATATATAGTCTGTTGATAGATTTTTATCATTAAGTTAGATTGCATCACTAATCCATGACGGTTGGAGGAAGATGGTTGGCGCATCCAAGCTTACAACATCTAAATAGCTCACATAACAGCCAGTCCGTGAAAGAATAAACTGATATCATTTTGATGTAGATACGAACACGACATCATAGATATGGAAACCAAACATATATGAAATAAAAATTCAGTAAAACAACTAGCTTCGGAACACAATGCTCAAGTAGTTACTAGTTACTTTCCTCCATATGAACTTATTGAAGTTACTACAAGAATTAGTGATCTATGGGATACACACCAAGCTCCGTGTTAGAACAAGTATTTAACATTTGAATAGGAAAATTGTTCATATCAAGAAAAACAAAAGTCATTATTAAAAGTCGAAAAATCAACTTACTATCACATTTGAAGCAATCGTTCCCCAGCAAAACAAAAATACACGTGTATGTTTATCGAGAAGATTTGACGGTGAATAACTAGCCCATAGGGATGAACTTAAAAGAAGAACTGCTACAGGAAACAGTGGTTTTAAGACTCCAGTCAATCCAAGACCACGATGCCATGGTTGTTTCTGCGGACATGTTTTTACAATGTTCCATAAGGTGACAGGAATATGAACAAAATAAAGTGAAACTGTATGGATTTGAAAGAAAAAAAAACAGAACAATTCATAGAGATATTCAATGCTTATTTTATGAAACACCATCATTTGATAATTTTATACTAATTTTTTACAAATGCGCTAGTAACTAGATTATCTAATGCTATTTATTGTAAAGTCTAACTATCAGAATAGCGCAGTTAACTTATATTGAGAAAAATTAACAATTTGTCTACAATTAACCAAATTCACTATTTGCTGTTTTGTTAAATAAAAACCTGCATGATAGCAGTCATGCGAAAAAGCTAACAAGTGACACAATATGCTAATAAATCACTCACAAATGAGCAACAGTCATATGAAAGTGAAATATCAAATAACAGTTGCACTAATAGAGAAGATTTTCAGCTCAGGTGGATATTATTGAATTAGTTGTGTTTTCTGGGCTGGTTGATCTAATTGCGGAGCTTTCTTCGTCCTTCTAGACAGAGCAGGTTTTAACACAAAGTAAATTCAAGAGAATTCTCCTTGAATAATGTAACTGTATCTCCTGGCAACCACTGTCATGATCATTTTTACTGACTTGGAATTCGAACTTTCTTGTCAGGTGATTTAATTTTTCATACATTTATTTCCCTTAGTGAATTTGAATACAGCAAAAACAACAGGATTTGCAGAATCAAATGGTACCATCACTCATTTCTCTGCCTTCTCATCAGTTGCTTGCAGGCCAAAAGTATTATTACGTGTATCTGCAGGAACAATTTTAATATACTTGCACAGAGTTCATTTTTTTTAAAGTGCATATATTGATTGATATTTGTTTAAAAATGAAGTCTGTGCAAGTATGTTAAAATGGTTTCTGTAAATATATTTAATAACCTTGGCCTATAAGCAGCTGATGAGAAGCCAACGAAGTAAATGACGGTGCCATTTGATTCTACAAAAACTTTTGTTCTTGCTTCATTCAGGTTTACTTTTTATTAGCTGGCATATTTGGTCTTAAGTGATGTGTTTGTTAATTGCTAATTCACTTGAGTACAAGGCTTCTGGGAATTCTCCGACACTTTTGGTGTTTCCTCTATTTAAAATCACATTATCTCAATCTAATTGGTGTCCATAATTATCCATAAGCATTGATATGAAAGAAGCATGGAATCGCAATCAAACCTCTACCTCAACTTTATAGACTTTGAGAAGGCCTTCGACAGTGATGACCGCGAAGTAATTTGGAAACTACTCGAGTACGGCGTACCCCAAATATTCATCAACCTTCTTCCACAGCTGCACGACAACGGCACATGTCAAGTGATCCACAACGGAAAACTCAGCGAAGCGTTTGGAGTAAACACAGGAGTCAGACAAGGGTGCATATTATCACCAATGATATTCCTAATTGTGGTGGACTGGATCATGCGTCAGACAGTGGGAAACGAGAAGACAGGGATATCCTGGACGGACGTGAAGAACCTAGAAGACCTGGATTTCGATTTGATGTCACACATAATCGAAGACTTACAAGCGGAAACCGACAAACTGGTCGAAGAAGCAGCAAAGACAGGACTCCAGGTGAACATAGACAAGACGGAGGTTATGAAAATAACAAACCAACAACAACAGCAGCAATATCCAGCCCCAATCACCATCAACGAGAGGGATTTGAAAGAGGTTACTTCATTCACTTATCTAGGGAGCATTGTCTCAACCACAGGAGGAACGGATATCAAATCGAGAATCGAGAAGGCGACAAACACATTCATCAACCTGAAACCAATTTGGAAATCTTTGTCACTCAGCATCAACAACAAAATTCGGATTTTCAATACAAACGTCAAGTCAGTCAGTTCTTCTATACGGATCAGAAACTTGGCGACGGGTCACCAAGAACATTTCCAACAGCCTGTTGCAGACACTTATCAACAGCTGTCTTCGTTCTATACTGAAGATCAGATGGCCGGAAAGAATCACAAACAAGAAACTATGGGAACAAACAAAACAAGAACCAATCGCCAAGCCAACCAAATATGCAGGAGAAAGTGGAGATGGATTGGACACTCGCTGAGGAGGCCGCTGGGTGACATCGCGCGTCAGGCCATAGCTTGAGTGGAACCTGAAAGGGAAGTGACGAGTGGGACGTCCAAGGGTAACATGGAGGAGATCGTGTGAAGAGGAAATGAAACAGTATGGACTAACATGGATGCAAGTGAAAAGTACAGCAGAAGACAGAAGCAAGAGAAGACGTGGAGTTGAAGCCATATGTTCCACTAGGAACCCAAGGGAACAATAATAATAATTGATACGAAAGAATATAAATCATGTCATTTCACAGATAATGTGTGTTCTTGGATTTGGATTCGAAGGAGATGCTCACTGTGACCGATGTAATGTCCACTGCAGTTCATATTGTTTATGGTATTAATTTCATCTTCTTTTTCTATCGGATAAAGATTGGTTTACACAATATCGCATGAAGTGATTTTGCTGGCTGGCTTGTGTGCCATATCTACTTCAAATAGTCCTAATATTGTGGCTATTATATCCGAGATTTTTTTATAAATGGTAGAATGAATTTTCTTGTAGTCTGTGATGATGGCTTGTTGTTGGTGTCGTGAATCGAGTTTAAACACTGTTTGATGAAGTTGTGAGCATACGCATTCTCTTTGAAGACGGTTAGTAGGCATTTTTCATCTATTCTCTTCAACACCGGAGTGCCACACTGTGTTTCAAATCTTTAAAAATCTCTCTACACACCAATTTGATGAGGATAATGTGGAAATTTTAAATAGGGGAAACACCAAAAGTGTCAGAGAATTTTTAGAAGCCTCGTACTCAAGTGAATTAGCAATTAACAAACACATCACTTAAGACCAAATATACTAGCTAATAAAAAGTAAATCACATGACAAGAAAGTTCGAATTCCAAGTCAATAAAAATGACTAACAGAGACGTAAATTAACAACCAGTCACGACAGTGGTTGCCAGGAGATACAATTACATGATTCGTGGAGAATTTAAATAAGTCCATTTTATTCTAAAATGTGCGCTGTCTAGAAGTACAACGGAAGCTTCGCAATTAAATCAACCAGCTCCTAGAACACAACTAATTCAACAGTTGCATTAGTTGAACAAGTCACGTATTTCTTCAATGTAGAACAGATAACAACTTAAACATTCTCATGATCATAGTTAAAGAACATGATTTCAGCAAAGACGTATTTTCTGTAAATTCTCATCAGGATTTACACTGTTCACATAATGAAATATTAGTCATAGGCACTTGAATTAATGTGGTTAATAAAACATAGGGTCAGAGTTCAGGGGTATGAATTAATGGATAACAGTTGAGGTGATCATCATCATAATAATATCAAGGATAAATTCATTCAAGCGTTTATATAATCTAGGCAGTGGTGAATGTATGGGTAGAATGTGCATTCTAGTAGGGGTAGAGGGGAAAAAATAATTATTGTTACACAGCTATTTAATAATAATAAATTGTGAAACCGAGATTAAAATGTAGAACTACAGCACAGCATGATATTGATAATACAGTCAGCACTACAAATAAAATTAAAATAATGAGATAATATTCGCGGTTAGCCAGTGTCACCGGGAGACATAACTATTTTAGGTTGGGAGCGAAGGCCAAGAGGAGGGCGAGAGATTGAACAAACTTTTTTTAAACACAGAGATTGGGTTGAAAAATCATTATAGCAACTGCCTCAACTATGCTTAACAACCGAAGACGTACCGACCTAGGGAGTTGAGGTGGCACCTTGTGTACGATTGTAACTGCTGAATTTCTGTCAATCTTGTGTGCGAGTACGGAACTGCTGATTGACTTTACGACTCCTCTACCTAACCACTTTGGACAATGTTTCAGAAGACGACGTTGGGTTTATCAAGTCGTTCTATCTATGTAACTGTCTCCATATGAACAGTCAAATTTATAAATGCACATTGACGTTGTCAGACACGGTAGCTTATCCTTCACCTGCGTTGGAATTATTATACAACGAGTGGCGAATTTTAAACACAACGTTCGAAGTTTCGATGCCGGTTATCCAGTTTTTGCGTTTCCTTTAAATATTAAAGTCATGTATATAATTACATTAATAATCCCCATTGGGACATAAAAAATCAGAATTCAGTCACGAAAATTCTCTTTTCGACGATTTCATCTTCATAGCTAAACAATCGTATATATATACAAACCAACTATAGAAAATTAATCTGATGCTTGCTAGTGACTTGCTGCAAGATAGAGTTTCCTGGAGTTCTAGTGAGAAGTCGTTACCAGTGAGGTCCATCTAGTCACGTGTGAGGATGGATGTCCCACCGACGACATTAGTTGGGGTCGCGCTAAAATCACGAATTGGTAGAAGTTAGAATTCATGAGCCATTGAATCGGGTCCCAGTGGCTGAATGGTATACCAGCTAGCTTGCCTTGTAACCGGCAGGTCCTGGATTCGAACTCCAGTGGGTGTGTACTGCCGATGATTCCCAAACTAGGATGAAACAGCAGCTGTCCAGTGCTCCCTGGTTTTCAATGGTTCTCTAACTGATATCAATCTGTGATCAACTCGTAAAGACAAAACTAATCCTTACAAACCAACTATAGAACATATGAATGAATAACTAAATAAGTAGAGGTCAACCTAAATTTCAATAGACACGTGTGAAATAGATGATCGAAAAATAAAGTACATTCAGAAATATGAATATGTGAATATAATATGACGGAGAAATGAGGTGAGTGAAACGTTGTCAAAGTACGAGACTAGATCAAATGTTAAAATATGATAACATAAAGTGAGATGAAACAAAACAAAAATGGAAGGATAACAAAGTTTTTTATCTGAATTACATAATAAAATCAAGACCATGATAACGAAAGAGATCGTACAAATTGTTTTTGTACACAAAGTTCTGGCTTTATGTTATGTATTGCTAAAGCCTCTGCTATACAAAGCAAATGCATTCGCGTCTCCTTCGGCAAACTTTGTAGACCGTAAATTACAACTACTCTCCTGCTGTCAGTGTATGATATAATGATGCTCATAATATAACACAAGTGGAGTTGGATTCTAACCCACACCCATGGGGTGAATTGCAAGTAAATCTACCAGTAGGCTACAACTCTTGAAATGTACACATTTGAGTGTGGACAGACAGTATACAACTAGAAGACAACTTCATCTTACATAAGCTTATACACTGTCGTAAATATTTACGAGTAAAGAGTGTCTTGTTAAAGTTTTCAAGTATCATTTTAGTCAGAATGTTTTATTTGAATAGTTTCAAGTATATTAATTTAAGTCAATAATTTTAAGTTACTTTAATTACTTACAGAAGAGTGTATATTTAAAAATTGCCGCAGCCGACCAACCGTAGACAATTGGTTCAATCAAAATAGTAGGCGAAAACCAATAAGCAAGCAGGAAGACTATAGCAACAGCCTAAAAAAAAACCAAAAGATATTCACATTAGTAAAATAAATATCAAGCAACAACTATTAACAATACTATCTTGATTGTATGTACATTTGTAATGAAGTATACCCTAAAGTATTCCATCCATAATAAGTAAACAGACAAACAAACTAATTAATTAATTAACAGAGTATAACAAACAAAAAAACTAGAACTCTCCAGATAGTCTGTAAACAGATAAAACGAACCAATAGGGTATGCTTTCTATATGAAATGCATAGATGTAGACCGATCTCATTTCAGTAAATAAAAAAAACTAATGTCGGTGTGTTGACACACTCACGTAAAATCGAATCTTATTGTCATGTGATAAAGATATACAATCAGGCCAACCTAATGCGAATTTGATGATTTGAAAAAAACCCACAATATATTTAGATGTTTTGTATATTTTTGGATGAACAATTCAGTTGATCTAAAGATTTCAGTAGGTGTACAAAAAGCAAAGTGGACATTTTATTATATACTAAATGAAAATGGTAGAAGAAAAGCTAATGTAACTCTGATATTCGAGGAAAAAGAGAAATAGGAGCCTGAAGATGTAAAACAAATGAAATTTACTTCGCGATAGAATTGTGTAACGCTATATCATGAGTTGCAGTTTTGTTTTTTTTCCTTCACTTTCCCCAATGGAACATAGGGCTTCAATCTAATGGCTTGAAGTCTCTGTAGCAGTGTTTATTTTACGGGATGGGGTTGCTAGCCTCGTGCCCAACCTTTCCTCTCCACCAGCATTATTTCTTGCTTAGTGAGGTAAAGGAGTGCGCCGGCCGGGGATCGAACTCCGGACCATGTGCATGGTCGGCGAGTGCCCTAACCGCTATACCACCGACGCACACGAGTTGCAGTGATCATATAAAATTACTATGTAGGATAACTTCACACATTTATCCCCCTTTATGAATTTGAAAAAAGCAAGAACAACAGTTCATGCATCATCATTTATTACGTTAGCGTCTCATCATCTGCTTACAGCCTAAATAAATTATTCATTCAGTTCATACAAAAAAAGGTTTTAACATACTTGCAAATTTTACATGATGTCAGTTGACAGGGGGTTCGAGGACTAGTGAACAAGCAGTTCAAGTTTAAACAAAGTAAATGTATGCATGCACACAATGGTGAAGGAGTTACATAGTGAAGATGAGAGGTCCGTAAGATGATGAGTAACTAATAAATTGTGCAATAATAAACTGAGTTCAACTCAAATCACAGAAAGAAAAGACATACGAAATTACATTATATCAAAGGAGGGTGAGGTTAAAGCCAAGGATTACGTGATCAAATGAAAGAGACAGTAAGGACATCCAGTTACCAGGGCAAGGAAAGACTGAAAATTGCTTCTTTCTCAACACATAAATTGGGTTTCAGGCGTTTGACAGAGATTGCTTCGGCAAACCTGGGGAGAATTGAGCTTGATAATTTTAAAGGAATTTGCGATTTCCACCGTCATGACCTGTATCAAGGGGAAGTCTGGTAGTGGCACATTTTGAGCGTTTGTTTTCTTGAGACGTAGGCTTTTTGGTACATGATCAGAAAACCGGAGGCGAGCCCTTCTTTCTATTCTGCCAATGTAACTGCACTCACAGATACAAGTAGAATTGTATGCACAGTTGGAGTTGTCATGAGAAGGGTATCTGTCGACTTTTGATTGCGCCGAAGAGCATGTTGTTCGATACACAGGAACCAACTGAGCTGCAGGATAGGCCTTGGCTAGTGAGATATTCAACCTTCTGTTGCTGCAATATTTTCATCTTTAAAATCGAGTTGAATGAAGACAGACCTTTTTCCCACTGTGATTTGTTTCATGTTTGAGCCATCACATTTTCCATATTTGTTGATGAATCTCTGAGGGTAACCGTTCTTTTCAACAATCTTTTCGAGAATCATAAACCACCACTAGGTCTTTACAACCTGATGCATCCTTTGTCAACTTACACGACCCGTCGAGGAAACGATGGCTAGGCCTGCACGCATTACACATGTCGTAACCATCTCTATTGGTGTAACTTCACAACCTCGTCGACTGATTCTCACTGCTTACCTAGCACTCGACCGATGCCTAACCTCAATATTACTCACCGTGTTATACCACCATCTAACACGGGAGATAGGACGCAGACACCTATGATGCAGGACAGCCAGCCAGTCAGGCTTTTCATGTCTTCCGCTTTCACTGACCATGTCTCACAGCCATGAAGGATGACAAAGCGAACTGACTGCTGAGCAGTACACAGCCCGTTTGGTCGACAGCCGGCCGGATATCACATCCACGCCAGAGACGGTGCAAGTTGGCATATGAGAACCGAGCCTTCTGTATGTGTTGTGCGATCAATATCTTGTCAGAGTATTCACGTAGAAGGACTATATCATCTGCAGATTCGGAATCAACGAGATTATTATTCACTGATGGTAACAAGTCAATCCATGAGTCACTGAAGTCAATTAGAGGTAAGTGATAAAATTTAATAGAAATGGGGACATTCGGGCATACCTGACGGACACCACTAATTATCACCACTTCAGATGACAACTCACCGTAAGCCCTCACCTGGCTGGCTGCATGAGTTCGAGTAAAGTGAGTGCCTTGATCAGTGCAATGTATTTTCTCGGTATTCCTTTTACAGACAAGCATTGCCAGAGTACCTCTCGGTCGACAAAATCGAACGACGCTTTCAGGCCAAGGAATCTGACAACTGTTGTACCCCGTTAAGTATACCTTTGTTCCAGAATATGTCGAAGGGTGAAGATATGATCAATACACCCTCTTCCTCGTATAAAGCCCACCTGGTTCTTTCGTTCTAGTTCCTCCCAAGCACCACTCAGTCTACACATGATTATTGAGTCTGGATCTTTAGATACTACAGTGGTGAAGCTAATCCCCTCTGTGATTATCATAGGAAGACTTGTCTCTCTTCGTGTATGTCGGGATAATCAGTGACTTACATCAACTCGACGAGACTTCCTTTGATTCCCAGACTATGCCTAATACCTTAGTTAACGCAGACAGTATACTGTCTCAACGTCCTTGGACATCTCTGGAGTCATCTGGTCATGTCCAGCTAATTTACCTCGCTTTAGGTTAGAAATAACTTTTGTAACCTTAGTTAGAGACAGAGGTCCGGTGTTTATATCCCATTCAGGGAGGCATTGGATGCTCAATAAGTTGAGCGTGGTTGTAATTCAGTTAAATCGCTCATCAAAATGTCCTCCCCCCTCTCCCCTCAGTGTTAAAGTTATCTATCCTAAGAGCTAATTATGGCACCAACTTTCGGAGATTGTTCTAATTATCAATTTGCCTTTTGCCACCTGTTTCCCGGATACGTCTAAATTGTTGTCCTCACATCAGACATTAACAAAGAAAACAGTGATTGATAACTGCTATTATGACGTGGTAGTGTCAATGATCCAAAGAAGCATATGGAGTGGGATGATTGTTTCTGTAGGTCATATTGAGGCACCAAGGTATGTTGAACAGCAGTGTAAAGATAAAAACAGTCACTCATATGATAAAGAGCTTGCAGTAAAGTGGCAGTCTGTGGCCGAAATCGTAACGCTGGTGAACAGGGAGCAACAGATGACAGATGGTCATTCGACATTAGTCTGTTTGTTGTATATATCACTCAGAGAAACAGTATTATTTACTGGATGACATTTCGAACACAATTTACTGCTCATAATCATACCAATGGTAACAACTGGAATTACAGTACCCAGGTTTTACACACATATTAACCAGAAAGTTAGCTAGGCTTCCTGTCAGTCAGGAAACGTCACGGTAAATCGACCCCAAAAACTATACATTCCGACTTGACCTAAAATGGTGATTACGCAAGGGACACCTTTAAACAAGGTTCACATCCCATTATGGGTAAATTTTATTTTGATAGAGTCTCACAGTGTTATACAGTAATATTTACTGATCAGTAAATATTACTGTATAACACTGTGAGACTCTATCAAAATAAAATTTACCCATAATGGAATTACACTCTACCACAGTGCCCAAGTTTTATTCTTATATCAAGGTTCACATCCTTGGAAATCCATAATCACGCAAAGCCAATCCATTTTGTGTGGATTGCTCAAAAAATAAGTCAGCTCACACTAATAAGGCACCCGGAAGTACTAACTGATCATTCTTCCAACAGTACATAGTACTTATTTATTTTTGTTATTTCTACATTTCTAACCCCCAATTGCACAATATGTCAATCTTCTCAGTATTTATGATGCTAATTTGTTTGAGTTTTATCCGTCCCCCTGTTTATTATGGCATTTTAATTCCTTATTGTAATTTTATTAATTTGATCCTTAACCGGAAATTATTCTGGAACTTTCCCATCTATTTGTTATAAATACACGAATGTACAGACTAGTTGATGACTTCGTCAAAAAGAAAATTTTCTTCGCTGCAACCGTCTTTTTAATAATACGTATTTATTACTCACGCTATTCATCTCACACTACCTTAATTTTCACTATTGTTTCCAACTTTTAATTCTACTCCGCATACAATTCATTGCCTTTCTCTTAATCCTCCTTTTACCACTACTTATGCTCAATCTGTTATGACCACACTTACCACTGCTTAGAACAAGCATAATTACGGGCAACCAGCACTTGACGTATTTCTTGACCTGAAAGTGGCATTTGATTCTGTCGACTGAGAGGTGATGTGGCAATGTTTGGCCGTAAAGGGGGTGTCAAGAAAGTATATCGCAGTAATCGAGGCACTCTACTCAAACACACAGGGTGTAAAGTGGTCAGACATGCTGACAACTTCACTTATTTCAGAAGTTGAGTCAGCCCCGATGAGCTGATTTCTGATGGAATCTCAGAAAGGATACAAAAAATTTCATGTAGCATTTCCCAACTTACATCATCTTTGGAGTAAAAGTGATATCCGGCTATCGATCAAAGGACGTGTGTACTATGCAGTAGTTCGCTACGTCTTTCTATATGGGTGTAACACGGCCATTAAAAGTGGAAGACCTCTATCTTCCGTGTTGAGCAGGATAAGGTAAGTAACACTGATGTCACACGTTAGTCGAGATAGGAAGGGTAACCGATCAAGTTGCGGAAATATATCGATTGAGCTGGCTAGGACACCACTCCTTTCCTCGACAAACAATGTTAGCTGACATAGGATTAAGGTGGGAAGATAGTTAGGGGTGGGTCAAAGCAAAACCTGGCATCGGTCTATGAAGTGTTCCGTAGTTAGTTTGAGTCGCGTAGGGAGGTATAGAGAGTTTGTTCGGGTCCTGGGGGGTCCAAGAACCAGTAACTGTAGTTGATATGGCGAAGACACATTCACTCTTTATGGTCTACCATACCCACTAAATTGTCATGTTATTCCATGTTATTATTCTTTCTCCCGTGGAAATCTGTTCATCATATTTCTTCCGAATTTCCTTTTTTCCTTTCTCTACCATTGTGTGCTATATGAAGTGTCGCAACTTGAACTGATGCACTTCTGTGCAAAGTTCTATGTTGAAACTCAGTCAGTAAGATGTTCATCCACACGGTCATAGATGTGTGACTATGTGAGCGTATTTAGGCCGATCCCGCTGTAATTATATCTGTAAGATTTCTTTTTTCTAGTTGTGCGATGGAAGGAATAATTAATTCAATATTCATGTAGCTTTCGAGGGTCTGGAAGATAGTAACAGATAAATATATCTACATCATTATGAACAATTTGAGACATGCAACCAGGAGTCTGTAACCATTTATTATTACGATCCGAAGGACTTTAGCTACATCTGCTACACTTCCAACTAATCCTACCTCACTTAATACTATCTCATTACTAACTTACCCTGATCAATAATTCTTCATTACACTGCCTAAGCACTACTAGAAAACAAGTCATGTTGCTCTAAATTGTTTAAGATTATTTTCGCAAATATAAATTCTCATTTATGCATGAATCGAATGGTGGGCAATTGAAATCCAGTTGTGGACCACTTGGTCGGTCGGTCGGTTTTCGACATAGAACTTTGCACATATGTGCGGCAGTTCAAGTCGCCACACTCCATGTAGCACACAAAGCAAGAAAAGAAAGTAGGAGAAAGGCATATTAGAGACAGTAAACAGAGGTGTGAGACAAAGGAATAGTAATAACGGAGAACAAAACAGTTTAATTGGAAATCATAAGTCACAAGGAGTGGATGCATCTGCAACAGCCACTGAGAACGATTTTGAGCCATGTCACCAATTGTTTCCAACCATTGGTTTTTACCGTCCCGAGGACCCCAACCAGGAAGTCTACACCTTCCTACGTGGCTTAGACTAACTGTTGTGGATTTCATTGACTGGTGCCATGTTTTCGTTTGACCGCCACTAGCTCTTTTCCAACCTGACCCTATATCACCTAACATTGCCCATTGTCGAGGAAGACGATGACTAGGCATGCAAATGTAACACATGTCCTAACCATCTCAGTCGATGTAATTTCACTTGGACTGCTTCTCAAAGTTTTCTGTACATTATAGTTGTCTTCCATGAGAAAGTATACAAGTTCGATCCCTGCAGAGAATCGTTTTACTTAACATAGCTTTTTTAGGACCCGTTTCCTTAAAATAACATGGGTGACACCTTTTCCATTTCGTTGTTCACTACTGTGCCGGGTCGTTCCAAAGACGTTTAATCAGTCTACGTTTAAGCACCTTCCACTCATCCTTATGTTTAGAACGCTCTAAAATCAGTCTCAACACATCCAACAGTTCAGGTGAGGTTACTGTAATCCACAAGCTTTTACCAATCGACGGTTGGAGGTGCTAAATTTATTCAGCATTATTTCTACAATAGATTAGATATAGTGCTAGGATTCTTGAAATGACTGTTGCTGTCATACACATTTGAATCTCTCATTAACTCAGTCTTCAACACATACTTGATACCCACGCTTATCCAGGGAATAGGAATGTTAGGGTTGTACCACTATTTCATTTCAACATCCATTCAGTTACAAACAATCTCAGACGCACAAACAAATGCATGGTCAGAGTAGACACAAATGTTTCAGAGGAAAACGTAATCTCCTAACAATAAGTCCCTGCCACGTTCTTTTTTAGTGAGTATTGTGTTCATACTCAAAAAAATTGATTGGTTAACACCTCCACAGTGTTGACGTCCACACCAATTGTAAACTGGACACCCAAAGGCTTCGCGTGTATTCGTGTTTCATGTCCAGCATAACACAGACGTACTTGTGTACAAAATATAGCATGTCCAGTGCCTGTGCATGCGTTCCAGAAAAAGTAACTTGTCTGTGTCCATTGTTGACTCGATATCAACGATTACCGAGTTACAAAAGAAATGACCACTTTGTTAGTTCGTTGACATTATACACAGTAAATGTACTCTAAGGTAATTTCAAGATTAGATCAGTTTTCCTACTTGTGCGACTGCTAATCTAACTACCTTTGAGTAGTCTTCTACCACCGAAAGTGGAGAACTAATGATAGAAACCATTTATTAATTTGTCTGAATTGCAGCCAATGAATGCTTAACCAGAGACTAATAAAAGGCATCAACAGATATCACGATCTTCACTTGTCATTATAGACCTATTTAGCCGGATAGTATACAGAAGATTGTCCACGTGGTTCTATTTGGGTAGCAGGTTTTCCGCTCTAGAGTCCACAAGAACTATTCAGATAACTTCATGAAACTCAAAGAATGGACAAGTTTTAAAAAAAAAATCTGTACGTCGTGAAAAGAAATAAACTTTAAAAACTAATTGAATGGTATAGCTATTTGTTGAATTGCTTATTTTCCCAACTGTTTTTCATCATAGCTAGTTGTCATGCCTAATTTAACGTAAATTAGTTAGTTTACGAGAATGTACACGACTTCATATGCACGCATAAATCATATTAACACATGTTTAATATATAAGTGCAGTAATGATATAGTTATTTTTATTAGAATTTTTCCCACGATAAATTTAGACTATATTGTTATTGCATGTTTACAATGTGATATACTAGAGTTTTATTCTTTTTGTTTTAATAAAAGTTTCAAATTATCTGTAATGGCTTTTTTTCTAAAATGCTAATGCACACTGATTCAGATTGGAAGTATTGAAAAGAAGAGGAGTAGACAATGTAAGAAGAAAGAACTCCGAAAGTACAATTATGGGTTATTTTTTTGGGTACAATAACTTCATCTAATAAATACAAGTTCAGAGTTCAGATCATATAAGAGAAAAACCCACACAGAACACAAGCAGTATCTTTTGTATAACTCAAGATGCCTAAAAACTAAGTTATTTTAGTTAGACTATCATGTTCACCGCTATGATAGACTGCTTTGCGAGAAATACAAACGCAAAAATGTAAATCTTGAGTTTTATATCATATTTGTGAAGAAATATACACTTCACTGATTACTGACAACTGCTGTCTTTGAATCAATGTTCAATTTCGATTAGGCGGTGCCATGAAAAATGGCAAAAAAACGTCACTTAACACAGTTATAACCATTTAGTAGCGTTTGATAAGTAGGTCATACTTAAGACATACTTACAAACACGGGAATGATGATATACTCTGGCGAAGGTCAGGAAAAGCATATACATTCCATTTCTGATAGCAGTATACAATATGCTTGGTTTCCACAATATGCTATCTTCAATAAGTTTTTTCTACATTTAAACTGAATCATGTAAATGAATAAAAAAACTAATATGACTGTCGTAAGTATGTATCAGTTCGCAATGATTGGTAGATTTAATGTATACAGCCCTGAAATGCTGAAGACTGTAGATGCCAGTCATCTGACAACCTATACTGGATGAAAGGAATGATTTTGTAAGTCTTACCATACTAGAAAAGTTGGCTGGATAGCAGTTAGTTTCAAAGCAGTTACCATCATAAGGTAAGTTTACTTACTCCATGTGGAAACTATGATGTCGCAATCGCACTGTTGACGGACAGGGGCGTAAGAGAGATAATGTGTTTGCCTCGAGTAACTAACAAACCAGCTATGTACTAACTTCCCACTTTGGAGAGCAGAATTTAGAAAACAGTCGGTCACAAAGGCTGTACATCCCTATTTGCCCTACGGTGGTTCTCAGTCGAGGGTACAGCACGAGACTTCAAGCTTGTTATGTGACCGGATTCAAGCACTTGTCTCCTAGACTAGGGGGGTCACGGTAGTCTAGGAAGAAATAAATGATGTGAAGAGTCTGGTAGTAGTAACTGCTTTGTGAGTGAAGGAACACCTGTCTGAACTCAGACCATACATTACCATATGTAAGTGTATGCCTACGACTGAATGAATGCACAAAACAAACAGCTGAGAGTTCCATACGGATCTAGATCTTTAATTAGCACATAATGTCTGAAAATTGGAAGAGGATAACCAAATGTGTCTTTAAATATAGGTTTTTTTATTTGCAGAAAGATGTTCAAGAGATACTTAAGTTGTAATGGAAAAAACAATGTAGCTCAGTTTTCCACATTATCTTAGAAGTGAAATGCGAATGTATGCAACTGAATTTAGGAACGTGCTTACTGTAAGCCAATTAGTTATCCAGATCATGATAATGTAATCACATACATTCTGAATATAACACACTCACAAAATTTTGTTAGAAAAATCAGCATATGAAGACAAATAAAACAAAGGTTACTTACTGTTTGGCTGGTGTCAAAAGTCCACGGTAAAAACAAGACACCCGTTATGTATTTCTCCCAATGAGATAGTAGAAAACTAACAATCAGTACCCACTGTCCGATAAACATCTCACGTGTAGTATACACATCACCTAACAGTGAGAACATTGATCCAGGAAGAAAAAGACACACCCATGAATCACATCCATGATCAAATAATTCTCCAAGAGCTGATGATGACTTAGTTCGACGAGCTTGTTTACCATCTGTACCATCTAAAGTGAGGAGTTAGCACAAGTTTATAGTGAAAAACTAACCTAAAGTATGAGCAATAAACACAAGGAAAGATGTGACAAGCCAAACCCAAACAGGAACACTATTAGTTGCAGAGAAGTTTGGATTATAAAAACACGTAAGGAAATAATGTGCAACTGTTAAAAGGAAACCAGTGAATGTTATCAGATTTGGAGCTAACCAAACAGGATAAAACTATAAGTGAATTCAAGAATTCATTAGTTAATATACAATTCATACTTGTGATAACCAGTTCCAAAATGGATGCATAATATATGTTGAAAATGGAGAATTATCAACACATGAATATTTATAAGTTTTCAACCCGGATATCATCTTGTCTGATAGTTGGTGCATTTTTTTCCTGAAACTTTTTATTTCCACCCAAATTAATCAGTAGTCAGTTTGGCAGTGAAGGCTGAAATAAAAAAAACAATTTGAAAAATACATAATATGGCAATAAGTCCTTTTATAAAAGGGTTAATGTAGTAATAACACTGGTAAGAATGAGAAAAGACAAACAGATAAAACAGCAATCTAAACCACGACACATTGAAACAGCACACCAACCAGACAAAAGACCAGGATCAGTTATAATGATACATTCACATAAAAAAAACAGAACCGTAAGAATTCCACTTCAAATACATCTGAATAGTTCACTAGAGAAAGGAAGCAGAGATTGGCCAATATCGAAGGTTATGAGAATAGTTAAAACAGCTAAGTTAACGTCAGTATACATGAGGAGGGTCTCGAGAAGTAGTTCAGTAATTTCATCAGCCATTGCCAAATAATGTTTTCTGATGAACAGATATCCCCAACCTGTCAAATGTTTTCAGAAACTGGCAGTACATTTCGATTTGGTCGCCTAGTTTTCTGCCATCTCACTCCAGTTAACAGCATAGTGAGAAAAACAGTGATCGAGATCTATAAAGTATACTCCAACTCTCTTAGCGGGGACGTATTTACAGTACTATATAGTGATTTGCCATGGAAAACTATAGGAAGACTTTAAGCCGATTAGAGACTTCATAATACACGAAGGTGCAAAAACACTCAGCATTCTGGGTAACAGTCAAGCGGTCAAAATGGAGTAAATACTCTGGATGGTAACTTTGTAACCTGGTGATCCTATACTGGCTTATGGGTGTGTTAACTTGTCCCTCCATGTTTGCCCAGAGAGAAGTAGGGGTGCGAGGTAGACCATTTTTATGAGTCATGTGTTAAGACAGAGGATGAGTGGACTGCGCCTACCTCGAAATGCCCCTAGAGGTCATACAATTATAGCATAAGTAAGAATTTTCGGTGCTCATCAGCAGAAAAAGGGACATGGAAGGTTCACTTAAAAGAGTTGGGAAATCCTGATAGTGCACCAGGATCAAAAAAGAAACAATGATATGTGGACCGATTTTTGAAGCCAGTAAGAGTGGAAATGTAGCTCCACAAGTCCCCCTATCGTCTTGTCTGTTAGATTTCAAGCTTAACACCTGGGTAATGGCCCCTTGAAATAACCGTTAGCTTTAGTCTGAGCGTCCGATCAATATTTTAGTATCAGCATGAAATATAGAGTAACAATTGAATAGAAGGCCCCAATTACAGAGGATTCTTAGAAGCCTGGGACTTAAGAACATCTTCAATCAACAGACATAATGAAATAGAAAACTAAAACACGTAGTTCAACGAAGTCTCTTTTCGGTGAATTCATTCACTTAGCTCTACAATCGCAATTATACATAATTATTTTTGTGTGTTTATATTAGCTGTCAGACAAGAATAAAAATTGGTTAGGGTTGTTGTTCACGTCATCAAAATACTTCAGAGAATGTGATGAATAACTAAATTGTAACTAGGGGGTGAAGATTAGTATACGAGTAATCGTGATGAGTTGTCAAAAATAGTTGCCACTGTTAGTCAATGCATAGAAGAAGTTGAATTAGTGTGTTATGGTTGCGTAACAAGATGAATAGTTTAATGAATGAGTTTTGATTAGGATGTACATAGAAACGAAGGAGAATATGGAATTAAGAGTTGTGGAGAAATATAAGAGTTGTAAGGAGTTAGAAAAGCAAGCATACAAACATCAAGTGAGTAGAAATCAACACAGTTGTTGCCATGATAGCAGGAGTGGTTGAATGATTTTCTTTTGTAAGCATAACTCTAGTTTTTCCAGCTGAATGGCTAAAGCTTCAGCAATATAAAGGATACGAAAGCGTATCGCCTTTGGTAGGTTATTCTTGACTGTAGATTACTTTGAAGGAGGCGTTTGTTGAGATGGAATAGTCAGTTTTGACAAGGTATCCAAGGATCACACTCTCTATAGAGCCACTACTACCACTACCTACCTTCTGAGATAGAACAAAGTGAACGACAGTCGAACATAGGGAAATTCATATATCAGGTCCACAAAATAATGAATACTAATGCAAGTGAACAATAGTCTTAGAAAATCTCCAAAGACAATCTATCACGTTCAAGTTCATTAACTGACTGACTGGTTTCAACGTAGAACTTTCCACAGATGTGCAACAGTTCTAGCTGCAAGAATTCACTTAGCACACAAAACAAGAGAAGAGAGTAAAAAGATATTTAAAACAGAGATATGAGACAAAAAGAACAGTAATATGGAAGAACAATAGTTTTACTGGATATTATAAACCACAAAGAGTGAATGCATCTGCATTATGCATTGAGAACGATTTTGAGCCATATCACCGATTGTCTCCAGCCATTGGTTTTTACCGTCCCGAGGACCCCAACCAGTCAGGTAATCTACACCTCCCTACGTGACTGGCTGTAACTAACTGTTGTGGATTTCACTGACTGATGAAGCCATGTTTCGGTTTGACCATCACTAGCTCTTTTCCAACCTGATCCATCCTTTGTCGACTTACACTACTCGTCAAGGAAGGCGACGGCTATGTATGAGTAACATATGTCGTAACCATCTCAATCGGTGTAACTTCACAACCTCGTCGATTGATTTCCCCTGCTTACCTAGCACTCAACACCTAACCTTAATGCTGTTCATTCGATTCCATCACCTAACATGGGAGATAGAACACATACACCTATGATCAAATACAGCCAGTCAAGCTTTCCGTATCTTCCACTTTCAATGGCCAGGTCTAACAGGCATATAGGATGACAGAACGAACTGACTGCTGAGCAATACCCAGCCCCTTTGTCTCTGTCTGTCTGGATTCAACATAGAACTTGGCACCGAAGTGCAGCAGTTCGAGTTGCCACGTTCCAAATAGCACACAAAGGTAGACAAGAAGATGAGTGAAGAGAATTAATAGAGTTTTGACAGGTATAAAAGTGAAACAGAATGAGTAATGGTAGAAAGGAATATGAAAGATTACAGAGACTGAATACATCTGCGCCATTGACAACGATTTTGAGCCATTTCACCTACTGTCTCCAGCCATTGATTCTTAGAGTCCCGAGGGCCCCAACCTGGAAGTCTGCATCTCCCTACCTGACTCAGTTTAACTGTCAGAGATTTCATGGATTGATGCCATGTTTTTGTTTGGCCAACACTTACTCTTTTCCAACCTGCACCTGTATCAGCTAGTAATGCCCGTCGGGGGAGGAGATGGTTAGGCATGCGCAGCACGTGACCTAGCCATCTCAATCTATGTAACTTTATAGCCTCTTCGATTGATTTTCCCTCTTTGCCCAACACTCTACGCCTAATGTCAACATTACTTACCTTATTATGCCACCTGACGTGAGAAAGAGATCGTAGACATCTATGATCAAAAACAGTTAACCTTTTCATGTCTTCAACTCGTATCGGCCATGTTTCAGAGCCATAGAGAAGGACGGAGCGAACTGCTGAGCAGTACAGACGCTCCTTGGTTGATAGTCGGATGTCACGCCTACGCCAGAGATACGTAGGTTGGCGTATACCAAATGAGCCTTCTGTATCCGTTGTGTTGAGATTTCATAAGCGATCAACCCGCTGACACTGCCTGATGCAACTTCCAAAACAAGTAAAGTGGTCAACACGCTCAGTGACCACTTCACTCCTCATCTTTAGGCTAGGAATCAATGTTTTCGAGTCCTGTAGCATCATCTTACATTGTGCGGGAGCGAATTGCATATCAAACATACTCAGACTGCAGCTCAAGGTGTTGAGAAGACTCTGCATTTTGTCAGAATCTTCACCTAGAAGGACTATATAATCTGTATATTCGAAGTCAAGGAGATTACTCTCTGACAGTAACAAGTCTGTCCTGAGTCTTCTAAGTCAGTTAGGGTTAAGTCCATTAGTACATCTATGATGAAATTAAACAGATATAGGGTCGGTGAGCATCTCTGATGAACACCACTGGTTGCCACCACTTCAGACAAAGACTCTCACCTCGCTGACTGCATGAGTTCGAGTAGAGTGGCTTGATCAGTGAGATGCATTTTCTCGGGGTTCCCTTCACAGCCAAACATCGCCATAGTATCTCTCGGTCGACAAAATCGAACGATGCCTTCAGGTCAAGGAATCTGACAATTGTTGTACCCCGTTAAGTATACCTTTGTTCCAGAATATGTCGAAGGATGAAGATATGATCAATACACCCTCTTCCTCGTATAAAGCCCACCTGGTTCTTTCGTTCTAGTTCCTCCCAAGCACCACTCAGTCTACACATGATTATTGAGTCTGGATCTTTAGATACTACAGTGGTGAAGCTAATCCCCCCTGTGATTATCATAGGAAGACTTGTCTCCCTTCGTGTATGTCGGGATAATCAGTGACTTACATCAACTCGACGAGACTTCCTTTGATTCCCAGACTATGCCTAATACCTTAGTTAACGCAGACAGTGTACTGTCTCAACGTCCTAGAACACCTCTCGAACCATTCAATCAGGTTCCGCAGCTTTGCTTCGTTTCAGATTAGTGACAGCCTTAGTAACCTTAGTTAGAGACAGAGGTCCGGTGTTTATATCCCATTCAGGGAGGCGTTGGATGTTTGATGTGTTGACCGTGGTTGTAGGCCAATTGAATTGCTTCTCAAAATGTTCTTTCCAACGTTCTAGTCATCTATCCTGGGAGCTAATCATGGTGCCATTTTTTTCAGATATTTTTCACTTATCATTTGCCTTTTACCATCTGTTTCCCTGATAAGCCTAAATAGTTGTCTGATATCACCAACTGCCGATGCCTTTTTCATCTTTTTTGCTTCTGTCCCCCACCACTGTTTACGGTTGTTACTGAGGCTTCTTGTTAGTTTGCTTTTGAGTAGCTTCCGCTCCACATCATAATCGGAGCTCTACTTGCGTCAATCAGTTCGGATGAGGTAGTAGAAATCTAATGGCTCTTACTAACTTTTGGTTTTAGGTTATTCAAAACCTTAATAGTTGTGTCTATAGTTAACTGTTGGTTGTGCTATGCTCTCAGGGGGAATCTTGTTTACCATCTCAGATACCTGTTTCGCTATTTCTTCCCTAAATAGGGGCTCACAGTCACGATCTAGTTGGGGACGTAACTGCTTTGCTACTAGCAATTTTTATGTCCGTTTAATCGTAAGCATAAACGTGAGCGAAACACGGAGTGATCGGAGTTTAAGCACGTGTTCCAGAGGGAGAGGCGGTCGTCTACTGATCCTCGCCAACGATACCCTACAACTATATGGTCTGTTTGAGTCTAGCGTTGATTTGGTGATGGAGGTGTCTCTCTTTGTGCCTAAAGTTAGTGCTGACTAGAAACAGATGATTATCTGAACAGAACTGTAGAAGACGACCATCGTGGTCCGTTTGTTTGCAGGGAACTCCATACGTACCACCTACATACTTCCCAGTCTGGTACAACTTCCCTACTTGGGCATTAATGTTGCCTGCCAAAACAATCATTTTCGGGCGTTTAGCTTTTTGCATCAAATTAAACAATTTCAGGTAGAAGTCATCCTTTAGTTCACCTGAACTGCAAAGTAAGCGGAGACTATGAAAAGACAATGATGGGTAACGCCGTCTTTCCTTCTTCTAACAGACCTGTTTAGACGGACTGCACACATAAGATTCGATCAAGACGTGATTTTCTGCCCTAACACTCAATGCTATCCCTACACCTGCAAGTCCTCAAGTTCATTGAGACATCTAAGGAGAATTCCAAAGTCACCTTATCCCAAAATTAGCACTGAAGATGCTGTCTAGGGAGACAATGAGGGCCTTGCGTCTAAACTATCCAGCTCAGAGAACTCAGCTACACTACACCCAACAAGACTATACACTCACAACTTACCACTCATGTTGACTTCATGAATCAGGTATTCGAAAACAATTCATTTTATTGTTATTCTCATAAACGAATAGTCTCATATTTTCTTCATCATTTCCGCCTTCGGTATTATCTCTACTTTTATCAGCCGTTGGTTATCACTTAAAATCTTAGCCTGTATGTAGTGTTTTGAGTCGTAGTGTCACTATTCGAGTTATCTAGTGTCAGAGTGGCAATAAATGCTAAAGAATATGCTACACTACGCCACCGGATTACCATTAGTAACCGTTTATTTGCTTTTAGGTTAGCTTATGCTACAGTAAGAAACAACTAGTCAGAAAAGAGTTGTTTTCGTCATCTGCCTGTACATTGGTGGATTGCAGTTCGAACGCAATGACGAAAAAGTTTTTTCAGCAGCTGAACGACCTCAGCTAAGTACCAGGCACATCGTGATACTATATGCAGACTTAGGAAAATAATTTGGTTAGCTTACAAAGCCAATTTATACTGTTTTAAATCACAGTTCTTCGTGGTCGGTAAACCCCTACCCACCTAAAGAAGGCAGACGCCCAAAAGAAACTTCAATTACCTACATGTAAAATACCAACTGTTGTCGTGCTCACACACTTTGTAAGATGCATCTAAAATAAATTCGCAAGGAGCAAACTCGGTTCACATTTAGTTCATGGATGCATCGGCCACGTGTTTGCCACCCTGAGTCAATTGTTGGGAAAGGCGGCAAACCACGAGGTCGCACAGTAGAACTAAAGACAAGTGTGTTGGGTTGGTAGTTGTCGATAAATCATGTATCTCTAAATAGGGTCCAGAAGATTATGCAACTTAGTGACTCAAGATGTTTTCTGATAAAGATCGTGATACGAATAAATGAAGAACATACTGCGATTTTCTCCATCCCTTTGTTTCCATAAGTAATAAGAAGTCACAGACACTTCTTTTAACGTACTCAATAAGTATGTCTTCACGTTTTCCCTTATTCTAAAGTTATTTTATTTCTCTCTACCTTGAATATTTGTATGAAGCCTTCCTCAATAATCAATATAAGTTCGTGTTTTAAGTAAATCATTTGAAATAAATTGGTTACCCAACGGAGCACGTATAGTTTGTATATCTCGAAAATCAGTATATCATTCTGCTGAATGTAATCATCAAAGTAGGTTAAAATGCCTTTTCGCAATAAGACGTATCACCGTATGTTGATAAAAAACTCAAATTGTTACGAATATAGCATATTTACGAATGAAAGAGTTCCCTGCATTTTGTGCAAATATTGATTAAAATATTTTCTTCTTTTTGGTATGTATGACTTAAAGGAAAGTCTATACACTAGATGCACCAGAAATACTTCAAGAGAAAGAAACCAACTCATACAGAAACGTGAGAATTTAACACTGCTTCAATGGTCTGAAGTGACAATATTGAACTGGAAATGTCGATCAAGAAGACGCAATTAAACCAGATATAAAACAGAGTAATTGAACTTGCCAAAACGACTTAAATAAGTAGAGACTAACTCCCCCATCAGAAAGACGCAAGACCTTATACCGTTCATTATCCTAACTGACGATCCCCCGACTTAAATTTTAGTTCATTGCTTTCGGGTTTGTCCTCATGATGTGCTATAAAGTTAAAATACCTTCCAAATAATCAATGTCTCGCGATAAGAAATACAATCAAACTAGATTACTGCGAATGGGAAATAATGAAACATTCTAAGGACTTTCCACTGGGATCATGTGAATATACTAGCTACGGCAAAAACGGACGTTATTTCACAATTTACAGAATTTGAAATTTTTCATTCTGCTAAAAAATGGGTGACATTCTAAATAAGATGTTACTTTGCCTCAGTGCTTGATCTGACAATAAGAAACCAAAGGATTAAGTGCATTGACCAATTTACTTACTTATACAATGTGATCATTCCAGAAGAGCCGAAAAATCCAGATTAGCTAGAGGAAATATTATACAAAATGTATTTATTCAGGATATGGTGGCACCAAACAAAATGCAACACCACTGCATATAGTCCAAGGAATTGATTTAGCCTAAATCCTTAATGCAGCATGTAAATGTACTTAACGGAGTCACAAGAAACTTACGTTCACTTAAGCCTTTACAGTGTACTAGTATCACCAAAATTGAAGCCGACCTATAATCCATGAAACAATGATCATGCATATCATATCATTCACTATACTGCTTTTCTATATTTACAAATATACTCAAGTTACAAAAGCCATCTGCAAGAAAAAACTGCTGTGGTAAATTTAGAAAACCCTTGACTCAATCCTTCATCACAAAAAAGTTACTGATGATAATAAATAGCCTCAAAAACTGTGACACTTGCCCACCCTAATGAATAAACAGAACTAACATTGCAAATTAGCAAGTACTGTGATTCAGATAACTAGTCCGCTAGTCACCCATTAATCTAAGTGCGCAAGCTTTTGTTTATTTGGTTGGTGCTGGATAATTTCCCTATGAACTGGTGAAAATGAAGGGGCTTCTGGTAAACCGTGGCAATACATGGTACTCAATCACAATTTAAGTATTGCCATACCGGACAATATGTCTTGTACATCTATTAAGGAGCCTGAGATAGGAGTACAGATAAAAATGTCATGTTTTCCTCTGAATTATATCGAATAAGTCCGTTAAACCAAAGTTCATGTCATGGGCACAAAGAAAACCATAAAGCCTAGCGATATATGACCATTGGAAATATTCCCAATTTCTGTTTCTGGATAGTATGAGGATTAAACTAAGAAACTTTTCAACAAAATAAAGCGACTTTAAACACGAGCTGCTATGTCTTGCAAATGATGACTTACCAAGGTATGGAAACAAACGAAAATAACCAAACCGACCCCACGTTCCAAAGATACTGAAATTCCGCCACAAAGAGTGACCTCTCAGTACACTATTAAAAGTATCAAATGCAACTAAAGAACAATCTGAACTTTTTGGTATTGATCCACTAAACGAGAAGGAAGTGGAAGTCATACTGAGCTATCTTCCAGCATGAATGTTTATAATTTCGGCCTTCTGGACTCGTCCTTACATCACACATTCAAAAATTTCAGATCTTAAGAGACTTCTCATACAAGAATCGAAACTCCTAATATTGAGATTGTGGTCATCCCGAATCTGCTTCTAGTGCCTAATCCCAGTAGTTCTAGTGATCCTGATTAACTTCATCTACAAATGTTTCCTTGACTCTCTGAGACCATAGCAAAAACATTGTCGCCTCTGTACGTGCATGTCACTGTGTCAGTCCAAGTCTCGAAGGTACTGAAATGATGTCACCACCAGTCCTATCTTTAAAGCTTGACTTACAAATTTCCTCGAGGATTATCGTCCCTTTTAGTCTAAGTAGTCCAGTTGCCGCAAGGAATTATCCGTGGTGCTGTTATTTGGTGTGTTGAGAGCAGTAAACATACAGCCGAGAAACATCATGACTTAATGGCAAGTCATTTATCTGACACACAACAAGTGCAGCCAATGCTCAAAGCCTGGGAGATGTCATCTTCAAGAACTTTGGAAAAGCAACTGGTAAAGTTACTGGTTTAAGCCACCTAGTAAAGCCACATAACAAAATGCAAAGAACCTGGATCACGGACGTTTTCAGGGTTGGAGGACAGAGTTTAGGTAAACAGCTAGTTAACAACAGAACTTTGAGGGACATTTTTAGTATATTCTGCAACAATAATGTTGTTAGAGTTGACAGTATATGCCCAGTGCTAGCCCAAAATAATACCACGAAACAAATAATAATATAAAACGAAAGTTAGAGGAAGGCTATGCTACGAACCTTGTGCGTATTCTGCCTTCCGCCTGCAACAAGGGTAGTGAATAATATGATAAATACCTGGTACCGAACTCCCACGGTGGATCAGCAAAGTCTGTGCGATGATATCTGGTTATGTGATGCCCATTTTTACCCAATTATCACATCAGCTGAGAGCTCGTCCATCCTACTAAAATTCGCTTAACTCTTAACTAAGCGTCTGCCATTATTATTTACCTTTGGTCGGCCATATTTTACTCTTCACTTTGCATTTTTGTGATGGTGAACTGTTGATAATAATAGGGTATTGTCATACAGTTGCGATTTGTTTAAAAATAATTCATGGTAACCCCACTCAGTGTCTACTTGACTTTGAGTTGTCTGCAGGAAGAGTGTCTTATTCTGTTTGATTCTTGCAGATAGAGTTTTGGTCTCACGTAGTTAGGAATATTCCATATGCTCCTAAAGCATTTTAATGTTGTTTTTGCTATTTAATTTTTTTGTACAGTATGTATTTGTATTTGGTGAACGATCGGACTGTATAGCTCCCAGAAGGCGATGTTGATTTAGTTTTGTAATATTTGAGGAGCTATACGGTAAAACGCCTAGATTAGGTTCCTGCACTGAGACCAAAATATTGAGTTTTGATCAATACAATGTTTTGTAGTGAAGTCTATTGTTTCAGATTCCTCGTTGTTTTCACAAGTCTCTTTAAATGGTAAATCTTGATCATAATCACTTTGATTACTTGTTATCTCATCAGCCACTTATGAGGTGCTTCTGATGTTACACGCCTTATCAGTCATTATTCATGTGAAACAGAGAAGACGTTCAGCGAAGAGAGTCTTTTCGGCGAATTCATTCACGCAGCTGTACACTCGCATTTATATATAATTATTTTGTGTGCATATACATGAGGTTTGTCAAGTTTAGATAATTAATTAGGTAATACAAGAATGATCTAATGTAGAAACAAGGTTAATTAGACAGCAAATAGAGTAAGATTAAGTTAGTTAGTTAGATGACGTAATACAATTGACTAAAATGTTTCAACTTAGGTCAGGATAGCAAGAGAGGTAATTACAGGTAGAGACTAAGTAGAGGTGGGTTAGAGAATAATGCCATTTAAATTAGGACTAAAATTGAGCAAATAGGTTGGATGACGTAAAATAAATGACTAGAAATTGAGAGTTTTTCAAGTCAGTAATAGTGGTAATGAGGTGTAGAAACCAAATCGGGTGGGGGTAGAGAACAGGAAAGTAAAAAATATAAAATATTACAACCGAGTATGCGTGATAATGGATTACGAATACATGCAGGAAGTGTCAGTTTTTATTGCGATCAATAAAATACTCTGGGTCCATGATTTATACACCTGGCAGACAGCGCTATCCTGAAAATATTGATGTTATCAGAGAGATGATTTCTCTATGTCCATTCTTGTGGTCATTCAGCTACTACTCTGTATTGTTTTACGTTGTTTAAGCCCTCAGACTTACTTTTCCCGAATGTCAATACCTTTAGCCTCTTAAGTTTTCACAAATTCGTAGATGTGAGAGAGGAAACCAGCAAGTTGATACAAGCGGCGCAAAGGATGCTTAAGATGAACTTAAATGAACTAGACCAGTCATCACCAACGGAAGAAATCCCAATGGAGCGGCTTTATTTACTCAAATAGACAGCAATGTTTCAGCAGCATGCAGGACTGATGAGAATCAGAAAACTAAGATTAATATTAACGCGGGTGCGTCGGTGGCATAGCGGTTAGGACGCTCGCCGACACATGGTCCGGGGTTCGATCCCCGGCTGGCACACCCTCAGGCGTGAGGCTAGCAACCCCACCCTGTAAACAAACCTGCTACAGAAACTTCAGCACGACGAATCTCCTTGCGCCAAAAGAAAAAGTCTGTGTGGGGACATGGAATGTCCGCACCATGTACCAGATTGGCAAAGCTACCCAGATCGCAAACGAGATGAAGATATATGGTATTCAAGTACTGGGAATATGTGAAAGCAGATGGAACAGGAATGGACTCACCAAATTGTCAACGGGTGAGTCAGTGATCTACTCTGGTCACTCAGAAGATAACCACTCGCACACCGAGGGCGTGGCTATCATGATGTCACCAACGGCAACGAAGGTCCTGATGCAATGGGAGGCGATCTCGCCCAGGACAATGACCGCCAGATTCAACTCAAAAGGAAGGAAAGTGTCAATTATACAATGCTATGCACCGACCAACAACGCAGACCTCGAAACGAAAGAAGAATTCTACAGACAACTACATGCAACAATGGACAATACTCCAGTGGGCGACATTAAAATACTAATGGGAAACATGAACGTCAAACTGGGATCAGACAACACGGGAAGGGAATTCATCATGGGTAGAGAATCTCTCGGAGAAATGAATGAAAACGGAGAACTCTTCGTCGACTTCTGCGCCTTCAATGAACTAGTGATTGGCGGCAACGTATGCAAGCACAAGGATATCCACAAGGCCGCATGAATGCCACCAGACGGGCGGACCAAAAACCAAATTGACTTCATCTCAATCTCAAGGAAGTGGAGGCGCAGCCTGCTGGACACAAAAGTAAGAAGAGGAGCAGACATTGGCTCAGACCACTATCTCGTACGAGGGACGATCCAAAGCAAATTAAAAGCTTTCAGAGAATCAGGAGCTGCAGACAGATCACAAGCCAAGTTCAACATTCGAAAACTGAAGGACCAGGACACAAAGGACATCTTCACTGCAACCATAAAGGACAAAGTCGAGACACAAATCAACACTGGCGAAGAGGTCAGCGTCGAAAAGCACTGGAACAACTTGAAAACAGTGTGGAGTCAAACCTGCATGGAAGTTCTAGGCAGAAAGAAGAGACAGGATAAACATTGGCTCACTATGGACACTTGGAGACTGATAGAAGAGAGAGGGATGGTGAAACAAAAGTTTCTCCAGTGCACCGACGAGCAACAAAAACAGGACTTGAATGCAAACTGCAATACACTGAAAAAAGAGTAAAGAAGAGTGCCAGGTAAGACAAAAGACAATATTATGAAGCCATGGCAAGTGAAGCAGAACAAGCTACAAGATAGGCAAAGGAGACCTCGCAACACTACCAAACAACTAGGTACCTATCGGGAAAAAGTTTGATACAAATTAAGCCGGTGAAGGATGACAACGGAAAGTCACTCACCAAAGAAGTGGAGCAAAGGAAACACTGGGCTGAACACTTCAAAAGACTCCTAAATCGACCACCACCTACAACGCGCCCAACAATACCAACAACGGAGACAGAGCTACCAGTGAACACCAACGCCCCACAACGAAATCAGAAGTCCTGAAGGAAATCAAGATGCTAAAAGCTTGAAAAGCAGCAGGACCAGATGGAATCCCAGCAGAAGCATTGAAAATGGACCCAGAGACAACAACGGACTTGATGACGCCACTACTGGAGAAGGTGTGGAAAGAGGGCAAGGTACCCTGGAAGGACTGGAAGAAAGGATACTTATTCAAACTAACAAAGAAAGGAGACTTAAGTCAATGCAAGAACTGGCCCGGCATTATGCTCCTGTCCATCCCAAGCAAAATGCTAAGCCGCATCATCCCAGAGAGAATCAAACATGCTCTAGATGAAAAACTTCGACCGAAACAGGCTGTATTAAGGAGAAACAAGTCATGCATTGATCAGATCGCCACATTACGGATCATCATTGAACAAAGCTTGGAATGGCAGTCACCTCTGTATCTCAACTTCATCGACATCTCATCCAACAGCTGTACGATAATGCTGCATTCCAAGTAATCCACAACGGGAGACTTACAGAATTCTTCGAAGTGAGGACAGGAGTAAGACAAGGTCCCCTACTATCGCCAATGGTATACTCATTGCAGTAGATTGGATAGTGCGACAAACAGCGGGCAATGAGGAAACAGGCATAAAATGGACCCACACAAAAAACTTGGAGGATCTGGACTTCGCCGATGATATATGTCTGATTTCCCACAAACTGGAAGACATGCAAGCGAAAAGCAACAAGTTGGCAGAAGAAGCATCCGGAGAAGATAGGACTTCAGGTGAACATGGAGAAAACAGAGGTGATGAAAATTCCTGGGCAAGAACAACAAAAACAGACAAAGATCAGCATAAATGGGAGGAGCCTGAGAGAAACAACTTCTTTTATTTACCTGGGAAGCATCGCTTCAACTACAGGCGAAACTGACGAGGATATGAAAGCAAGAATTGGAAAAGCAAGACAAGCTTTCACTACTCTCAAGTCTGTGTGGAGGTCAACAGCACTCAGCATCAAAAATAAGATCCGGATTTTCAACTTCAATGTGAAGTTAGTGCTACTATACGGATCAGAGATTTGGCGCGTCATAAAGAGCATCTCAAACAAACGGTTGTCTTCGCTCAATACTCAAGATCAGATGGCCGACCGGAGAAGATCAGCAACAGGGATCTCTGGGGGCGAACCAACCAGGAACCGATTATGAAACAAATAGGCAGGAAGAAATGGAGATGGATTGGCCATACTCTGAGAAAACAAGCCATCAAGTGACATCACTAGACATGCCATTGCTCGAGTGGAACTCGAAAGGTGAGCGGCGAGTTGGTCGTCCAAGGGTGACTTGGAGGAGGTCATGTGAAGAGGAGATGAAAACGTGTGGGCAGACTTGGAGCAAGGTGAAGACTCTAGCAGAGAACCGAACGCAATGGAGACGCACGGCTGAAGCCCTATGTTCCTCTAGGAATTAAAGGAAACAATAATAATAAGATCTAATATCCACAACTTCTATAGTATTCGTTCCGCATAGACCAAAGTAAAAGCTAAACACTAAAACTGGTAGTCCTAATTACAAATTAAATCTCAGGACCAAATCGGAGTGTGAGGTTGACTGCTTAACTAGCTAGGGATAGTGCACGAACGTAACACGACGGCGTCCCAAATGGCGTGGATACTTGACTGTAAGCCTTCAGGTAAACGAATCGACTTGAACAGTGACAGTCATCACCCAATCTTCAATGATGATTGCTGTGGATTGCTGTGGACCTAAGAGAAAGTTCATTCGATAGGTTCAGATCTTCAAGGGTCTTTAAGTCAATCCACTGTTTCGCAACCTTCCCGGCCCTTTTCATGATTCAGTCCACAACCATCCGATGTATCATTGGTGATAATGGACTGCCTTCTTCTACTTTTGTTTCCATTTTAAAAGCTTCACTGAACTTCTCATTCCGAGTTGCCTGGTGTGTCGTGTCATCATTCGACCCAAGTAAGCTTCATTCAGGATTCTAAGGAAAATTTTCTGGAGAGTATTGTTACGTGAGGTAGTACTGAAGGCTGAATTCGAATTCAGAACAAAGCTCATGCATGTGTCCAGGTTCTAACATAACTTCCAAATGTTGTTTATGGTCAGCAGCTTAAAAACAGTTTGGAAACCTTTCGGAATTCAAAGATAATATTGTTTCACACTCTAAATATTACTTTTTACAATTCCGAAGAGCGCTAATGTAGCCCCTACCGAAAGGACACATACGATCCCACCAGTAGATTTCGCCCTTATAGGGAGAAATATGTTATCGGGCTGCCATATTCACCATGACGAGAAAGAGTTCAGTGAATACACAAATATGGAGCTTACTGGTAGCTGGTGCGTAAAAGATGGTATAAGCTTTCGTCTGTTACCTTTGTTATTTTCACCAAGGCTCTGCCTGTGAGATACGTTAAATTAGTTCCCATTTTGAGGTCTCACTAGTTATGGTTTTGTTTTTGGGGCATCGGAATCCACCCTCTTCTTTTTCTGGGCTCTCTGTCAGCCAGTAGACTAGTTGGGGCCTAGGAGTTTATTGTCTAGGAGTGGAATTCGAAGCACTTACGAGGCTGGGCACCATCCTAGCATTGAAGCATTGATGTGAAGCAAACACGTTTCTGTGGGAAGTCATTTTATATATTGCTAGATGACAGCTCTCAAACTTCCGCTCTTCAGCATCGCGTGAGTCACATTGCCATATGATAATGTACACTTGGATTTTAAGTGCAAGTGTTTGTCCTTACCAGGGTCACTAGACTTTCTCTTGTAAAAACAAAATGGACTGGTCTAATTTTTCTTCGCTCCACACTACTCCTGAAACACACGGGCTACAGGTTTTGAGGGACTAAAACCAGCTGTAATGAGTGGAGATAAATCTAAGAGTGTTGTTTTCCGGTGGCTATAAAGAATGGTAGCTGCACTCAGTGATTCACTAGATGGCCGTGAGAGATAAGTTGCAAAGGTAATATAATAAAAAAACAATTTACTACGAAATGCAATTAAGACGAACAAAGGTACCTTCTAGGACCTATTGCTCATTGCCGTTTATTCCACCCTGAGCAGACGACTACTGCAACGCTAGAGATTACCCAGTTGCTGCTTGAGTCTGGGATTCTACGGTTCGGGATTATTAATGAGCAGTAAACGCAATTTGGATAATACTTTAACCAAAAAACATAGAGAAACTCTGGATATTCTCCGTAAAAGTGATAACGTCATAATAACAAGACCGGATCAGGGCTCAGGGGTGGTTATCATGAACAAAGCGGATTACTTTGAGAAGATGAATACTATTCTTAATGATAATCTAAAATTTCAAAAAATCTCCTCTTCTCTGGGTCCGATTGAAAAGATAGAGAAACAATTAACGGAAACATTAAGAAGACTGAAACAATAAGGCTTTATCTCACAGAGTCAGTATACATCACTGAAACCCACTGGAACGTTCATATCAAGATTATATGGCTTGCCTAAAGTGTACAAAAATGGCATACCGCTTCGACCAGTATTAGATATGTTAAATTCCCCATACCATCCCGTAGCCGAATGGTTAGTCGAACTCTTACAGCCTCTTCATACCGAGTTGGTGAAACACAGTGTAAAGGATACTTTTGGATTTGTTGAAAGGATAAAAGATTTAAATGTTGACAATAAATTCATGATATCATTTGACGTATCTTCCTTATTCACCAATGTACCACTTATGGAAACAGTGGACTTTGTATGCGAAGAACTCATAAGACGAAACATCGATGTTGGCATTCCTATATCTTTTATGAAAGAGCTTCTCTTGAAATGCACAATGAATGTCCACTTTTTATTTAATAAGGAACTATATAGACAAATCGATGGTGTGGCAATGGGGTCACCACTAGGACCCATTCTAGCCGACATTTTCCTTGAGAAACTAGAAAATGGGCCTTTGAAGGATGTTATTGATGAACTTGAATTCTATTGTCGGTACATGGATGATACATTTTTGATTATGAAAAATGAGGAGGAAGCAAAGAACATCCTGGATAAATTTAACGAGGTTCATCCTGCAATAAATTTTACTATTGAGAAAGAAAAAGACTCTAGTATTTCATTTCTAGACGTCCTTATGACCAGAAAAGAGGATGGCACAATAAGAAGAAGTGTATATAGAAAACCTACATCAACGGGTCAGTATACTCATTTTTTCAGCTTCGTGCCCTTAAAATACAAACGCAATCTGATAAAGTGCTTGGTTCACAGAGCAAGAGCAATCTGCTCGGATGAATGTCTTGATGAGGAACTTAATAATATTAAACGGTTGCTGAGTGAAAATGGTTATCCAGAAAAGTTTATTGATAAGAATATGAATCTAAAATCAAAGCAGCCCAAGGTACCAACAGTTCCTAAAAAGGCCTTATTCTTACAAATGCAGTTCCTTGGGGACAACATCAGCGAGATACTAACACAGTGCCTTAGAAATGCGGTAAAAAGAGCATTCCCTGCTGCTGAATTACGCTGTGTCTTCAAAACCACTCCTCTTTTGCGTTCGGGAGTAAAAGACAAACTGCCTAATTTCGCCTCTTCCATGTGTATCTACCAATTTAACTGCTCCTGTGGAGCCAGTTAAATAGGCGTGTTTCTCGTCGGATTTCCGAACATCACCCTTTGTGGTTAAGTAAAGGACAAACAAAATCTATTCATAGCGCTATTCTATCTCATCTTGTGGATACAGAACACAAGATTGATGTTAACCAGGCTTTCAGAGTCATTTACCGCATACCAACAAATCTTAATTTCGCCTTAAGAGTTCGATTACTAAATATTGCTGAGGCTGTTGGGATCCACATTAAGAAGCCTAATTTGTGCGTCCAAAAGAAGCTAGTTCAGACATTATCCTTACCTTGGCCATCTAGGTTTGAATGATCCTCAATTTTTGTGGAAATTTCCTTTATTTTATTTGATATTCTATTTGCTATTATATCTTTATTATTATTATTATTATTTAAGCATCTTTAATGAACTGTAATTCCATTGATCTTACTTTACAAATCGATATTATTTAAAAAACACTAATATTGTTATTGACTACTATTCTAGAATATTCTATGTATATAAACATATATATAATTGTAGAGCCAGAAGAGGAAATTATCGAAAAGGATATTCTTTGCTCAATTATTTTGTGTTTTATAGATGCCTGAATGAATATTTTCGCTATGTTAATAAATTCTGCTTTTGAGGGAAGTCTTTGTTATCGAGTATTTAATGCTGGATGGTTAGTCGATGGACATTAAGTGAGGTTTCACGGTAATCGACCTTATACCATTATTTTCGTACAGTCAGGTTAAGAACACCAGTCATGTTACAATTTGTGATTTGGGCCTCCATAACCAGAATTAAAACACTACATTAGCTAGAAGTGCTCTGTTATTGCTCGTCCGAACTTTCACTCTGTTTCTTTGACTGTTGAAGTAGTCTGTGTGTTTTATATCATTCTATTACTAAGGTTTTACTCCGGGTTCTCTGTTTCCATTGCTGTGCAGTAATTGGTGTTACGAATTGTATGAGGCGCAAACCTTGTTATCATCTTATGGTTGCAGTAAATGGAACAGTAGGCGAAAGTGACTGCAATGTACACCTATTGCTGATACGCATCATATTCTCAAGATTTTCGGAAAGAAAAAAAGGATACTTTTAGTAAAAGTATAAGAGTTTCCATGAGTGTGGGAATAGTACAACATTAGTGTTAATTTCAATTTTTCGTTCTCAAGATTAACTGTTTTTATTTAACTTAGATGAAAAAACAAAACAAGACAAAGCAGTCTTTCATTCAGTGTACTGTGTACTTCAGGACATATACGTCTGGACTGAGATACAGACATGGCTGGCCAGGTGCCTCTAACGAGCAATTTGCCATAACGAAGTGGCGTATCAAAGACGAAATTTTTAAGGGATCGACATGCTGATTACCGAAGATGTCAGGATGACACATTAGAAGACGGGGAATGTTGACGTTCACTCAGAGTACTGTCCATACACAACGCAATTTCGCATTCTGCAACTCCTATAGCAGATGTTCTACTTAGACCAGAGGCAAAATAAAACACCAAAGTGACCGTCCAAAATACGAGATATATATCCGGATCAAAATTGTAATTAGATGATAATTTCTTGGCTAGCTCGGGATCGCGCACCGATGAAATGACGCAACACGCTAGCATGCTAAATTGCGCGGATGGCTGATAGCTAAACTGGTCTACGTAAAGGGTGAAGGTCAGCGTCCAGTGCTGAATGAATAGTACTGCAGGCTAATAATTTTGTGGGATTATTTACCGCAATAACATTTTGAGGCACTGGATTTATTGTGATGATATTAGATGGTTGGAGGCAATCGGCAGGAAGCCTTGGACCTAGGTTTCGTGCTAGTTGTCACTCTTCAGCAAGGCGTATCTGCAACCTTGAAGGAACCCATGTCCCTTCTGAGATTCGAACCCGCGTCACCCAGTGCTGCAGTCAGAGACGTTACTACCACTGAGCTACGACGTTGCTACCACTGAGCCCGAATAGCTCAGTGGTAACGTCTCTGACTGCAGCACTGGGTGACGCGGGTTCGAATCTCAGAAGGGACATGGGTTCCTTCAAGGTTGCAGATACGCCTTGCTGAAGAGTGACAACTAGCACGAAACCTAGGTCCAAGGCTTCCTGCCGATTGCCTCCAACCATCTAATATCATCACAAACAATGTACACCGTGATGGTGAGCTACCTAGAATGGTGGCCACATTACAACCTGACTGATAGAATTCAGTCTGCACCAGAGAGAGGACTAGACGCATCACACTAGTTGCCAGTGTCAAATCAAAATACTGGATTTATTGTTGATATGTCACATGACACCAGTTCTACTAAATGCGATGTGCTCAATTACCCACTCAATCAGTACCTTATGTAACCTGTAAGTAATGATAGCGAAACACTACTCAAAAAGACTCAGCTGCTGGAAATATGCTGTGAACAGCAATTTATACATACATGCATAAATAATGGCAAGATTATGGGAAAATATTCCCGGAACTATCAGACCACTATGGCTCGTCTTGGGGCTATGATCAAAATTCACCTTCATTTATACTTTATTATAGTCAACATTTCGCTTTCTCATTATTATAAAAAATTCTTTTAGTATTTCCCAGTGAATGATGAAAAAACGATATTGCCGCTTCTTTACTGACGTTTCACTGTTTATTACTGCTGCTAATAGCTTTATCAAAGAAGTAATATTAAACCGGAAGAAAGTACACAATCTCAGACAAGCACACCCTTTGATTTTAACGGATGAGAAGGAAAAAGAAGATGAAGAAGATATAAGAACAGAACTCGTTAACTGTGTTGTTGGTGGTGCTGTTGGTGGTAGGGTATAATTCCATTGTGGGTAAAATTTATTTTGATAAAGTCTCACAGTTTTTGTTATCCAGTGATATTTGCTGATGACGACGTTTCGAGCACAACTTATCGCTGATAATCAAATCAAGGCATTACTCACACAACTTTCTAACTTCGTTTATATAACTCCATCACTGTTCGTTGCTTGACTTGATTGGTAGTAGTAGTAGTAGTAGTAGTAGTAGTGTGGTGAGAGCTGGATGCTAGTCAAAGTTGGTAGACAGTAATTGACGTCAATGTTTATGTCCCCAATATTGGTGGTGAGAAAATGAGAACAAAGGCTTTGCGTAGGCGGATACAGTTAGCATATGGATGATCTGACACAGCCACAAAAAGATGCAAGGTTAACTTTCTGTGAGAAACAACCAATCAAAAGATTGTATTTTCTACTAACAATAGTCTAAAATTATGTACATTAAAATCTATAAATATGTGTTGATTTTCCTTAATAAACGATCTGTTGCCTGGCCCTTGTCTTCTGTTGCTACAGTAGTAGTAGTAGTAGTATTTTCCATATTTCGAGCATTTCTACTGCACGTGTTCGGTGTAGACTCGATGATCAACGACTTAGAAAGCTACCTTTATCTCCACCTACCTATATGAGTTCTTAGAATTTTAACCCTCTCCCACCATGCTATTACATGGGTGTTTGTTAATGCATGCAGTGCAATTTGGCGCTGAGTTATTTTTTCTAAATTACTTATCTTCTTGGGGGTCAGCCATTCTAACCTTAGCTAAATTCTTATAATCCGACAATCTGACTATCCACGATCTACTAGTTTGACCTATGTAGGTAGTTGACCTAACTCACAGTCATTGTAGGGTATTTTGTAAATTGCATTATTTTGTCTAACTAGGTTAACCTGCAGGCTCCTTTAACATACCTACAGAGCGTGTCCCTGAGTGAGTTTTTAAGATAAAATACCGACACCCTAAGTCCTGCTTCGTTAAAAATCCTACACAGGGTCTCAGATGTCCCCTCCTAATATGGTAGAACTGTAGATGCCATATATTCTCTCTTGTTTATGTTAGTTATCACTATTAGTTTCACCATTATTTATATTTTGCTTTTTACCATTTTGATATTCCTAATGAATTTTATAGGATAGTTAGTTATTTGACGCCCGCGCTTCTTCTATCTGTTTTGTTTCATCATTTAGGTCTTTTTTGTCCTACTTAGTGCTATCGATTGGTTTGTTAGACACTTAACTAAGCCTGCCTTCACAGACAGAAAACGGATGAGACTAATTAAATTCTGAATATCTATTAGCACAAGTCGGTATTTTATAAACGCTAGTATGCAGTCGTGTATGAGTACTTTGATATGATTATGAGTGACAATAATAATTTGTGCTCGAAACTTTGTCATCAGTAAACAACACTGTGAGACTTTATCAAAATAAATTTTACCCACAATGGAAGAAGAAGCAGAAGAAATGTCAAATATTACTGAAACTCTCAAGAAGAAAACTAACTACCCAACGAACTCCACTTAAGAAAATCAATACCAACAATATTAAATGTGGTCGAAAACATGTATTCCGAAGAAATGCACCTAAGGTGTTGTCATTCCATATACATCAGTAACGTCAGACGATTGTATCAGAAGAGTACTTTCTCATCAAAATCACATCAGACACTTGAACTCATCCAACAGATTAGTGCATATTATATTGTCAGACTGGTATTGCCAATTGTTAAATCATGTGTACCAATACCACCTAAAGCAACAGGGAACAATAGATACGACAGTCAAATCACCTTCAACAAGCCAATCATATGCTTCTAGGCAAAAATCCGCATTTATAGTACAAAACGGTGTGTTTATTGGATATAATAAGTATGACAAAAATGAATTATATACACTATATGTCTCTAGTATGCTGCAAAAAGAGGTCTCACTTTCCCATAGGACTGGTGATAATAGATAAACCACAATCTGTATGAGTGCCAGTTATGGGACCCACTAATTCTGATGAATGATTGACTTTATGATAATTATAACCTAATGATGATGGTTACATTGCTCAGCATTTCAAATGAACGTTACTCATCAAAATCGTAGCGAATTTCACCCCAACCATAATCCTGTCTTAAGCCTTCCCCAACGCTAACCCTGAATCAGGGAGAAACTTGCAACTAATAAGATAACGAGAAGTAAATCTAATATAATTCTGAGCAATCTGATTGGCCGGTCCAAGGTTATTTGACTATGGTAACTAGTCTTTACTGCTACTCACCCACCCACCCCCTACTACTTCAAACAAAAACCCAGGGATGTCATGTCTATCAACTATTCACATAAGAAGATAAGCATGAAAAAGTATGAGAAATACACAAACAGAGAAAACAGACTGAAAATGTTGGGTTTAAAAAAAGATTTAGTTTACATTACTTCATCGAATGCTTCTTTAGGTACAGGATTTGAATTTGTCTCTTTTAAGTAAACCTTCCAATTAAAGCCACCACGACGATTACTCCAATCTGCATAGAGTCACATAGAAAAAAGAAACCAAAATACCACAACATGAACAGAAATCACCAGTAGAAAAGGCCAAGTTAAGCTTTAAACACCAGTACTGTACAGATAACGACGCAGAGACATAATTCGATAATGAAGAAAACATGAAGTACATCAAGTCAGACGTGTTCTGATGAATAGGAGGAAATTAGGTGACCCAGTGTCCGAAGCTTTACGTCAATTGTAAGCACATTGTTTTCGGTAGCTGGATGCAACCTGATGGAATCATGAAATGCATGAAATAGCAGTCAGTGTGACTTCACCAAGATAAAGTTAAGCTGAATAACCGATTCATTTTTTTGTGAGTAGAATTTCATGATTTCATGATCAAGAAATTGTGTCACATGTGATTTAAACGAAAAGGCAAACGATAGATAACAAAAGTATGAGTCATACGAACTGTTGATTTTATAACTGGTGTGTATTTTGAATAGGTTTGATTGGAACTTGTATACAAATCAATAAACATTTAATAAATGTGAGCTGTGATCACTAAGATATTTCCCAGTTCGCAATTGGATATTTGATTCAATCTGACCATGTCATCTGAGTTGTACTCATTAAAAAAATTAGCAGTTTAGAATAATTCATTTTTTCAAAAGTCGCCAATGCAGCTGGTTGTGTTATTCTGTTTTTGTTGCGTGATGATATTCAATCTGGCTCTAAAGTACATTCTGAAGCTATTTATTGAACAAATGGACTGGATTGAAATCAAAATTCAGATGAGGTAGGTGAATCTAATGTGATATTTCCCTAATCAATTCATTTACATAGAAACGATTCACTCACTTAACTTGGACAGCTTCTATTTTTTGTGAATTAGTCAGGAAGACCGCGAAATCACTTGCTGCATGTACAATTGTGTTACTTATATTGTTAAAATAAACATCTGTGTTGCATACTTGAGTGTTTTAAAGTAGTATCATCGGGTTCACGTGTGTGTGTTATTCGCGAGTGCGTTAGTTATTCAGATAGATGTGAACATTCCGCTTTTCCACGCGATTTACTATTTGTAAATGCGTTATTCTATCAACTCGTATTTGTTCCCTGGGGTTAGGGTTAAGCATTATTTTGTACTTGATTGAACAGTAATAGTCACAGTAATGCATCCCATTGTGTTTTGACGCCGTGTGTTTTCACGTTATGCCTGTCAAGATTGTTTAGAATGCACCCACTCACTAACTCTAAGGCATTTGAATTTCTCTTCCGAATTCAGGCCTAAGCTCAACGTCTCGAAAGTCGAAACATTGTCGATCAGTCTACGGAGTCACAAGACACAAGTTATATCAGGTTGATCTAATTAGGATTATTTACTCGCACTTCAGTTCATGTTGTCTTCGGACATGAAGTGATAGGTGTAGAATTCCAGTTCAACTGGGAAAAACAATGACTCACTGAAACACACAGATATATTCATCTGAGTACTTCGAAGTAGGAGGAAGCGTGTCTGTGTGTGTGCGTGTGTGGTGTGGATTTCAATGTTCGCCACCACATATGGTGTATTAGGAATTCGAGATGGAATTCGTGATTAGGTCTTGAATGATTTCGTTCATATCCCAACACAGGCTTATGAGTTCGATGGAGTTAAATCAAATAGGGAAGATCACATGTTAGAAAAAATTGAGGTTCACTATCCATAACAAGAGTGTTTACTGCTGTTGTGGTTGTTCAAGAGTTGATATGTTCACTGATGTGGATTCGTTGAAGGCATCAGAGTGACTGGAAATGTGTATTATTTTCGATGGAGTGCTTCGCTGAAGTGCTAGCGATTAGTTGTAACGTGTAGGTTATTTGAGTGATCACGTTTCCTTACGCTGACTGATAGTAGTTTAGTAGAGGGAATCTGAGCACCTTCCGTGTTGACTTTGTAGTGGCGTTTCAGCTAATAATGAGTGAGCTAAGCTATCGAGGTATCCACTCAGTCTCTGAAAATATAACATAGTCAGTGTGTGAGTAACTGGCAATCCACTGGGCTCTGGCTATGACAAAAAAGTCAGCCGGGTTGTGAAAGGATGTAAATGGATTGTGGTCAGGTGTAACGAAGAGTGTTTAGTGATCTCATCAGCATAGCAATTAAGAGAAGAGTCAGGATTTATAAACGAATGCGTTAAATAGCAACACTAAAAATTAACTCAATAAACGCGTAATTGGTGATTTCTAGTTGACGGAATTAGCCTAAATCATTTGTGAAGAGAATTGACTACAACACGTACAGGTTGATAACTGATTCAGTGTTTATCACTCTAGCGGTAGACCACATGAGTCCTGTGAGATCAGACACGAGTGTTGCTCACCAATATACTGTGGATACCCGATTTCACACATATCCACATCATTCAGAATCGAATGATCGGCGAAGTGTCACTTTTCAACCAATTCATTATCAAGCTGTACGCTCCCACATGAACGATGGGGTCACGTTTAACTAGAAGCACCTGGAAGTACCAAAAGAGTGCGGCTGCATCGATGACTTTGGATGGACCAATGAGATTCCACATTACATGAGTTCACGCTTCCATTCCGCCTAATTCGAGTGAAATAACGCCTGTTCTAGCAGAGTTACATCTGAAATGTGGTGAAGACCAAGTTTTCCAGTGTAACTGAGATGGCCGGGGTTGACTGCGAAAGAACGCATTTGTTCGTGTCGAGGTATCATCAGTATAGTACAAAAAGCTTTAGCAGATCAATTGATGGACATGTCCGTCGTTGTGGAATTTGGTTGAGACGAGTTAGTGGCAGGGACGGTGCACCGATGATTCTGCTAATTATTTCGTAGGAACATCTTTTTGCTAGATCCCATCTGTCGTTAACCGAGATTTTGCATATTTGTGATTACTGGGTTTTCGAACAGGCTGTGAGGGGTGCAGCTGCTGAAACACAAAGTAGTCTCGTATCAACAGTTCAGTGGTACTGTGGTGAGAGCAAACTGCTAGCCAATTGGTAGACATTGATCTACGCTGATTGGTGGAAATTAATCTAGGCTGATTCAACAACCGATCACAGCTGACCTAGACGTGGACAAATATGATTCGCAGACAAGTGGCTCGCATTTCCGAGAAATATCGAAAACGAGAAAGCAGAAGACTGCGTTTGTTTGCAAACAACCAATCAGAAGACCGCCTTCTTTCTGCGGGCAGAGCCTTATTAATGTACGTAAAATACAGGTATTTACCTGTTGGTTTTCGTAATAAAACTGATCTGTTGCCTGGCCCTTGTCTTCTGTTGTTACAGTACTATAACGGTAGAAGACGAGAGACTTGGTAAAGTGTTTATTTGCAATTCGATATCTCTAAATAGCCAAATTATGCACACCTTATCTTCAATGCACCATTTGCACAGATCTCCTGTGTTGTGCCTGACACTTCTGCCTTTCCTTCTTATTGTATTTCTTTGCTTTCCTCTCACGTCGCACATGTATCTCCACTACGCTGTATCATTTGCTTTCACTGACATCAAATCAATCTGCCTACTATTTGATATTTTTATGCCAGCCAATGAGGATATAAGTGTTAACCAATATAAATTAGGCGCGGAAGAACTTCGGAGCCAACTGGGATTAGTACTTGTCAAAAGAAAACTTAAAATACGACGAGTCTCCAGAGACGAAACAGCCAGCTATCGATCTGATATTTAGTGATTTTAATTAAACCTGTTTACTTTAGCACCGGTTTTACTTCGGTGCTAGGACGATGTACTAGAATACCTTCATTTGATCAAGAAACCTGATGCAATAATGATTTGCGATTTAAACCCACAGTAGAGGAATACCAGTAAACTGAACAATAAAATAGTGAGAACAGAAATTAGAAACTCGTACTCGACATAACTATTTGTTTTGCTTGCGTGCATTAGAGAGGAAGACAGCACTGAATAAGTAAAAAAACATAGTGAATAAATAGTCGTTCATTACACATGAGCTTTGCTCTATTAATAATGACAGCGTTGCGATTCTTCACTGTCTTCTTGGCGATGGCATTGTTCCCCCTTACCCATTGCTTTGCACCGGTCTGTGGGTTTGTCATATTGTTAATTATTCTTACTTGGAGAAATCATTGGTACCGTTAATTAACCGTGTGGGGGTTTGCGATTATATATATATGTATATATATTTATATCTACAGAGCGTGTATATTTTGTCCTGTTTTATGCGGCTTTTGTCAGTTGGCCTCACGATTGGCTGTAGTCTGTCATCTTCTCCAGATCACTTTCGGATACATGCCCAACTCATCGTTTCCTATTTGGGTCCCACACGAGCGATGGCGGGTCTCAGTGTGTGCCCCTTCCATCTCCATTTTTTCCTACAAACTTGTTGAGCAATAAGCCCTTGGTCGGTTTGATGCCAGCCAGAGATTCTGGTTACTAATTCTTTCTGGAAGGGTATTTGACCTTCACTATGGAGCCAGCGAGAGGAGCTATTGATAAAAGTCTGAAGCTTAGTGTTGGAAAAGCTTTATATGATGAGCTGGTCAAGTTTCTGACCTGCATAGAAGAACTGACTGACTTCACATTTGTGTTGAAAATGCGAATCTTCTTGTTTATGCCAAGGAGGAGTGCAGAAGGCTTCTAAACTGGTTTCAGATTGAGGATAGTGCACTTTGCCGTTTGAATTCTGGCTGGCCATAATATCTTCATCCGTTCCACCTATGATTGAAACCATGATTCTTAGATAAGTGAAGGAAGGGAGTAACCTCTTTCAAATTTCTCCTGTAGATAGCGATTGGTGCTGGTTGTTGTTGTTGTTATGGTGGTGGTCCGTTGGTTATCTTCATCAACTCCATCTTCTCTATGTTAACCTGGAGTCTTGTCTTCTCTGGCTGCTTCTCCAGCCAGTTTGTTGTTTTTCGCCTGTAAGTATTCGAGGTTGTGTGACATTAAACATGAGTCATCCGTGAAATCCGGATCTTCTATAGTCTTATTATTAGTCAAGCGTATTACTGTCTTCCCGTCTCTATGCATAGTCTAGCGCAAAATACAGTCTGCGACAATTAAGAATATCATCGGTGATAGTACGCAAACAACCTTGTCCTTCTCCTGTATTCACTTTGAAGGCCTCGCTGAGTTTTTCGTTGTGTATCACCCAACTTTTTCCATTATCATATAACTGCTGATTGAGGTTGATAAAAATTTGGGCACTGCACGCCATAATGTTGAAGTAGTTTCCAAATTATTTCGTCGTCAACGCTGTCTGTCGAAGGCCTTTACAAAGTTGACAAAATTGAGGTAGAGACTTGATTTCCATTCTATGCTTTGTTCGATGATGATGTGAAGAGTAGCAATTTCATTAGCACATGATTTGCCTTACCTGAATCCAGCTTGTTCCGGTGGGGCTGGCGGAGTTCTGCATCCAATGCATCTCTTATTCTCTCCAGGATGATGCAACTTAATATTTTACTTGGCGTGGACAAGACCCAGTTTTTGCAAAAGCCTAAGTCGCCCTTCTTTGGTATTTCGAAAAGGTTGCTGGCGTTTCTTTCATTCCAAACCATTTGCAATAATACCATTATGGGTAAATTTTATTTTGATAGAGTCTCACAGTATTATACAGTAATGTTTACTGATGACGTTTCGAGCACAATTTATTGCTCATAATCATATCAAGGTCTCCAATGAAATGAAATCTGTTTGGTTCGTGGTGTGTTTTTCAGCCGAAATCCATGTTTCTTCATGTATAGGCTTGTGCTTGTACACTGCCTGCGATCACAAAATCAGTGAAGACGCAAAAATCTGCAAACAGTCCTCTATTCTCATTCATGTTCCCATGATGATTTCTCTCCCTATATTGTATGCTCGCATTTTGGCATTTATATCGCTCTTAAGGATTTCCATGTCTCCTTTTGGGATATTGTCCATTACTGCTTGTAGTTGTCTATAGAAATCTTTTTTCTTCTGTTATTCTGGGCTGTGTGGGTACGTAGTATTGGCTAATTGTAAATTTCTCGTATTTTGAGATGAATGTCGCTGTCATTATTCTTGGTTCTCACTGTATAACAGCTTTGGCTATGGCTGACTATGTCATGATAGTTTAGAGACTGAGAGTGTTGACGTTCACGGATAGTACGATTAATACTCATACAAGATCTAATACCTACAACTTCTATAGTATTCGTTCCGCGTTGACCAAAGACAAAGCTAAACACTAAAACTGGTAGTCCTAATTACAAATTAAATCTCAGGACCAAATCAGAGTGCAAGGTTGACTGCCTAACTAGCTAGGGATAGTGCACGAACGTAACACGACGGCGTCCCAAATGGCGTGGATACTTGACTGTAAGCCTTCAGGTAAACGAATCGACTTGAACAGTGACAGTCATCACCCAATCTTCAATGATGATTGCTGTGGATAATAATTTTGGGGAATTACCTACCGCTATAATAGCCATTCTTCGGATGTGCTGGGGTTAGTCATCTGGGTGACCGGAGTAGATTACTGACTCTCCAGTTAACAATTTGGAGTCCGGTTCCACTCCACTTCTCACAGATTCCTAGCACTTCCATACAGTGTTTACTCATTTATTCAGCAGCCTTTCAAGACTCCTACAATGTACTAACATTCCAAGTGTTTATTTTTGCTTTCATCGTAAGTAGACAATTTCGGTGATTGGCCTCCCGAAGGTTTCCACCAGCCTGTGTCATTACGTCTCGCTGATTCCAGTAAAAAAATAAGTTTTTATTTTATGTTTTTCTTGCACTTTGAGGGGTGTTTAGCGATTGGGTCGATTTTCAGGTGTAGGATCACTACCCCCACCCCTACCTTTCTCTCGTTACCTTGGCTTGGGAACGGCTAGAAAACTAACGAGCTAATGACATAGGTTAGGTTGATATACATATATTACTCGTAGAAACATTAGTGAAATGAAGGTCACCATTCTGAGTGGATTAAATTCCATCTAGAAAAGTAGTTTCTAGAAGACATTTTGACGAAGAAATATCAAGCAAGGGACCAATTCAAAGGTGGAATACTGAGTTTTTATTTGTTACTTTGTGCTTAGTTAGCAATGTTCGTCAGCATGTTATCTGAGGATTGATCTTAGGTCTCATGATAAATAATTATTATGGGGAAAACTTTGTACATTGTTGAATAGATCAAATTAATTATAGTTATACTTCAAAAGTTTACAAACAAACAAAAAACTCATCATAACACGCAAACTTCTGAAATATAACTATAATTAATTTGCTAATGACAAATACTTTACTGCTCGGTCAGAAAATATTTATAAACGAAAAGTGTATATTTGGTGTTCGTGAAACCATTAGGAGTGATAGGTCATATGTATATAATCAGTGGGTTTTATCGCTAAAGTACTGCGATTATTACTATTATTATTATTATTGTATCCTTTAATTCCTACAAGAACAGCCGTGCGTCTCTATTGCGTTCTGTTCTCTGCTGGAGTCTTCACCTGGCTCCATGTCTGCCCACACGTTTTCATCTCCTCTTCACATGACCTCCTCCAAGTCACCCTTGGACGACCAACTCGCCGCTTCCCTTTCGCGTTCCACTCGAGCAATGGCATGTCTAGTGATGTCACTTGATGGCTTGTTTTCTCAGAGTATGGCCAATCCATCTCCATTTCTTCCTGCCTATTTGTTTCATAATCGGTTCCTGGTTGGTTCGCCCCCAGAGATCCCTGTTGCTGATCTTCTCCGGTCGGCCATCTGATCTTGAGTATTGAGCGAAGACAATAAATTAATAAAGATCTGTAGTTTGTTTGAGAGGCTCTTTATGACGCGCCAAGTCTCTGATCCGTATAGTAACACTGACTTCACATTGGAGTTGAAAATCCGGATCTTATTTTTGATGCTGAGTGCTGTTGACCACCACACAGACTTGAGAGTAGTGAAAGCTTGTTTTGCTTTTCCGATTCTTGCTTTCATATCCTCGTCAGTTTCGCCTGTAGTTGAAGCGATGCTTCCCAGGTAAATAAAAGAAGTTGTTTCTCTCAGGCTCCTCCCATTTATGCTGATCTTTGTCTGTTTTTGTTGTTCTTGCCCAGGAATTTTCATCACCTCTGTTTTCTCCATGTTCACCTGAAGTCCTATCTTCTCCGGATGCTTCTTCTGCCAACTTGTTGCTTTTCGCTTGCATGTCTTCCAGTTTGTGGGAAATCAGACATATATCATCGGCGAAGTCCAGATCCTACAAGTTTTTTGTGTGAGTCCATTTTATGCCTGTTTCCTCATTGCCCGCTGTTTGTCTCATAAAGTACTGCGGTAGTGATTTAAAAAATGACTAACGTTTATTAGCACTGTTAGCTGATGAGATGACGTGTCAAAAGGCCTTAATTCTTAAGTGAAACAGTCGAGATATCTCATCATTATATGATACATATAGAAAAGTGAAACGTCCATTTTGAGATGAAACTTTTGATGAATATTAATTTCAGTATTGTTTTTCATTTGTTATTTTGTGAAAATTTGGGTTTGCCTTTGCCTGATTCGACCACTTCAAACATACTGGTTCTCAGTACGGAAATTTCGGCTCCATTAAGAACTTCATTATCTATTATTATGTGGATATGAACAACTGACGAGTCAAAAATAAGACGAATTATGTGCCGTGACTTTGAATGACCGTCATGTCGTTAAAGTAGCTGGGATAAATTAGCTCACTGTTGTTGAGGCTGCTTTGAGATTCCCTTTGACTCAGAGACTGATTGATAGTGACTTTGTGCAAGATGATTGAAGATGAAAAGGAAAATCAGTTAGCAAGAAGTTGAACACTATTGATCTTCAGATACTTAAATTGGAGAAGTATCCACTAGACCGCGAAATCAAGATGCTACGAATGCCTTTATTTAATTTCCCTGTGAAAAATATAACACGTCATAAGTTCTGTCTTAAAGGTGTGGAATCACCATTTTGTAGTTAAGATTACTTGGATTTGTTGAGTAGATGCTAGAGATTAACTGGAATGCTTAATTGCTGAGAAATGATGTTATTTGGTAATGCACATGAAATAGTTTTCAGGATATCATATTTTAAAAATTATGAAAAAAGATAGCTATCTAAAACTTAATGTAACCACTTGCATTTACTATTGTAAGTGTGATTCCAAAGCACGCTGACACATAAATACGTATTATAAAATAATTTCATCACTAACATTTCAGTAGTCTAAATGTTTATCAGTGGAATTTTCCCGAAGGTATCAGAGTGATTCGTACCAGTTATTTTCATAAATTCCCATAGCTTCAGTTTCATACAAGTTGATCAAATGTTATACGAGCATAACAGAAAACATATTTTACCGTAGACTTCGTTAAAAGGAGACATCATTGGGAGAGGCATTGGAAATTAAACAGCACAACGTTTACATTGAGACTAAACGAGCTGCTACAAACTCAGCATATGAAAAACGAACTGACTAAAGCGAATTTCTTCTGCAGTCTGAGCAGTAGTTCCATCTTCAAATATGATGTGACCATTCCATATCCTCATAGTTAGTTTTGATGTCATTGGCTGACTAACTTCTCGGCGGCTTTCACAAGTTCAAGTTGGGTTGTCTCGCTCAACTTCGATGGAGACCTTCGTGAAAGATTTACAAATTAACAATAATAAGAATCTGTTCCGATTGCTTGTACTATAGTATTCAACAATTTGAACTTTTAAAAAAGTGATAATGTATGCTAATTCACAATTGTAATTCGTAACATAATTGATCGTGCCTGTAAAAATGGCATGCATTTCATATAAACTTACCTGTTTATACGAAATATAAATTATTATTATAAGCCAAATCGTCCCCTTGATTCTAGTGGCGAATGTTATTTTTTATATTTATTCTGGTCTGTGAAGTTCCTGTGGTGATTGGACTGATTTTTCGCACATCCCTTACCAAGATTTTAACACAACCATAGCTTTCGATTTGTACAAATCCTGAGAAAACTAATAATGATAACAATAACGATAATTATAATAATGAAAAAACTATCACAAAGAGAAGAGTAATGGGAAGGAAAATTGTAAAGGTAAAATAAAGGTACGCTACCAAGTTAGATTTAAAGTAACTACCGTCTTCTTTTGTATACGGAGATCCGGCTTCTTTTATCTAAGTAGGGTATTGTAGAGTATTCGGCTGACTAGTTCTGCCGAAATATATGAATTCAATAAATACTGCTTTTTCACAGTTGTTACTTGTTTTAAACTTTCTCACGTGTTATGTACATAAAGCCAGTTGATTTTCGATTTCATCACTGTGCGCCCATGTGTTGTTTACCTAATTTCCCTGAAGTTATTTTGTCCAATTTGTACCGTATTTTTATCATTTTTGCTTACAGTTTAATCGGAACTAATGTCTTTCCTAATGTCATTTATTATTTAAGTCCACCTTCATATACGCAGGAAATTAAGTACTAAATCCATCGAGATACACCATATATATTGCACCTGATTATTATTAATTCTCTGCGATAATTTTATTTGACTTTTAATTATTCATGGATTGATGCACATGAATTTCATAAGATGATATATTTGCGCAACACATTTCGAACAATCTGATCACATACGGACTTAACATAGGAATATAAATGAAATTGATATAGAGTTAAGAGGTGAGAAAATAGACTTAGGTCAAGATGAAAGGGCATATTGAAGGTCAAAATAGCAATGAAGATCACTAAACCAAATAAGAGAGGTAATAGTATATCTACCCTGATATCAAAACAAAGTTTACCAAGGAAGGTTTAATGTGATGACGAATAGTTTTTCAATACATAAAGGTGGTTAAAACCTCCTAATTGCCAGCTAGGGCTTGTACAAACTTTGGGACACGCCTCAAACACGTTCTACAGATAGGTTTAAAAGATGTGTAAACACCAATTTTATGTCCTATCTCTGTAATATGTTTTGCAATAAAGGAGCTGGGCTTCCTGTTCTCACCATTAATGCGTCCTGGAGATTCTATTTGCTTCCCGAACCATTTAAGAATATTCTCTGAAGCCCTAAATTGCAGAGACCGATGAGTCCTCCTTGTGTATTTGTGTTACATATACATTCAAATTGATAAATGCAGTCAGATGTGGCATCATTTTTCACATGTTCTAAGGGCTTAGACGGATATATATATTGGAACCTCACTAAGGCTCTTTTGTACCGAACAGGGTAGACACTGTGATAATTAAGATACTTTGTCTTGGTAAGTTTTCTATAAATAGATCATTTTATTGATACATCCGGTTGTTGACTAAGCAATATGTGGTTTACGTGATCTCATTAACCAATTTGCAACTGTGTGGAATGAAATTTGATCTTATCTTTACCAACCCTTTTATCTGAATAAGTTGTGATCAAGTTCTTCTTTTACTTAAACCCGTTCATTTTTGTTTGCTGATCCTTTCGGCAGTGTGTTCGCCAACGGTTTCGGTGATGAGGTACTGAGGACAAATTAATTTATAGCACTCAAAATCAGTATCGGAAACATGGCTTCGATTTTTGGTGTAAAATTCATTAATTTTTTAGTATGGAATGACAAAGCTGGAGGCCAATAAATAAGATCGATAGCTAAATACAGTCTAATAAAATGCTCACTGTTCAGGTCTCCTCTCCAGCAGTAAATGATTTAAGATTCTTACTTAACTTCATGTCAAGCATAGCTATTACTTTCTTATTTATAACATAATTGCAATCGCAAAAATTCGCTTTTATTAGTCTCCTGATAGTTGGAACAAAATGTAGGACTTCAGGGATGTGTCATGCTTAAATCCTAGTATTCTCTTATTTTGTGTCGCTTACTGCTTTTGTTTCCGTTACAGTAAAATAACTTATGATTAAATATATGAAAAGCAGTCTTTTTTGATTGTTTATTTAAGTTACTTTGAATAGCTCAGTTAGGCATAAATCATGCATAAGTTCATAAGTTCACTGATAAATTATTAACATTACTAAAGCATATCAGGAAACATTTAACCTACGACAAATACTATAACCTGTTTGAAATTAGTTGATCAATATATTTGCTGCTGTTTTCCTATTCCACTCTTCCCTCATTTATTATAGATGCGTCAGAGTTGTTTATCCAAAGGATGAATTTGTATAATATTTAAATGGTTGAGATTATCAGAAAAAAACCTTTCAAAGGCAAAATAACAATACTCCTAGCTTTGTTCGTATCTTGGCGATAAGTATTTTACCGTGTTAACTAGTAGTCTTTCTTCATATTCCACATTTTTATTTCAGATGAAATAAATGACTGAAAAATAAAGAGATTTGCATGTAGCAAAGTTAGCAAAGAATGAAGAAATGAAAATGTCAGAAATTTTTCTAATAACCTTGTCAAACAGTAGGAGAAGTGACAGAATTCAATAGTTTGAAGAAGAGAGAGAAAAACAGCGTGAAGATTGTGTTCATTTGTTTGTGGGAGATCTGCTTGAATTTGATATTTTGTTTTCATGACCTTTAAGCTGACATGTCTTCGTTGGAACTGCGAATTTCTTTAGAAGTATTATCTGATGGTGCTATTAATTCAAGTATGTTAAAAGATTTCCAGAGTTACGGATCACCTACCTGTGTATTAGATTTATCACCACAGTATTGTGAACCACATATTTACTTCACCAAGGTTCACATGGACAAACAAACAGTTATATTTCTTTTGGCATAATTCATTCACTAAGTAAACCTCATGCACGGTTACTTAGTTACATTAACTGTTTTCTTCAGAATAACTCATCTCTCATTTTCTAAACTAATGAAAGACTGAGTATAAATTTGTCGTGTTGCAAGCGCTACCATAGTCCCATACTTTGTGTGACATTAAAACTAATCTTATTGCTTTTGCATAATTACACCCAAGAGTATAATCCTTACAAATAACTCAGAGGGGATTTCTTACGGTCACCTTATGTATTTTATACATTTTCCAAATGACACCTGTGAGACTGTCCTTCAATAGTTTTCATGTATCTATTTGATTCATATACTCCAGCAACTTCAAGTAATTTTAATATTCTTATAAATTGTGGTAACATATTGTTGACAAGGCTTATTCAGTTTTAATCTTGATTTGAATACTGAAAACCAGTTAAGTTAGTGTCCAAACTAATCATTTAACGAAGAATAAAGAAAGAAAGTTGGTTTCAATGTCATACATGCGCATACATATCACAAATGAGTAAGTTTATAAGGTTGAACAGTGGACAAACAGTGTTCTTTTCGATAACTTCTTCAACAGTTCCTACAGTTATTTATTGGTATTGCTTATGAAACAACTGTTATTGAAGACAGTAATTTCTTTTAATAATATGGAATCACTAAGATTAAATGTTCAAGATGTATATTTGGTAAATTATTAATAGATTATGATTCCGAATGTGTGTCTATGAGTAAATATAGTATTATTATTATTGTATCCTTTAATTCCTACAGGAACATAGGGTAAATATAGTATTAAACTGTGTTAAAGATTTTAGTAAATAATCAACTAAGACAATGAATATACAGCAGTGGTAACTGTTGATGACTAATGTTGAAATTAAATTCTCTTATTAGGTCTGATTATAAATTTCTTATGAATGAATGATAACAGTCAGTGAGACAAAACAGAGTAGAAGGATATTATTGTGTGTAAATGTGCAAATTGGCAGCTAAATTTAAATTATGAAAATCAAAAGAATGTTTGTATAAGTGTAAAGATATGAAGGTGAATGAGTCAGATAAATTTCTATCAAAAAATAATAATAATAAATAAGGTATGGGGGTATGCATACATACGGGACTAAAGGTATGACTTAATCCAGTATTTATGAATTTATAGATTCCACAGCGGGGTATAGTAATAATAGTGATTGGACTTGTTTATTTTGCATGCAGAGTTCTATCGGTTTCAGGCGAATCGTAATGCCTTCTGGTGTTTGAAGTATTCAGTACCTCATGGCTTTCGGTAGTTTATCAGGTACACGACAAATCACTGAAAAAGAATCTTCGATACTAGCCTTATGGTCAGTTTGGGGCAGATTTACTAATCTCATACTGTTGGTGGTTTCTGTTAAACCTTTATTTAGTCAAATCGGCAGGTGTTTCCAAACGCCGAAAATCAAGTTACTGGAGCTAATATCAATGTAACCGGCTTCACAAGAGCAGTGGAATGAATGTGTCTCAGTAGTGATCGATTTTCTATTTATTTGTTCACGAAAGTAGCTACTCGTTTCAATAAGCTGTACCTTTTTAATTAGTGATTTTAATGTCTTGAATTTTGCCTTCGAATTCAAACATCTTTCACAATTTATTTTGCCATCTGTTCATGTAAAGGTATAAGAATATTTGCCATCCACTTAGCTAAACCATGGTATGGCGAATTTTATATATTCAAAGTGGATTCCAAAGTTACTGCAGACTTATGCACCTTAGGTAAATCATATAATCTTGGTATTTATGCTTCTGTGGATTCAGGTACCTGAAATGAACTTACGAGGAGTTTTTGTTGTCCCTATTTTCTGTTCAAGCCAGTAGTTAGTTCATTCTCAGTCTTATAATTTAATTCCTTTCCGTCTTCTAGGTTCTGAAACTTCCGTTTGTCATCCAGTATGTTACCTATCTTTTCAACAGAGTCACTTCTAGAAAAACTACTCCTGTTTATTTATCAGGCCTTGTAGTTTCCAGCTCTTTATCATTTACGAATTTGTGTTGCGCTTCTCTGTGTTCTGTAATGAAGATGCTTTTGCAGTTCAACTTGCTGATTTTATATTGAGAGCAACTCTCTACTGGACTGGATTCTCAGCGTTCTAGCTCCAAGCTGGGGGATGAAACCAGGTCTTTTGTCTGACTATATACGTTTTCACACTCAATGTCGATATCAATATGGTTGATATGTTTGAATCTGTCATGAAGTCCTAGGCCTACAGAATGTACTCTGAGTCACACTTTATTTAATTCAATACTAATACAATTATATATATATATATATATGTATATATATATATATACATATTTTACGGTCTCCTGGGAAATTCCAACTGCCAGCTTGTTTACGGGTCTTTTGAATAATTTATTAAGCTTCTTCTTTGTTCTTCTCTCGATAACTAGGGCGAAATTTAGTATAGAAGGGATTCTTAGATCTATAAACAACTCATTATCTGGATACTGTCTACCAGCGATGTTTACTTCAGTCTCTTGTATTTATGCAAACGAAGGGTTTATTTGATTTAATACGCATCGTTTCACTGTATTCTTGTTGGGATGAATTTCGCTTTAAGGCAATGACCTGTAATATGATTTAAGAAAATGGTCTGGAGCAATAAAATTATTGGTGAAATCCAAAGTAGCCTTGCTTCAAAGAGTTTAGCGTTATGCTTCATGAACTCGTGAAGAACCGTCAACGCTACAGACTGCTCACAACATTTAAGTTGCCTCAGTGTCCCTGTTTACTTACTGAGTCATTGTATTAGGTAAAAGCTGAATGCATTGATCTATAATGGAATTATCTGTCTTTACTCAACTTTGCTTAGCAAATTTAACAATGAATAGTACGTAACACAGAATGGTGATTGCATTTAGACAATAAGTTTGCTGAATATATTTATAAGTAGAGTGATAAAATAGGCAAAAGGTTAAACAAGTGTCCACTTATAATACTAGTATTATTGTCTGAGAAATTCTCACTCTAAATCAAAATCAAGTAAAGTATGAAACAGTATACTGGATATCAGTACTGGTTTGGCAACTCCTGTCTGTTGGAGAACTTCAAGTAAATTAGCTTTAATAAGTATAACAAAAAAAGGTATTGTCAAGTTTGAAGCTCGCAATATGCTGTAAACTAAAACGTCACGGATTCCTGTTTCGTGAAATACACATAAAGCGCTTGACACACCACTTGCTGAAGAGAATTTATTTAGGATAAATTTGTCCAAGCCACTGAAATCCTTGTTATTTGCTTGTACAAACCGATGAATTATGCAGTTTGTGATAAGTTTCACGAAGGTTTTTTTTCAGAAATCCGAAATATTCAGACTGTTTACCGTAGTAAGGCTGTACGGATGTTATTAGTGGACATCAAATATGTTGTGAACAATAATATGTATTATTACCGTGGCTTCCTGGAAGATGCTTCTCACAGTCTAACACCAGCTGACAGTGCATCACAACGGTGAACATTTTGCAAACTTGAGTGATACAGTATAACTTACACTATGGACTAGACACATGGCGGCGGCTATTACTCAATTAGGAACCTGCATATACCTCGCAGATATACGTAAATAATATGAAACACCTACCTAGTTGTTAATAAAAATATTTTGGAACCGGCCATACTGTGCAAATCGAGCAAGTCGCAACTGACTGATTACTAATTCACTTTGACGTACAGAAAATAAACTGCTACATCAGAGAATAGAAATCAAGAGGAATAAAAAGGATATGAATTCACGCTCTTAACTATTGGTTGAGATTGTTATCACAGGATATTAGATATAAAAAATTAATTGATAATACACTACTGAGAGGAACAGCTATCCCGTGATTACATCATCAATACTGGTTAAAGTAAATAATTTCCAACCGACAAGCTGGTCGAAGAAGCAGAAAAGACAAGACTCCAGGTGAACATAGACAAGACAGACGTTATGAAAATAACCAACCAACAACAATAACAGCAGCAGCAACATCCAGCGCCAATCACCATCAACGAGAGGGATTTGAAAGAGGTTACTTCTTTCACTTATCTAGGGAGCATTGTCTCAACCACAGGAGGAACGGATGAGGATGTCAAATCGAGAATCGGGAAGGCGAGAAACACATTCATCAACCTGAAACCAATCTGGGAAACTTCGTCACTCAACTCAGCATCAACAACGAAATTCGGATTTTCAATACAAACGTCAAGTCAGTCAGTTCTTCTATACGGATCAGAAACATGGCGGGTCACAAAGAATATTTCCAACAGCCTGTTGCAGACCTTTAACAACAGCTGTCTTCGTTCTATACTGAAGATCAGATGGCCAGAAAGAACCACCAACAAGAAACTCTGGGAACAAACAAAACAAGAACCAATCGCCCAACAAATATGCAGGAGAAAGTGGAGATGGATTGGACACTCGCTGAGGAGGCCGTTGGGTGACATCGCGCGTCAGGCCATAGCTCGAGTGGAACCCGAAAGGGAAGCGGCGAGTGGGACGTCCAAGGGTGACATGGAGGAGATCGTGTGAAGAGGAAATGAAACAGTATGGATTAACATGGACGCAGGTGAAAAGTACATTAGAAGACAGCAGCAAGTGGAGACGTGCAGTTGAAGCCCTATGTTTCATTAGGAACCCAAGGGAACAATAATAATAATAATATAACAGTGAGTAGTAAATACTACTTACTTAGATTGGACACTCGTAACTAGTGGGATGTGTCTAGTCCTCTCTTTTGTGCAGACTGAATTCTATCAGTCAGGTTTGCAATATGGCCACCATTCTAGGTAGCTCGCCATCATGGTGATATTAGATGGTTGAAGGCAATCGGCAGAAAGCCTTGGACCTAGATTTCGTGCTAGTTGGCACTCACCAGTTAGCAAGGCGTATTTGCAGCCTTGAAGGAAATCATGTCTCTTTTGAGATTCGAGTTCCTTCAAGGTTGCAGATATGCCTTTCTGACAAAACCTAGGTCCAAGGCTTCCTGCCAACTGCCCCCAACCACCTGATATCATACTACTTACTTACTTGATTCCATCCGTGGTATCCAGCAGATCACATTTTGAGATTCGGATTTTCAGCAAAAACTCCAATTTGAACCTTGGATTTCGCAAATGAAGAATTTTATTATATATCGGTTCAAACCGAAGGACCGATTCTATACATTGTGGTTCAGCTTTGAAGTTGATTCTCTTACAAATAATAGTCCCATTTTACTGAGGTTACTTACCCTTTCATATGCATCACTCAAAAATTTTAAAGATATTTTGAAAAGGATATAATTAGCCCAACTAGCTGTTTTCGAAATAACAATAAAATGTTGGTTTTTAAACAAACTCAAAAACTGAATGACTCTGTGCATAGTACGATGTAAATTGGTGCGACACTTCAAAATTTCATATCACTTCTTATCTGTAATGAGTTTCACTGAAATACTCAAAGCTACTAACCAATAACCAATAAATTTTGTCGGACTTTAGCAATTGATTGATCACTATAATTGAAAACAACAGCTCTTCATATGGCATATGCGTTTGTGACTCAATGCTCACCAGCCATATGGGTGGTCCTGGTTCAATTCCTGTCTGGTGCACTCATAAATCTTACCTAATTTCCTAGGTGATAGTAATCTCAGAAAAAGATGGGAGGTTGAACGTCAAGTTGGTGATCACCCAATCTGTAGAAAAAGATCAGCAGTACTAAAAATTGATAGCTTGAAAGCCTATATTCTACTTAGAAGGCAAAGGAATAGGAAAAATGGCATAAAAAACATGACTTTCACAGACGAATATCGACTAGCGAGTAAGTAAAATACATCTAATTTTACAGATGATTAGCACTTTCATTCCAATGGTTAAAGCTGAATGTTGTAGTCAGTGGAAAGATAATTATCTGTCTGACCGAATGACTTTTGATCGATTACTAAATATTAAGACAAAGTACGCTCTGACTGCAGTGGTTCGCTTGGCTTTGCAGGTAAAATAAGTCAGTAATTTCAGTGTTGTGAATATTATCTACTTGGTCATATGGTTTTTGTTATTATTACTGTTATTATTCTTTCCTGTCATCCATCAATATATTCACTTTACTTAATTTTAGTTGGTCAAAATTGCACTTGTTAAATTTGCCTGCTTCTCTTTCTTGATTATTTATTATTTAATGTGTCAAGTCAAAGAAAGTTAAACAATCCAGAATTTACCAAGTAAGTTCAAATAAGGTGACTGTATTCAACGAATAGCCAAAGTGTTTCCTGGGAGACTTTCTAGGGGAGATTGTGATTCTTGAAGGATAATAATTTTATTTCACCTATCAGTATTTTAGTTTGGCGATCCGGTTAATTACATATGCTTGAATATCTGCTTTTTATCTCTGTCATCTATCCAAATATGAATTATTCTTCCAGTCAGAAAATGACTAAGTTTTAGGAGGGCGGAAATTCGGTGTCTGTCCTGTCAGATATCTCAGACGATCCTAATTGTTAAATATTTAGGCAAAATCGACAGTAAATGTAACCGGTATGACAGTTGAATATTATCAGAATTTCTTCAATCCGTTTTTAGGGCAACTTATTTGTTATCTATAAGACGTTAATCGAGACCTTGCTTCAGCACCGGTTTTCGCCACGATCTTCTTGGATGAATTTCTGCGAAACATTCATGTTCACAATTACTTTATGAAGGATCTTAAATAACACTGCTACTATTCGGCTTCTCTACAGAATGCTCAGACACTTTTCTTATAACCTGAGGAGGTTTATGTGCTAAGAAATCTATTTATTATTTATTTACTCATGTCAGTTACCTATCAGTTTTATCTACCGCTCCGTAGAGCGCTAAAATAATATTCTAGTTACGGTTGATTTAAATCAAGCCACTAGCTAGGTTTGATTCAATATCTAGAAGTTATTTCACCACTTTAGAATGATTTCAGATATTTACTTATCCAGGAAAGCATACATAAAAGATTGAAGTAGTCAAGTAATTCAGTTTCGCAATATAACTTTCGTTTGGTATACGTGTTTAATATCTTGGCCAGTAAACTGAACCGCCAGAAATGTCAACAGCTTAAAGACTCATATTTCAATGAGGAAACAGTTGTTGTATTCAAAAGCATGCTGAAAAAAGTGGGTGTGTTGACGATAAGATAAAATGTGTGAATGTCACCGAATAAATGAATGAAATACTGAATGGAACATTTCCTCCAGAACTTCTGAACTGTTTACTTTTCAAGAGTATACTACGAGGAATATAACTCAAATATAAGTTCATTTCTTAATATCAGGGCTTATGAAAGCCAACACTTTACATTTATGAATTTCCGTTAAAAAAAAACACAGAACTTCCCTGTATATATATGTGACTTAAGACGGGGACACTGAATAAGAAGTCCTCTCTGAGAATAAGCAAAATGCTTTAGTGATAACTGACTGAAACAGAGGGTTTTTCATGCAAAGATCCAAAAATATACCAACACCAAATCAACAAGCTGCTTGACTCTGTATCATTCAGCGTGATCAAAGCTTTGTCAGAGTTTACAATAATAACTGAAGCTGTCCTGAATTACTCACTTACTTGTCTAAATTTGCTATTCACATTTCTTTCGAGTGGATGGGTGGCTCTGTCGGATTCTTTGAATTTCCGAGTTTTGGTTAACTTTAGTCTCCTAAAATTTAAGATAGCAGAAGACTAGTCATTACTCTCGTATGACTTTGAACTGACTTTGTCATGAGTTTCCTTTTCTAGATTGATCGATTTAATCACTCTGAGAATTGTTCATTGATCCAAAAATATTGCTTTTCTTGAAGAACTTCAATGTATTTGCTGTTTTGCGGGTCTGATATGCATGTGCCATAATCGAATAAAAATGGATATGTAGGAATACTCCTGCATGAGCCATTGTGTTCACCAATTTTCAATTCAACGTGAAGATTATAACCAACGACCTCGCAGTTAATTCCAACTTACACAATAATTCTTCATCCGTCTCATATGTAGATTGCGGTGAGAATTTCATGCATTTCATTGTGCAGCACAAAGCGGTTTAGTTACAATAACTGAAACTTATACATTGCATATAACACCTAAAGTCAAACACTTAGGAAGTATATTGCGTGATTGGAGGCAGCCGGCATAACGCTTTTAACGAAGGTTTTGTGCTTTCTCTTACTTCTTGCTAAAGCGTATGTGAAACCCCAGTGGAACTGATGCCATATCGGAGATTTAAACCTGTATCTCTCAGTGCTTGATCAGAGGAATGACCGCTGGTTTGTAACGAAACTAAGGTGCAGGTCTTCCTGCGGATTGTCTCCAACAAACGATAAAACGATATGTTACCAGGGTTTTCAAATAAATTAGAATAATGTGTCCAAATACCAGTCCACTAGCAATCCTATGTATTTTGAATGACTTATTAACATGCCCATATGCCACCAGCCGGCCACCATAGCTAGTCACCTGTTTTTGTTATAAACTTCACTGATAGATTTCAGTCAGCATTAACACAAAGGACCTAACATATAACAGAGATTACTCAACGTATATGAACTTCCTTGTACACTTGATGTTCCTTGAAATTTACCAGCTATTTCCATAAACATCTGGAATTTTTGTAGAAGTGGAAAGAATGTCTAACTAGATGAGCGCTTTTATCTTTGGTTAAACTGCGAACTAGAAAGTGCCTAACTGTTCTCACCTACGTCTTTTTCCTCTGCTTCATTCATCCTGACATGTTGCAAAAATAGTGTTTTCTACTTTTATATGAATTATGAAATAAAACCGTTTATTCTAATACAGAAGAAAAAGTATCTTGAGGAAAGTATATATATATATAATTTGGATAATTTTTATCGATAATCAAATAAAATAGCTGTTAAATTGATCAAATATTTAAGTGACTATTACAAGGTGAATCTCAGCCGTTAGTTTCGATGTTTTTGCTTTATATATATCACATGATTTAGATTATCTTAGCATTATGTCAGTTTCTTTGCTTCTTTCTTGTTTTTTAGCTGTTCTCTCTCTTGCTAATAACTAAAAGGGACTTAATTTTACTGTAAACAAATTTCGCCCTTGGTTATTTGAGGTGATTTTGTTTGTTGTTTTTGTTGACTACAGAGAAATTCTGAAATAAGTAATTAAAACTAAGAATTATATTGGACGGTTGAAAGATGCGTGGTGTAGTCTTTAATATCTAAATTTTGTTTTAGCTATGCTATAGTGTGTGAGTAATGGTGAGAAGATTCGTACCACACGAAGTGACTTGAAACGCCCTCGACACTTAAGCAGCTCTGTGAAATGCTTAGTAAAGAACACACATATATGGTGATATGGAAATAAAAATAAGGTGGTAAACTGATTTTGTACAGGATTTCATCACAAACTGACATCGGGTAGAGAACTACCGGAAAACCTGGGAGTACTGAACAGCTGTCTCGCCCTAGTTTGGGACTATTCACCAGTACGCACCCATCAGCAGGGGTCGAATCCACGATCTCCCAGTTACAAGGCTAGCTAGTAGACCATTAAGCCATTGAGACACGATCCAATGGTCAGCTCATGAATTCCAACTTCTACCAATTCACCATATAGCATGACAGGCACTAGCCAATATCATCGCTGGTGAGTATTTATCGTCACACGCGACCTGCTGTACGCCACTGGTCACGACATCCTGCTTAAATCCAGGTAGCTACCTACCCGAATAGGGTCAGCTACTAGTGATCATCAGATTGTTTGATAAAAACCCAATTATTTACATAAAAATTTTTAACCATCTTAAGCAATACGTTTGATACAGCAGAGTGCGCAAAAATTGTTTAACCAGTTTATTTCACTTACAAATTGCGATCGTCGTACGGGAGAGAAATTAAGCCTGGCTTTCAACATAAGAACAAACCATCTGTCCAGTAAACTTGATGTCATGCTCAAATGGATTTTTGCCACCTGTAAAACGGTTTAAAATTTATAAACTCGACACCAGGTAGTTTAGTCCTGAGTGTTTTTATTGGAATCTGTCGGTCTGTAGAGCATTACAGCCACTAAGCTAAGGGATATTCAGCACTGTGGGGAATAATTAATTAATTAAACTGAAATTAAAAAGCCTTTAATTAGCATAAAGCTCTGTTTAATGTGGCTTTCATATATGTGGAAACCTGTCGCCAAAGTGCATTTGTAGTATTGAGTAAGCTCATGTCTTTCACCGCGATTTGAATTTGCATCTTTTTGTATAGTGAACAGAGGCCTTACCATTTAGTTTTAGAGCCACAACTGATTTACAACAGGAATGGATTATATTTATAAGTTGGTCCCTACATAACGGTCAACACAATTTTTTTCTATTTCCAGGTTTGCCGAGATTTTTGCTTGAATCTTGGAGTTCAGAGTTATACTACCTCTATACGATAATTTATCCGCTAAATAATGTGTATTTAACGACTGTTTGTCCTCCCTTCCCATTGTCAGCCAGCGATTCATTTTTCATGATTAGTAGTTTACTGACAACACTATGAAACAGAAAAACTGATCATTAACTCCAATTAATTTAAATTGTTGGAAATTTCCGTTTGATTCATTTGCTCAATAACGACCACATCAACGAAGAATGTCCTCTAGATTCTAACATTTGAAACACCCAATTTTCAAGTTAGTTTTTGTAGATAAGTTATGCTACATAAAGAAATAATAGAGAATTTGAACTTCTGGATAGCTAACTTTGTCCCAACCACAAATGTTAAGCTTGAAATCACAAGGTTCGTCTACGTTCCAGTTAGTGGGTTGATATATGGTGACCTGTATCAGTCGGTGATATACTTATTAACCTTCATCCTTTGTAATTACCATCATAACGTGCCTGGTTAAGTCTTTCATTAACAGCTGTTAGATCGAACACATCTGCAGAACCCTCTTTTCTCTTGAATAAATAAGCGTTTATTTAGTTACATATATATAGGACTTTTTCGGAATATTTGTAAGAGACTAATTTATCAAAGTGTATACATTTTATAAATCATTTTCTTCTTGTTTTCCTTTTTGAGTGAGACATAATTAATTCTGCTTAGTGTGTTTTATCGAGAATTCACCTGAATCAGTATATAAGAGGGTAAGAGAGATAGTTTCTTCCTCATTTCACATGAAAAACTATGAATACAGATTTTCCCTTCCTAAACTTACTGCTGAAAGAGAGACTTTATTTGATAAATGGAAAACAGTTCTTTGAAAACAAATTAATCGTACGAAATCTACTGAGAATATTTTTATTGAAGTATGTTTTTTTGGTTCATTTATTTTCTATTAGTCATCTAGTGTTATTAAAATGCAAAGCACACTCCCATTTAATGCATGTAATTCTTATTATGCACAGATGAATAGTAATCGAAAATCTAACCAGGGACAAGAAGTAATGGAATTCTTTAACTGTATTTTTACCCTGGATTTTGCAAGGAGTCGACTTCACAGTCATCGGGGCTTGGATGTGCATTTTTATTCGCAAGAGATAAGTTCAAATCAAACAACTTATTATCTTCAAATGCAGATAAATCTTCACACAGTGTAATCGTCAGCCAATTTTTCGGCCTAGCTTGGTGGTTTCAGCTACTCACAGCTTCAAATTAGCATTCCGGAAAATATACCGCAAGGATTATGTAAACAGAGCAACTGGTACTTATTCAGTTGAAGGGATTCATGAACTGATGATATTCAGTTAAATCGTTTAAGAGATACGTCCTAGTGAACAGTCTCTAACAAAAAGGAAAAGACTGTTCAATTCTCACTGGCTTTCATGGAATTTCAGCTTATTCCATGTTAGATAATTTTATTTGTTGTAACATACAGTAATAAAGTATTATTCACTGGATGAATTTTCGAGGACAGTTCGTTACCTGTAATCATATCAAGGTGGTATCGAAGATGCAGTTATTGTCTATCATAGTACTAAAATTCCTACTCTTAAGTCGTTTTCATCGTTTTAGGCTGGCATATACGGCTAGACTTCTTGAAATAATTTGACTCATGAAACAGAATTATTCATATCACTTCAGTGCTCGTTAGTCAGTGAGTCGACTGATCGGCGATACTCACGAATAGAGCAGAATTTTAACACTTTGTCACATAGTAGTGATACAAACACTATTAAACATACTGTGATAATGAAAGTATGCAGTGACGATTCTTAGGATTTGAAACGCAGAAAAATCTTATGTAGTCTGAGAAAACTTGAAAGCAATGTCTAAAAAGTGACTAGCCACATCAGCCAGTTCACAAGTACCTTTATTAGCTGACATTTGTTGAAATGTCATTATTATTATAAAAATTGCAATCTATAACTTAAACATTTCGTTTCACAAATATGTTTGATACCACTACACAATTTTTACTGCGGACAAAAGAATTTGCAAACAGTGTGTGTTTGAATTCTATGTAGTTGAGTGTATCAGATAGAATTTGAGGTTACTGAAGTTTACCCCTAAAAAATGAGCTAAACACAAGTTCTGGATAAATTTTATTTTGATGAAGTCTCACAGTGTTATACAGTTTTATTCTTATAACAAGTTCTGAACTTATTGATATAAGTATAAAACTTGGGCATTGTGGTTGAGTATAATTCCATAATGGATAAGATTTTATTTTGATAAATCACAAAGTGTAGTACAGTTATATTAACTGATGACGTTCTGGACTTTGGAGAATTTAGTATTCCTATCAATTTAATCTACATACTAGAATTATCTAATTACTTAAATCACGCAGCGGGATGTAATCATTTGTAAATAGTCTAATTCTATGTATACATAGTTCAACAATTGGAGTAGTGACCTTACTAGTCAACAGCTTAGTTCATATTTCATTCGTCATTATTATTGTTATTATTAATATTAATCATTTCATATGTCATGAGTGAATCAGAGCGATACAAATTCATTTCGATTCACAAAGATGCTGATTATTTAGGCTTGATTTCCAAAAGATTATGTTCGCCTAAATGGGTTTAGACGGTTACATTAGTCAATGCCTATATATATGCTGAAATATTAAATGACCGATAGGCTGTTAGCCTCTTAATTCAAATGGACATTTATACATATATGTGTATATGAATAATTGTATTTGTTTTTCTGATTAAATTCCTAGTTAATTAAAATGACGGAAAAAGGAAGAAAGAGCTTTAATGACATTCTCCTGAAAGCTTACAGAATTCAGTTTTTTTTTCGTGCTTTCAGATAATTCTCGTTTCTTTTTTTCTACCTAATATTAACAAATGTCAAGGTTAAGGACCTTAACCAAAATTGTTTGCATTGTAGAGCATTAATTAGATTTTCATTCAGAGAATTGTATGCACATATCATCAAGAGTTTCGTTTGTAGGGCAATTAAATCCAAAATCTTACTGATATAAGTACATAATAGCTTACAGTAAGCAAAATATCAAAATGGTTAGGGTTATATGACAGTGTTAACTTCACTTCAAATAAAATTACACCTGAAGTAAGTTTTGAAAGTTGGGTTACTGAGTTAAAAGTCAGGTGTTTCAGGTTGATGCAACTAATGATCAGATGAGAAAACTATTTCATATGAATCTGGTGAAGTCAAGGGTAAAGGCGCAGTCCTTAGAAGTTTTGTTATTTCACTTGTTCTTAGCATTTGTGTTATGGGATATAAATTCAGTAGACAAATTTGCATTCAACATAAACTGGAATAAATAAATCAGTGTTAATTGTGTTTTGATAAAGAATAATCAAATAAAAGGCGAGCTCGTAGGTTAGAGCAGGTTGAAGATGAGGCAGTAACTCATCGAAGAAGACATTGCGAAATGGTCGCGCTATGTCATGAATTGGCAGAAGTTAGAATTCAAGAACCATAGGATCAAATCTCAGTGGCTCAATGGTCTACGAACCCGCTGGCCTTGTAACCAGAAGGTCCTGAGTTCGAATCCCAGTGGGTGCGTACTGATGAAGAGTCCCAAGCTAGGATGAAACAGCTGTCCAGTACTCCCAGGTTTTCCAGTGGTTCTCTAACTGATTTCAGCTCATAATAAAATCCTCCATGCAATCAGACAAAATCCCTACAAAACCAATACTTGAAAATAATCAGTTAGACATAATGAATTCAATCTTTAAAAACACAAAAGCGATAGGATATTTTCTTGCATCATGTAGAAAGACTTTTTGTGATTTTTCAAATTACATTAGAAAAGTCTTACAAGCCTGCATCTATTTCCATTGATCTATGATGAGACAGAGGCTAGCATTATGCAGCTTATGTGAAATTCAGTCTTGGTAATCTTCAAGGCTTTAAGATACCGATAAACTTAATGTCTTGAAATGAAAGAGTACTATCGTCTATTCAGGTGTTGGTTTGCAGGGATTTTATTGGTTTCAGGACAAATACTCACCGATGACATTCGCTAGTGGTCGCGCCGTATGATGGTAGAAGTTGGAATTCATGAACCACTGGATTGGGTCCCATTTGCCTAATGGCCTACGACATCGCCTTGTAACCCGAAGGTCCCGGGTTCGAACCTCAATGGGTGTTTACTGGCAAAGACTCCTAAACTAGTACGAAACAGGTTTTCCAATGGTCTTCTAACCGATATCAGCTTATGATGAAATCCTGAAACTGTCGTTTATATGTATATATACATAGACTGAAAGTCAAAATAATATATTCGGTCATCAGCTGTTTAGAAATGTATAGCTAATCAGGAAAGAAGTTAAGATCAACAGACAGTCAGTGATTTTTTGGGATTGGAAATAAGATTGACTACTTAGGCATATCCCATTGCAGTTTTCATCTGAAATCCTTTTAAAAGTAAATTTTCTGACCAGCGTTTCAAATTACTTTCATATTTTATATTCATTTGGCGAAAACCTCAGTCAAAGCGGTCTTTAGCAAAAGCCGGCAAATTAATCAATTAGTTTGTTTGACCCGAAGTGACAATAACAATTAGAATGAAATGCAGTATTTTGTTTTAAGGGTGTATTAAGAACTTACACAATTTACCCGACAAAACAAAACATGAAGCTAACTTCCGTTGGCAACTGCACCTTACAGACTGGTATCTTGGGCATCTCTTCTCCTAAGGTGACTGAACTCTTTATTTCTAAAAGTTTTAACTCTTTTGTCTGAACTATGAATTATTTAATTAAGCCAATAACATATGCATTAAGTGTTTTCTGCTAAAAAATATTGGAGAATTCAGACAAGGTCATAATAAACATGTATGTAATCAGATAAATTCACAATATTTTTCGCATTTTCATCGGTTTATACGAGCTAAGAAGATTAGCGATTCACATCAAGATATGAAGAAAAACTCTAGAGGCTGAAGGAAAGTGTTCATACAGACCATAATAAGTGGATGCTCTTCATTTCCAGTGACACTTAACAGTAACTTCGTAATGCAGAATCAAGTTTATTGAAGGGATGAAACAGTGGAATTCTACTTTGGCCTATTAAACATACAATCGGTCGGTCGGTCGGTTTTCGACATAGAACTTTGCACATATGTGCGGCAGTTCAAGTCGCCACAATTTATGTCTTTTCTGCTCTAGTACTTAAAGCTATCCCAACACCAGCTAATCCTCGTGAGCTAGCCGTCGCATCTCCTGACACCCTCAAGGTGAATTTTGCAGATTCATCCTGTTGGCCAGGTGGGGTTAGGTGAATAACCACACTTGGGTCTCGTATGCGTGTTTCTGAAACACAACATACATCAATGGCTCGGGATGCCAGAGTCTTGGCTAGTGATGCTTGTTGTCCTATTTGGCAAAGTGTCCTAACATTAAATGCTCCTATATAAAATTGGTGGCGTGGCTTTAGGAGACCATCGATGGTGGCTTTTTGGCTTCCATCGTTGTCAGTGCACACAGATTGAATAGGAAGTGAAGAGCCATCAAGTAGAGGAGTTGCATTGGTAGAAGGAAGGCAAGATAATAGAGATGAAGATGAAGACAAAGATGAGCGAGGATTAGAGGGGTTTCGCGTGCACTTCGGATTGTGAGGGCGGTTGTTACTTCCCGGCTGCCCACACCGTGGAAGTTGGTTGCGTGACCGCAGAGCCCAGGGGAAAACTGCTTGAGGCCGGTCACACACGGCCTGTTTTTGTTTGTTCTTTTTTATTTGGTGTGTCTCAGTAGCATATTTATCACTTCTGCCCTGTGACACGGCAGCAGAAAGCGCGGTCGTTGTTAAACCGGGCCCCGACCGATCCGGCATGATATTTTGTGATGTATTTGAAATCATACAATAAAGGCTCTGAGTCTCATGTCAGAGCAGTCGACATTTAAAGCAAAGCTGTACCTTATTCTTTAGAAATACCAATTGATGTCGATATTAACGGTTTATTTACTGTGCTGAATCCAAAGTATGCTTGCACAATAATTCAACTCAGAAGTTATAAGTTAATTCTTCAAATGCTTCTGTAGTAAAGCTAGTAACTTTTGCTTGTCACGTACTCTTACTTTCGGTTTAATTTTTGCTCTTCTGGTTGCGAATACAATTGTGTTGTGCTATTATGGTTGGTAGTGATCGGTAATGGAATCCAGGCTGGGCATTTCGATATACCTGGATCCATAAAGCGTTATGGTTTTCCAAATGCGAATTTCACCTTTCACCCATCGATTCAAACTCTAAATCGTAGTCTATTAGGCCACTAGGCCAGAAGAACAATAGATACTAGTTATTATTGTACTTTTTGTTTGATTAATTATGCTGGGGTGAAATGTTTGGTCTTTGCTGACACGTCAGCGTTTAGTAGTTGCCGGCGGAAAATGCAAATTAACTTAGATAATTATATAGTCTTATAACTTTGATATACAAATTATATCCCTCTACCTTTTTATTTAAGCTGTTAACCTTAACTGTTTGTATACAGTTAACGGAAGTGAAACAAAAAATACAAACTCATTGGATTCAGTGAATCCAATTTTTGTTATTTTGTTAAATCTAGTGAAGTGAAACGCATGCATTAAAGTGATTTAACATATAGATATTTAGTGAATCATCTGCTAAGTTTTCTATACGGGTGAAGGTATACATGCACACAAACATCTTTCCGCTTGTAATCCATATATTGCAAAAGGAAAATTAAGCCACATAACCCTCAGTAGGTTTTTCAGCAAGCAGATACAAAAGGATTTGCAGGTAGCAGGTAGACTTCGAACATTCATCTACAGAAAATTCAACAAAATACCAATTCTGATCACTTATGAAACTTTTCCAGTCTGAGAATGACATTTATCGGAAAGTTTATTGAGTTTACCTATGGTTATTTGATGCAACGTGAAGTCGTAACACTTAGAATAAATTATTCACTCCAGTCAGCGGTAAACTAAATAGTCACTTTACTGAGAGAAGGTTCTGCTCTAATTCAGAATTAAAATGAAAAAGGAGGCTTTCTTACCAGTTGATGTGATGACTTGTTTGCAAAACTTTCGTTCAAGAGACAGTAGAGAGAAGTGTTTAGTCGTGTTAGTACAATTAGGGCTTTTTCAACCTTTTGGAACTCGTCGATTAGTAACTCGAAAGTATTTGATTATAGTCTTACTGTAATCCGGTTGTTTTTGCTTAGAATTGGTGAAAACACTGAAGAATAAAAATTGTACATAATTATGCTTGTAAAGCTGCCCACATCAAATTCTGATACAATTTTTTCCCCGGTTTCAGTTTTTATCTTCATTTATTACTTAAAGTAAATTCAATTTGCCGTTTCGTTTTCATAATCAGTTTGCATATCTTAGCATCAGTCGGCTTACAGATAATTAAATTGCATTGTTAATATTTTAATCCTTGAGTCACTTTATAATCCCCTTTTTTAAATAAAAAAACATGTACACAATATAATACGTCTATTAGAAGAACGTGCTTAGTGAAGGCAGATAAACCATTGTACTTTAAAAACACAATGCTGTGAAGCTGGGCAAATAGACACCCATTATGTTGAAGTTGATTGTGTTATACGATAAATGCAGTATTACATGACTTCAGTAATTTCAAAAGAGTTTTCAAGTATTTCATGATTAGCTGAACCTCATTCGCCACTTACTACCTTATGTGTGAATTAGGCTAAAAGTAAGTTGCTAAATTCAAAGTTATTCTGAAAACATGGCACAATGACGGCCTTAGGTTACTTTAATTAAATAATTAACTTTATTAAGGACGCCAAATACTATCCAGGATAATGGTAGAATAGTCAGAAAAGTAAAACTACAAATGATCTTCAATACGGACACAAATTATTTCATTGTATATGAATAGATTTCTAACATACCATATACCTTCCGCCGTTACTCACTAACAGCTTAGGGTCTAATGAGGAAGTCAGGAAACAATCTTATTTCAAAAAAGTTTCAAATGGTCTGAAATAACAAAAGTTCCAAAATGGTATGCACACTTCGTTATTACTATACATTTTCAATCAAATAGCACACCTATATTCAAGACAGTTTTGTTTTCAGCGATAAGTTTTATCTAAGGATGAAAAGAAACAATCTCATTAGGAATTCTTTTTACTGTCTTACTAGTCCTTTTCGGTTCTATTTAACCTTGAATAAATCTTTAATTACAGCCGTTTCCATTCTACATTTTCATTCTGACTGACTTCTGTAGCAAAAGGTGCTGCATTATCAAGAGAAATCTGTGATTTTCACTTGGTTTTTTCTCGTGAAAAATAGTTTTCAGTCATCACTTAGTGGTATTCGGTAGAGGCAGATGAATATTTGACAGATATCAGACATTTGTACGTATATATTAAAAGCTGGAAGACGGTTCTTTTCTTGTGGTGAAGAAAGTGTTGTTCAGTAATGAAGAGTGTGGGTTGGCATTTGACATTTTAATGCCCGAAATCAAAAATATGTTTTTCCCTTAAAAGTAAATAGAGCCGAACTCAGTATACTGAGATTTTCAAATCTCATTTTCACGCCTAACTTTGAATTCTTTTATTGGATTTTATGATTAGTAAATTTCAATCATTTATGGACAAACTGCTAAAGTGCTTTCTGAAAGTTAATTTTTATAGTGGAGCAACATTAGTTACTGGTCTTTTGAAATGTTTTTCGGAGTCAATGTGTATTAGCCAAAGAAATTCGTCAGCTAAGGATCTTTAGGTCTTCACATAAGCACGAAACTGAAGAGTGATAACATCATGGCACATTACTTCCAGAAGTTCATGAATAGTGTTATTAATGTGTGTTACAAGAATTACGTATTTCATCTCTTGCAGATTCATAGATGAACACTAGTGAGGAGTATAAAGCATGAACTATTTTATTTTTGTCCTCAGTATTTCTTTAGTATTTATAGATCATGTATTTAAAAACCGTTTACTTAGACTTTTCCTTTCAATCAGCTATCAGAGTATGCAGAAGCAATCCACTAAAATTAATTTGAAAAGCTGCTTTATATAATTCATCAGTATGCTGCAAAGTGACATGCATAATTCAGAGTTTGTTTTCAAGAACATAGAAACCTATTCAAATTTTTACCGCCCATGACTCCAGTGCCATATATCTGTGATAGATTAATAAAATATTAGTGAAGTTAGACAAGTTCATATTATACGTGTAGTACTCTTTCACACAAACAGTTTCACGCTGTTTAATAAGAGTTCTGAAAAATTTACTGATAAACAGCTAAAGAATCATTTGTTTGGTTTCCAGCAGCTTGCCGTATGCCACTTTCAGGAGACTTCCATTCTTAATATTCCTTGAATTCTAAAAATATTTTTATTTTTTTATTCCTTCACGTTCCCAGTGGAACATAGGGCTTCAAGCTAGAGGCTTGAAGTTTCTGTAGCAGTGTTTATTTTTACAGGATGGGGTTGCTAGCCTCATTCCCAACCTTTCCTCTTTACCAGCTTTTATTGCTGGTTTAGCAAGGTAAAGGAGTGCGTCGGCCGGGGTTCGAACCCCGGACCTTATGCATGGTCGGGGAGTATCCTAACCGCAGTGCCACTTGGCATTGATGGGTTAATGTTTCTCTTTATTTTCTTTTGTTAAAAATTTATCAGAGAATTGATTTCTTCACTCAGCGTATACAATAGGCAGCTGTCAGCCTTTCCATTTTATCTCAGCTGGTTTACGAACGCCGTAAACGACTTGAGTTTACATCTCTTATTTTATCTTTACAGGAATTTCAAAGAGAAATGTTTATCTGTTGACTGTTATTAAAATTAGTGCAGGCAGAAAATATTTTCTGGATTTTTCGCAGAGTTTTATGTGACGACAATGAGGTTATAATAAACCTACCTAGTCTACCACTTCATTTTCAAATCAGATAAGAGAAACTGAGCAAATATTTTCCTTTTACATTTTTCCGGTTCTAATTTTGAATGGAAGGAAGGACTTCTCATACTTTCTTTTGTCAAACTTAACATTAAACCAATGTCAACCCTTTGTTTGTATTTTTCTCATGAAGCACAGACTTTTACCTCCTTCTTCACTCCGCACCATAGTGTCCTGAAGATAACAATCCTCTGCCTGAAAATATTAGCGCCCGAAGCTGGACATAGGGAGAATTCATCTCAATCTTCAGTCTTTCAAAAAAAGTGCTTCTAATTTTAGAAATAATTATTTTGGTCAAGTTGGTAGACAGTTTTGTACAGATTAAACTAATGAGGTGAGTAGAATTAACTCTTCTAAATCTGTGACGCAGCCGATCAATCATATCCATAACTGCCCCCTCTAGTTTGGGTTAAGATAATTCACCGCCTTAGTGTGATAAAAAGTATCACAGAATTCGTAGGTAAATGTTTGTCAGAAACTTCACGTCACTAGTAGAATAAATGAAATCTAGGTCAACAAACTCCAATCATTTTTGTCATATATTTCAAACCAGCTTTTCGATAACTGATTACGCTAACAAAAGGATTGATTCGAAGTTCACATGTTTTTATAAGGCAGTAAGTATACATTAGTAAAGTTTTAACTAGACGAATAAAGCTCCTGTAAGATAAACATAGAAAATTCTAATACAAAGAGTTAATTTAATGAGAGTTACAGTTTTAATTCCTATGATCAGTATCTGAATATCAGAACACTTTATTTGAATTGACTGAAATTTCTTGTCAATTTCAGTGTAAGTTAAACTTGTACTGTTCGTGTATTTATTTTTTAATTTAACAAAGTGATGGAGTGAAAACTTCCATGTTTAAAATGTCTTGAAGGTTCGAACATTGGTGTTTTGAGTGCTTTGTCATAATAATAATTTGCTTTATTCCAGAAATAGAACTAATGGTACAGTGTGGGACTTTCAGCACATATCTACAATATTTGCATCTAATTTTATCCAACGTTTAAAAGGAGTATTTCAAAAAAATAAATATAAAGACACCAACAGAAAAAAAACACGAAAAACACAAAAATAATTTTTAAAAAATGCGAAAAAATACCAAGAAGTAAGAAGGAAAATAAACAGCATAATAACTCAGTATTGGGTCGGAACCAGTAGATACACAAAAGGAGGAATACAGTAAAGTACAAAAAGTAAGCCGATGTTAATAATTTAGGTAGCTAAGAATGTTTAAGAAGGAGTTTACTATAGAATACAAATAAGAGAGAAATAAGAGCCTAGAATTATGTTATTAACAACAAAGCAAGTCATAGGTTTCGCGCTTAACATTGTCTCTGTCACTTAGAACACGGGCCAAGTATGGTATCGTTGAGTTCCTGTACTTGGCTGTATGAGCATAAATTATTTTATACTGATTTCTGGTTCTACTTGATGAGATACAAGGCGAATAGAGGGAATAGAGGGGGTGTTGGGGGTCTGAGATTATGGTTTTAGACCATTTTTCACATGTATTCAGATGCCTTTCAACTAATGTGGTGATGAGCTGACTGAGATTTACACCACTAGTCCTACTAACTACCTTCAACATCCTTCTCAGGATGGTATAGTCCTTTTTCAGTAGCCCAGGAAAGACTATGGGGAGCAGTAAAGTAGAATAGGTAAGATACAATAGTTGACAAATTGTGAAAGTAGAAGTTGGGTGATTCCAGATTGTCTAAGTTTCTTAATGTAGTAGGTTAGACAGAAAGAAAGACAAACAGTGTCACAAAGTGATTTGAAAGTGTTTTAAATTTACCAACTCAGTACATCGTCACTAGTCTACCAAGCTAAGATTAGTCTCATCAACAACTATTTATTTATTCTATTTCAAGTATGCTGATTAGACGTGAATCTACACTGTTGTGTGCTTTGCTGAGCTTTTCAGGGAGCAAATTACTTCCTGCAGGTCTGCACTGAATACCCTGTTCATTTAATATTGGCTAAAATAGTTCAATGGTAACTTCTCTGACTGCATTTCTGTGTCCAGCTAGTCCGTGTTTCTAAGAGGACGTTAGATGCAGCTACACCTTGTTAAAGATTGTAAATAAGCACAAAATTCAGTTTTTCAGAATTTCTTGTTGATAATTAACAACTATCCAACAGAAAATGGTACTTTTCAACTGATAAAATACTCAGTTTCATTAAATACGAACTAATTAACTTAGTATTGGAAGCAAATCTTTCTTCATTATAAGTCAGAGTGTTTTAAAAGCTATTTGGCAAAAGATTAATTATCAATGAATGGTTCAATGAGTGAACGATAGTTGTTTCATTTTAGTCTGCTACTCATAAAAACTCCATTTACTAATTCATTAGGGGCTGTGCTTATGACTGTCGGTTTTTCAGTTATTAAAAACAAATACTACGTCTGATGACTTTCTCCTGTTTCTGTTTCCGTAAGCGCTCATTAATTTATTGTTACTAAATCACTGATAAAAAGTAACAATGATTAAAACATATCCCACTGATTGCTTTTATCGATACATTAGAGAAGGTAATACTAGATAATAAATTGACATTGTCTCATGGCTTTTTTAACTGCATATATATATATATATAGTATGAGATACGTAATCAAATAGAGAAATATGTCTAATTTTCTCATTAAACATTTATTTTTCATTTTGGCCAATGAAGTGAATTGCCTAGTTAGATGTACACTGTCTCACATATTTTGATCAATTTGTAACTGACCTAGATATATCGAACAGAAAAAATTCCTTTTTTCTTCTAGAATTATTTTCGATGATTTGTTACTCGAATAAAAAAAGAAAACTGATGCGAATTATTTTCGTTATACCAAAAAAAATATCGAATGTCTTCACTATATTTAAGCATTTCACATAATTATCAAGTAATGGGTTGTAGGGATTTCACTTGATTGGTTGGAGGATTTCATCATGAGCTGACATCAGTAAGATTACTACTGGAAAACCTGGGAATACTAGACGCCTGTTTCGTCCTAGTTTGGGACTCCTCACTAGTACGTACCCTCCGCCAGGTTTCGAACCCAGGACCTTCTGGTTACAAGGCCAGTGGACTCGTAGACCATTAAGCCAGTGAAACCCGATCCAGTGGCTCATGAATTCTAACTTCTAACTGGCTCTATTCAGGCAGTGACCTAGGGTTCTAGTGGGAAGCCGTGAACAGTAGGGTAAAGCGGGTTGAAGGTGAGCCAGTAACCCATCGAAGAAGACATTTGCTCGTGGTAGCGCTATGTCATGAATTGGCAGAAGTAAGAATTCATGGACTGGCCACTGTGTCGGGCCCCAGTGACTTAATGGTCTGCGAGCCCGCTAGCCTTGTAACCAGAAGGTCCTGGGTTCGAATTCTGGCGGAGGGTGTGTACTAATGAAGAGTCTTAAACTAGGACAAAACAGATTTCTAGCACTCCCAGCTTTTCCAGTGGTAATCTGACTGATGTCAGCTCATGACGAAATCATCCAACCAGTTTCACATAATTGTCATCTGATTATTTAGCCTTTGCATTAGTTGTATGTTTCGAGAAGACATTAACTGCTTAGACTATTTATCTGTGAGTACTGTGTCTATGGGGTATTGAACTGAATTCAAGGTTCATGACTCAGTCTACTTTGAAACGTTTTCCAGATGCTTATGAGACTTTTTCAAGTGGATTTCGTTTGACGAAAGGAAATCGTGGATTGTGATAAAATGATTGAAGAAGAAAATGTTCTTACGGGGTGGATTTTGAAATTGATTCAGCAGAAAGCTCACCTCGTAGACTGAAGGCTCTTAGTTTAAATCTTATAAAACTCATATTTTCTCTGTTTTATCCGTTCACCATTTTCTTTCATCAGGCAACAGACAAAAGCATTTATAAATAACGAAATATTCTGTACTATTCTTTTCCGCAATCGCGGTACAAATTTCATTATTGTAGTGGATTGAAAAACATATTATTTTGACGACCTCGTCATTTTGACAACTGCCATACACTTTTTATAGTGATGGGTTGAAGAAACTGATATAAGTATACAATAGGGAATACTGACGTCTAGATTTTGTAAAATAAGCTCAATCTACCATTCTGAACACATCCATCTTACTTAAATAATTCTTCTTAAACTGCCTATTGGAATTTTTCATTAAATTATGCCTATATTTGTCCATCTTAACTGGTGACTCATATTTCATTTATTCTGTTGACCTAAACTATGTAATTTGATTTTCTCATTTGTAAGCTCTTGTCTAGATATAGGTGAAATAAAGTGGATTTGTTTCATTTTGCTCCAGTTTCTCAGATTACAATAAACTACAACCCTTCATCTACACAAGAATTCAGGATTTCACTTGCTCAATAGAACTGGGTTAAAAGTTTACAGCTATGATATCAACCTAACTGGCTAACCTAATTTATATTACACCAATAAGGCGAATATTGTGGGAATTTCTATGAAGGTAAATCATTAAAACTGTTAACTTGAATTGTTTTTTTTTCTTTTTAATATATACAATAGACATTGGAGAATCCGAATTTTCGATAAGAGTCGAGTCAGTTTTGGATGACGATTGAACATTTTTGAGAAGCGATAGATGAAAGACGAAGAACACAAAGACCTGTCCTATCAAAAATCGAAGATGATCACTATGATGCCCTTATGTTTTATATTTTAAGCATAAGAGGTTCTGTTTTCTAAGAAATTATTTTGTCGGCATTTTTCTTGCATATCTTTACTTGACAGACACCTTCCATTTATTCACTAGAATCACTCACTAAAATGTGATTCCCACTGAGCATGAAAGAGGTAGAGCTTTTCGTTCAGTAGGTTGACATTCAATACTTTGGCATTCACAACAACAACATAGTGTGCCGTAGTTCTAGTTAGCAAGCAGTCACAAATTCTGTTGCAAATATTTCGAGGTGAGACATCCTCCATATTAAGAAAACAACAACTGTATTAGCTATTCCCAAGTGGGTAAGAATGTCGAAGATTTTCATTTTACTACTGGTGCTCTACTGTGTAATTAGCTGAAGTGAATGTAATTCAACATGAATGTTTCTGATCTTGTTGTAGCTTCCACTACACCAATTGTATAACTACTGAAAATGTAAGAGAAATTGATGCTTACTTTTTCCTTGGTTGTTAGTGGTTTGGAATATGTGTCACTTGACTATGAACCAATGGCTGGGTTTTAACCTTCTCAATAAGCGATCTAATGATCATGGGCTTGAGAACTAGGTGATTAACAGTTTTGCACCACTGAAAGATTTTTACTTTGGAGAAGTAGGCTTTTCTGTGTCTTTTGCTTTTGATTACTTATCTTGGTGCCACCGGTTTGTAACAAAAGCCGCGTATTACTTATATAATCAAAAGACAAAAAGGTTGATCAACTTATTTTGTTTTGTCGGTTAATGCTTGGCTTAAATGAGGAAATCTGAATGCCCAACATTTATGGAGTAAACATCCAAAGAGGTTACTCAATCCAGTATAAAGAGATAGCCGTGAAGGTCACCATTTGAAAGAGGGAGAAAATTTAGCTTTGAAGGCAGAGTGTGCGGAAAGTTTGCCAATCTTGCAAACCATGTGTCTGAAGAACTTTGACTGAAGAAATTGATAAGCTGGTGCAGAAAGAATTATTATACTGGAAACAGTGTCACTACAGTTAAGAAAATGTAGTCTTTATCCAGTTAAATTTCAAATACGATGATATTTCACGCCGAATAAACAAGGAACAAGGCAATGCTTCAGCTAGCTAGCACCAAATACTAAGCTAAATTCATCCCAGTTTATAGTGCTACTTGTGCTATCTCTTGATCGGAAACAGACAACTGCCCCTGAGAAGGCACTTTTAACTGAGTTTAAAAATTTGCATGTACGTGCTGAAACAAGGACATTAGGAGGACAGAAGGATGGACATTCAGTTGCTTTTTCTAACATATAGCTGAAAGTCTACAACTCAAAGGTTATTATTTCTTTTTTGGTGGAATTGTTCGAGGTTGTTTCGAATGCAGACTGAAAGCGAAGATTTCGACTGCTTATAACGTTATCGAAAGGTAGATAAATCCCGCTTTACTTCATTTTGCTGAATCAATCGCCATTATTCAACTTCAACCCAAGTTTTGTATGCACAAAGGACGCCGGGAAAAGTTGTCCAACGTATTAAGTATTTCGTTGTATCACTATTACCTACTGTTATCATTGTATTTCGGTTTTGAATCCCTGACCTTAACTCAGGTATTTGATTTCAAGTCACTGCCAAATGCCTACCTGCATTTTCTTAGTTAGATTTCATCCAGTATGTTGCTACGTAATTCAGGCATTGCCGTGGGCCATTTATCAAACTTCTCAAGTATTCCCGTATTAGCTGTGATTCTCATTTTATCCCTTCATTCTTCAGTTTAGCGAAAACATAGCATCCATGCTTAGTTCTGCGCATTAAAAAATTGTTATCTTATTTAATTAATCCTTATATATATATATATATATATATTACATGTAGGCATTTGGCTATCTGCAACTGAATAAAAGTTTCGTTGAAAATCCAAACAACCCAAACTACAGGCATTGTTGTTCTTGCTCTAAGAGAGTAAATACATCACTTTAGACTAATTTCAGTTATGAATAACACACCTTACAGGAACTTTATCCATAGATATACTGTATAGATAAAGTAATATCTCATATGCTCCTGAAAAGTAAAATAAATGACCAAAGATTTTAAGCAAAATGTTACCAATAGCTAGTTAATGCTATCGGTAGACTGGAAATTATACCATAATTTCTCGGATGCAAGTCAATCTAGTTTAGACTACTGAGAAACATATACATTAATACATATATATATATATTACTAACTCTTATTTTCAACATTACGACTGGGTCTTGTAAAAACAATTATCCAGGTAAACATAATGACAAACAGCAATTTAGGAAGTAGCTAAGTTAGCGATTGAGGCAGAAAGGAAATCATTTTTCACGATGATAATAGTACTTTACGATTCTTTTTATTTATTTCTATTTTTTATTTTATTTTTATTATAGCTTGATTCCACACAGTATTTTCGGTACAAGTAAGGAATTTTCAGTATGTGATATTGGTAGCCCAAATTCTGCAGGCCGATCATTGATACCAGATATGCACTGGCCGGCGATCGATCCCGGGACCATGTTCATGGTCAGCAAGCGTCCTAACCACTGTTCCACCGATGTACAAATGATGATTAGTGCTTTGAACAAACGAAATAAAGGTTGATTTATTTAAACTTATAGAGTAGCTTTCCGCAGGTTTATGTCTCTAAGTTAACTGACCACATTGCATAACTAATCTAAACAGTAAAAAGTACAGAAACATTCGTCCGGCATCAGTGGAAAATTCAGAGGATGTTTGCTGTCAACTATTTAAAATTAGGTGTTCACTGGGATTACAGTAGAATCTTCCTTTTTTGTCACAATACCTTTCCTCAGCCCACAAACAAAATAAAGAACACATTTCCAGAAGTATTGTGGAGTACTTCGATCAGCATGAAGTTACATGACTTTACTGCATGTGTTGTGAATTTCTTTAGACTGGAACTACTGTTTTCTAGACAATAGTTGGTGGACCTACTCCTAATGGGTCTTTCACATTGAGTATTGACAGTATTTAAGTACATAAAATGGAAATTTCAAAATGTAGATGATAACAGCTATATAGCTTATTATCTCGCCCGAAAGTTGAAAATTTTCCTATCTATAAAACTGTTCACCACAATCACAACCGGAAGTTGTCCATCAAACGAAAATAACTGTGAAGTCATGAAAAAAGATTTACAACCATTCACAACACCAAAGCTACTTTTTGCATATGTCAATGATGTCTTTGATGCATGACTGGTTGTTGATAAAGAGGACAGTTTTGTCATTCTGGATGCCTGTGAAACCGTGAAGATTTCTACCCCTTAGATATGAGGCTGAGTTTACCGGTAATATTTCGGTTTCATTTGCTATTTCCCTACTGGACATACGATTTAGCGTGGAAATTTTCCGTCCGATTAATCTTTATATTACTGTCTAACACATTTTACAATAAGACTGACTCCAGGAAAATTTGGGAGTCATTTTATTTATTAAGCATATTTATATATTATGTGGTCTGTCTATGAAATATTGGTTGTGTTAGACTATGTAGGAATTTCAATTACCAAAGCAATCTATTTAAAGAAGAGATATAATCAAATTAAGACGAAAGCTGAATTTATAGGTTGAATTAATGAGAAAGTTCTGTTATATGCAGATTAGATTTTTAACTAATACAGAAGCATTCGCTTTTTATACAGCCTACACTTATTCAGAATTCAAGCAAAACTGTATGCTGTAACTAGTACCATAAAGTACACAGAAATCCCTTTGTCTTTAATTCATGTAGACGACACTATGTAGATGGAACACGGCCGACTGCTGATTCGCATACTGATCTTATATTTTTTAGCAGAAGAAGATATGATGTATGACTGGAACGCTACTCGTATGAATCCTACACCGAGTAAAATAAAGCTAAAAGGTCCAATAATGAAAGAAAATTAAAATAATTTTCAATGGATGTATGGTAAGATCAGTATTTCAATAAGAAAACCAGTAACGTTGCAAACTGGTAGATTGGTTTAAAATCTAAGCAGGTGTCTACTGATTGCAAAGATTTTGATTTACTTCAGATAGCTTCTTGAAAGTCTGTTTCTGAAATTTCATCCATTTGGTTCATCACAGCGGTCTACTAACTTCACTAAATTCACCGATGAGATGACAGAAAATCAGCCTGTTTACAGGCAAGATTTCCGCTGTAAACTGCTAGTTTTCACCCCAAATCACCACCCCATGGACTTAAAATCAGCTCTCTGTTCTTCAAAATCCTGATGAATATATTGTAGTTATGTTTGGGCGCAGATTTCCAAGAAAGTACAAAATCATGAGATAGCCAACAATAGAAGTGTAAAGGAAAAATCATTTCCCGTGCTCATATCGTGGCAGGCAAGTGTACAGGTCATTCTGTCTAATACACAGATATCTTCAAGCGATGAGAGATCGTAAGATGAATAGTTTCCTTCTCACTTCAGAAACTCACAATAATCTGTTTGCATAATTTACACTTAACATTTTCTCTTTCCAACATTCCTATTTATTTCCCAGTATAACATTGTTCAGGTTATTTTACTGTGAAATATAAAATAAAATTGACATTTTTCCAATATCACTACAAACTTACACGTAAACTTATAAAACGGGTTGACGACGGCGACGAGAAGAAACAACAGCAATAGCTTTCATTCACAGAATAATCAATGCATCGACGTATATTCCCGTATATCTTTCATTAATCTTAGTTAAGTTTTAGTTCACTGTATTTGAAATATGAATTTCTAAAATAAACACAAACAAAATGATTTGTTTTCATAATGTATACAAGCATTGGTATTAATATCAGGAATGTAAACAGAAAAATTGTAACATATGCTAATTTACATCTGTAAAGTAAATCAAGCCAGTCGTAAACGCAGAAAGGATTATTTCTGTTTCCTGAAGTTTCGGTTATGAAACAATCCAGTTGAATAAATTGTTGATTTAGCTATGCAAAGTTAAACTGCTTTTGAGGATTTGTTTTTCTTTAATTTTAGTTTTACAGTAAGTTGATTATAGTGGACCAAGATGCTCTGCATTTATTGACATGTCGGCTCTTCGTATGCACGCTTCGACGATATTTGAAGGCCAGTGTTTTGTTATAAACACTTATGTACGAAATAAATTTTAAAATCAGTGTCAGCAGAAATGTTTTATTCAAGGAAAAATTCTAGTAGTCTAGGAACTGAAAGTCCTTAGACTGCCATCTTTAGAAATTAGCGCATGTCAACAAAGTACTTGTGGCTCAATACTTTACTCTTTGACAACGAAACAAAAAGATTTAACTATTTGGAATTGGTATCAGACTTAAAAATAATACGGCCAGTTATTCATTTCGAGTACTATGAAGTAAAGCAACCAACCCACCTTTTAGCATCAGAAAGATTGAGCGAAGAAATATTTACTTTTCAATTAGATCTTTATCTCTGGCTCTACTCTAATATATATATATATATATATATAGCATTTGTATTACAGTACACAGTAGTTTACTAATCAAGTGGCGATATTTTTGTTAACAATAATTAGTCAGTGTCTTCGCTCAATCTTTCTGTTTTCTAAATGTCTAAATGGGGATTTTTAGCATCAAACATCGCAAACTATAAATATACAACTAAGTTTCGTTTAGGCAATAAAAAATCAACACGTCAGAAGAATGGAATATGAGAATACTCACAGTCAAAAAATTAGGAAAAGTGCTAAAGTAACTATTGCTAATATATCTATGTATTTCCAAGTTAGACCACGGATTGATATGAGTCAGAGAATCATTGAAAACCAGGGAGTACGAATTGGTAGAAGTTAGAATTCATGGGGCATTGGAAAGGGTCCCGGTGGCTGAATGGTACTCGAGCTTGCTTGGTAACCGCAGAGTCCTAGGTTCGAACCCCGATGAGTCCCAAACTGGGACGAAACAGTTGTCCATTACTCCCTAGTTTTCAATAGTTCTCTAACTAATATCAATGTGTGGTCTAACTCGAAAAACAAATCAAATCCTTACAAATCAACTCTTGAAAACCTAAGTAATTGTATTCCTAAGGGAAAAATGTATACAGTATTAATATTACTAGACGTTTATGTGCATTTTATAATTCAAACTCAGTATGCTACTGGACAAATAATGTTTCTGTGGTTAAATTAACTACCGAAACTTGTTGAATGTTCTTCTAAACTTGTGATGATTAACTAACTTTCTTTTCATGTTGTCTGCAACTCTAACATATTTTATCCAGTGTTCTATGAAACTTCTGATAACACAATAAAGAAATGTATGTTCTCACTTCATTATAGCTATGTATTTTTAGGGTATCTATAATTGAAGTTAGGCCTCGAAATAAAATCTGCACATGTTATATTGAAAAGTTTGTTCCTCTGGCTTTGAAAACTTATTCAATGATTATTGATTAAGAAGTCGAAATTCATTATGTCTATTTAAAGTTGGTGGCAGAGTGTGGGCTTTAACTGATTACCCTAAAATTATAGCTTTTTTCTGATTTCAAGATAACTTACTGCTTAATATTCCTTCCAACTTGTGAATGAACCCCACGCCGATAGTACTAGTAAATTTACATTAATGAATGTAGATCGTTACATTTCCCTATAGGCATAAAAGTAATTCACGGGATGATAGCTTCAGATGGAACAAAGAACCCCGGTCTGAGAGTTTGCTTGTATCACAAACACCTTGTTTTAAATGGATGAGAAAACAAGAATGTGGGTTATGCAAAACAGAAGTGGATTTAAACAAGTAGGCATTCTGGTAAACAGTGAATAGTTGGAAATAATTTTCCCTCTAGGACATGTTACGTCATGAAAATGAAAGTGAGTGCGGAAAACAACTTACAAACCTCAGTGACAAAAGACAATTTTTTTATTTTCATAAATAATATACAACGACAAGAACGTTTTTGTCTAACACAAGCCGATATGATTAACATCTTTTCAAACAAAAGAAAGACTTAAAATAATTTATATCACCAAAATAAAGCGATTTTAAACACTTTATTATTATTATTATTTTCAATAAGACTGAAAGACATTTAGAATGTGATAGATTATTCGAGAGTAAATATTTCAGGGGGAAATTCAAAATTCTTACTCTCAGTAATTCAAAAAATACAGCACTTGCCAGCCACTTGAGTACACTGTGTAATAAATCATTTACCGAATTCAATGTTAGTAAACAGAATAATTATAAAACTGTACTCAGACGTAACTAGTAACCGTCAGTTTAGGTGGATATCATGTCATAGCTGATATAATAGATATATTTCAGACAAATGCATTGAAATGCAGAACGATTAAAATGAATTACTGCTCCACTTTGCCAATGGTTCACTCAAGAGGCTTTCGATTATTTTCAAGCTTTTTCCAAAAGTTTCTGATGCAAATAAATGAGTTTTTTTTAAATTATACAAATTCCTCACTTCCGGTTCTTTAGAAACGTTTAAGGCATACACCTGAGCACGACCAATTGAAACATTTATCAAATACACTCGTGATTTCACTTTGAGACTATGCTCTTCAAAGCCTGTGTGCAGTAATATTTCAAGTGTTTTTTGACTATACGAAAAATGTTTGTAAGTTGGTCACTTTGCGGAAACAAACACAGCAGGCTGCCGACTTGTGACTGTCAGCCGAATGATAGAGGGATTTCAGCTAAGAATGAAAACTAGTTAATTATACTGACTACCATGTTCCAGTGGAGTGGTTTGGCTTGCTTCAGATTCCAAAAGCAAATCAGTTGCAAAAATTTAACCGCTTAATTGCAAAGTGCCTGAATGACACATCTTCAAAATGTGTTGATAAACTTCTTTTCTCAAGACTGTCTCTAGGTCATGTTTGTGGATATAATAAGCTCAGACATGGTGTGGAATTGTTCCTTGAGAAATTATCATTGACGTATGGTTTCAGTGACTATTTTATTAATGATTAACCAAATGATTTATTCCACAAAAGAAGAAATAAAATGAAGGTTTAGTTGACATCATGAAGGGTTAAATATAAAATATTTTACTTATAGATAAGTGAACTATGTTTATGTCAAATATGTACGCCAACTCTGAATTCTGCCAATTAAAAATGGTGAGTACCCCTTTGTAACAAGTCTGTTTTCTGACTGAAAATATAATGACTCAGTGAAACCTTTCATATATTGATTAAAGTTTTAGTTGTGCATTAATTTTACTATGGAATACGACACAAAATGAAGTGGGTAGTCGAGGTGTCAAGTTGAGGGACATCCAATAGTCTCCATATAGTTATTGGTATCGTTTTACAACTAATTATCACAACTGTTATATGGACAGATATGATCGGTTGAAACATCTTTTTGATCTTGTCTGCGCATGTTTTCAGTGCATGAGATTCGGACACCAGATGTTTTGAAGGATTAGTCGGCTTAACTGTTGAACTTGTCAGAAATATTCCTTTCAATTAGCTAAAAACCTTTAAAAGTTGATTTATAGACTTGACGATAAAGTTTTATTAATTTTATTTTCTTAGGTTCTAGTTGGAACACAAAGCCTCACCAACACACCTTTACATATATGTTCAAATGTTTGGTTGATTTTTCCCATCGTAGAATAACATACAGTGTCTCTCATTTCTGCATAATTTTTCTCGCATAATATATCTGATTATGCCATGCAAATGGTAATTATTTACAGATTTCGTAATCGTCCAATAGAATGTACAAATATACAGCTACACAAATAAATCTGTCAAACAACCAGTCTTCATTAAAACGATAATCACTTTTCCTGTGTCTAACAATTTCTTAACCTCCATCTTTATAGGCTGGTAATAAGTGAGTAAGTGTTTGTTTCACCCGATATAGAAAACTGTGTGACTAACTGGATGGAATACACATTTTAACAGTCTGATAAATGAAAATCATTCGAACTCAGGCAGAACCAGTCACTGGGTGAAGAAAACCATACCATTCAATTTTGTCATATATGAAATAAGGCAACTGAATCTTTATGTTTTACTTATTTGATTATCGAGGTACAGATAAAAAAATTTAAGCTAATGGTGCATAGTCGAATAAAAAAACTTAATGTGAAGAAGAATATCAATTAAGAATATTACATGGTTTAAATTAAATGGAGGTGATTATTGTTAACGATTAACAGCAGTTGAAAAAAGTACCAAGAGGAAATGAACATCTACCTCACTACTTTATGTAGTGTGTTAGCACCAGTTGAACAACTTTTCTCAGAACCCTCAGAAGTCATGTACAGTAGGTTATTGTATATTGATTTGAATGAAACTGTACGAAGAGCAGTTTCAACGTTTTCTTTTATTCCTTTAAGTTCTCAGCAGAACATGGGGCTTCAAGCTAGAGTCTTGAAGTCTCGGTAGCAGTGGTGTTCATTTTTACGGGATGGGTTTGTTAGCCAGCCTAATGCCCAATCTTCCCTTTTACCAGTCTTATTACTGGCTTAAGGAGGTAAAGGAGTGCGTCGGTCGGGGATCAAGATCCGAACCACATGCTTCGTCGGCGAGAATTCAACCACTGTGGAACCAACGCACAGTTTCAACTTTTGACACTCAGTAACATAGAATATTCATAATCTGATGTAATATATATACACTTTCCTTCCTATTTTGAACTTTGATGTTTTTCCTGATTATTCTCTATACAAATCATAATTAAATGCTGCATTGATTTATTGCTGTCACTGTGTATAAATGACTGTCGCCTTTTTAACCAAAATGTATTGTTTAAATTAGTCAATATTTCCTGAGCAAAAAATCATAAATTAACATACTTAACATTTATTATAAATTCATAACCTTTGACCTGTTTAATTTTTGAATGACTTTAGAAAATGATAAAGTGTAAAAGCACATAAAAGATATATCGTTTATATGTTTTATACACACTATGACCTTAAACATCACAGAAAATGTCACCAACCACCTGCATACAGCAGAGTGTTCTTTAAAAAAGAGATACAGTTATAGTAGTTACAACATAGTTTATTTATTAAATGAAGAAATGAAAGAATAATTCTTAAACTGCATAGTACATACCACTTTTTATACAAAAGTTTATGTTAATGTTTGCATTCATTCAAATGAATTACTGACCAACCTGCCGTAGATTAGTATTTTTGAATGCAAAAATAAAATAAAGTCGGGTAAATCTGAATGAAAATAATGTAAAATCAAACATAGCAAACTTAACTGGTAGAGTTCAGTCTGCAGCAAACAAAGGACTAAACACATTACACTAGTTACTAACTAGCGTTCCACTTGGGAGGCAAATGAATGAATATCAGAAATCAATCTATATAGACTGACATTGTTTCCATCCCCCTCGACCTCTTACTTAAGATTATAATTGAAATATTGTTTCAAGCTCCACTTCTGAATGATACCGATTCGAAGAACATTTTCAGGTCAGAACCCAAATTCCAAGCATTATGGTGTTAAGGTTAAGGTTGCTAAGGTAAACACCTTTACTTGAATAACATATGTAGAAAAATAAAATGCATAAACCTTCACAGGTAATATAAAGTTCGACCGTTTCGCGTCATCTCAACTCAAAAAGCTTCGCCGTCAAAAAGAGAGGTTGTACAAAATGAAAAATGAATCTGGTGTTAAGAGAATGAACACTTTGATTAAAGCCGAATTACAAAGATTAAATGCTCTCTATAACCAGAAGTTTCTTTCATGTAAATCCTCATCTAATATGTGGAAGCTATTAAAGGAAATCACAGGTGGTAAGCAAATAATGAATGATACTTCTGTCGATGTTGATATGCTAAATAAATCCTTCATATGTATCCCTGCAGATGTTATGATTCCCAAATCTAATAGTATAAATAATGACTGCTTTTCATGTTTTAACACGAATGATGTCCTCAAGTGTCTTCAATCTCTCAAACCTACCCAGTCCCTTGGTCCTGATGGAGTTCCTGCTGTTATCCTTAAGAAGTGTGCTGACATCTTATGTTACCCATTAACTGACATTTTCAATGAATCTTTTTCCAAAAGTTTTATTCCTGACTCATGGAAAAATATCAAGGTTGTTCCAGTTCCCAAATCAACAAGTGGACCTACTGTCAAGTTTAGACCCATTGCTATTACCTCACCTTTTTTAAAAGTTATGGAAAGACTTATTTTACTTAATCTTGAACCCTCTTTAAAGCCTTTTAACGACCCCAACCAGTTTGCCTATAAACATAGTAGGTGTACCCTAGATGCCGCTGTAGTTCTATATCATAATATAGTCTCTAGTTTAGATAGAGGAGCCAAATATGTTCGGTGTGCCTTCCTTGATTACACATCTGCATTTGACTCTGTACCTAGGTCTCTCTTGTTAAGTAAGCTTGCTGCAACACAGAGTGAGAGCTGGATAAATAAGTGGTTGTATTCCTACTTTTCTGATAGGAAGCAGTACACTGTCTACAATGGAAAGTCCTCCTCTACCTCACTTACTTTAGCTGGTGTTCCTCAAGGTGCCGTTCTTTCTCCTTTTCTGTTTTCTTTTTTCTTACATGACTTGCCCCATTCTGATGTAGCCACTTTTGTCAAGTATGCTGATGACCTCTCTGTCTCCATGCCTGTCAACTCTCAGTCAGACTGTTCCATATTAAATAACTTTCTCTCGGAAATTAGTCAGTGGTCCTCTTCAAACGGTCTTAAGCTGAATCCGTCTAAATGTCAGGTAGTAAATTTTACTTTCAGACGAAAAAGTGACCTTCAACAACTAGCTAGCTCACATGATCCCACTATCATTGACGGCATAGAAGTTGAAACTACATCAGATGTCAAGTACCTTGGACTGAGTATTTCCTCCGATCTTTCCTGGTCCTCTCACATCTTGCTAGTGACTAGAAAGATGTTTCGCTTAACGTTCTACCTTAGGAAGTTTAGGCAGTCTGGTATAAAGCAGTCTTTACTTTCTCAGTTTGTCAATTCCTGTATTCTACCCATCCCTCTTTACTGCTCCCCATTAATCTTTCCAGGACTACTTAAGAAAGACTTTGCTTCGCTGCGTAGGGCACTAAAAGCTGTTAGTAGGGCAAGTGGGATATCGTTAAACCAACTGGTTAACACCATAGTGGATAGACATATAATGTCATGTAAAAAACTAGCGAATACTATATTGTCAGACCCTGAGCATCCTCTCTATACACAGCTCTCTCCTTGCATATCATCTGGTAGAACTAGAAGTAACTATAGGAAGCTATATGCCAGGACTACCAAGTATAAAAACTCCACAATACCTTATCTGGCACAGCTGTTATGTGATGAGAAAACTGTTAGGCATGACATGATCAATTTACTGCGGCACTCTAACAAATAGTTCCCATTAGCTTTTGTTCTCCTTTCTTTGTTACTATTATATTGCTGCTCATATATTCTATTACAGACTAATTTTATATATCGTATCCTGTGGTGCACTGTTTAAATATGTGAATGTAATGCTGTTCTTTTTATTTTATTTCTTTTATTTCTCTTTTTCTTTTTGTTGTTGTTGCTTTATATTTCTAAATCCTTATAAAATTGATGAGGTAATTAGATGCAATATTGTAATGAACGCTGAAAATTCCATACTTGTACCACAAATACTGTTTGGAATAAAGCCATTATTATTATTATTATTATTATTATTAAATCAAATAACTAGTTAGTTTATATTCTGGGTGTTTTTTCTCAAAACTGTTCACTGTCGAATTGTAACTAACAGTGCAAATTTATTTTCAGTAACATCAAATGCAATATGACAATTTAATCCTTGTGATATAACCAACTGTCAAATTTGTCAATTTATCTTTCAATGTGAAACTACACCAGATTGTGTATGAAGAAAAATGTACAAAAAGTCTATTAAATGTTATCAACAAGGTTGTCATTACTGCTTCACTAAAGCACATTAAATCTACAGCCGCATAATTATAGTCAATTTTGAGTAGTATTTCCACCTCATTTGTGTCATTTATTTACACGCCTTCTTTGACGTATTAGGATACAGCTAAAACAGAAGACGAAATTTAAAAATTTACTTCATTTTTGAAGATATACTTTTAAAAAATCCAGGAAATGAATATCGAAGTCAGTTATAAAGGAGCAGTGGATTCAATTCAAAACTGCAGTGAAATGAATTTTAAATGCTGACACGAAAGTTACCAGCAGCATCTCTAAAGGAAGCTTACTCGTATGGCGCTTACTAACTTAAGATAGAAAAACTGATTGTCAAACGATCTAGCTCAGAATGGATAAAACCGTTAATTCTTAATAAAAATGATTAGTATACAAAAATTATGACAAGTTGTGTGTATGTGTGTGTAAGAAATGGTATTCAGAGCTTATTCTATGCTCTCTATTCTTCTTTGTCCATACTGAACTAGTAAAAGTGAAATCAGTAAACCGTGTGATTAACTGAAATATGACAAGGTTTTCAGGTAACAATTTTACTATTTATTGAACAGTACGACTTATGTGATTTTTTTTTTAAATTTACTATTTTTTTTACTGTCCTCTTAATGTTAATAACAGTGAAGGTTACTTGCTAAAGTAAGTGTACATAAATACATGAAACTGATAGTGACTTTGACCCAACGACCGTGTGAGTTTATCACTAGATTATTAACAGTTTTGACAACATTATTTTGACGACTCATTACACAATAAAAAAGTGTAATAATTCGCCTTGTTTTCACAACTAAGCTATGCATTTGGTTTTGGTTTGGTCAAAGTTGGTTTATGATTCATTTCAGAATTTTAGTAAGATAAATATTATTTTGGATATCATTGTGCAAATAAACTAATAAATATCAGGTTTGTTTGTGTCTGTGGTCACTTTCACAGTAGATTTCAATGTAAAACTGAATAACTTAGATCCTAGTTGAAAAACAGTGTGCACTGGGTAGTTGTCAGCACTTTGTTATCAAGTGTTGTTTTTCAGGGATTTGACTGAATACAGGTTTGACCACGTGTTGACAACAGTTGGAGAACCATTGGAAAAATAAGGAGTATTGAAAAGCTGTTTAGTTCTAGTTTGAATCACTTAAGCAGCGCGCACCATCAGGGTTCGAACGTGCAACCTTCCACTTAAACGGCGAACTCGTAGATCATTCAGTCACTGTGACTCCATCCAATGCCCCAGAAATTCCAACTCCTACCAATTTGCGATACAAATAACACAATCGAACACCAATATCACAGATTGGTTACTGTTCGTTAACATGACTTCGTGGACAAGGCTGGTAATGACTTCTTACTAGAAATCTCGATGACTCCGTATATGCAGCCAGTCGCTAGGAAATCTGCAGAAGTTCAACAACTAATAGTTCCCGCTAAACTCCGCTAATTCTGCGAAGTAACACATTAAATATAATGTCAATAAACTGTTATATATACAATTAATACAACGACAGTTTAAAAGAGACTGGGAATACCAGCTCAAATAGTTTACTAATTCATTGGCACATATGACCAAAAGAAAGGAAAGTCTAGAAGTGGGGCTAGCAACCAAATCACAGGAAATCTACCAGTTCACTACAAGAGTTTCAAAACTCGGAAAAATATAAAAACAAATTTATTCTTCGATTTCATCAGATAGACGAATCAAGTGGGATAGTGAAAGCCTTTGGAAAGCCAATGAGACCATGCGTCTTCTTACAATGAAAGCGAAAACAACAATGTGGACGGGATGTGGAATGATGTGGAACCACCTTCGAAGTTGGCTGACAAGGCTTCTCAGATGGGGAAATAAACGAGAAGATATAGTATGGAGGTGGCAGGAATTTGTGGTAGCAGATGGGATGCAAATCCACTACCCAAATAGTTAATTTGAGGGTCAATTCGAAATATTGGAGAGTTATAGTTTTCCAATACTACGGCGCTACACACATGGTACACTATGGGAAGAAGACAATGCTGCAGACAGCCTCAAAGAGAAATCGGAATGAGCTCGGGTAGACGGTGACATCGAAATTCTGGTGTGTGTGTGGTGTGAATCGCAAACTGTAATAGTAGAGAAGATTTGTAGGTGTGTTTGGTGATTTTGATTTGGTCATGTTTAACACCCAGAAACTGCAGGACTAATTCACTGCAGCCATCAGAGGAATGTTGGAGACATAATGTAACATCAGTGAGGAAAGTTGTGTGAAGGAGCACTGGAACAGTCTGGAAGCAATATTGAAGGAAAGCTGTATAGCCGTTTAACAACAAGATCCTTATCACAGGAGAGATCAGTACAGATGAAACCAATGAATTACATTGGGGAGACTCAATTATCAAAGAGGTGGTAGGAATCAAACGTCAGGTTGATCACCTCAAAAAACCCTTGAAACGGTAACCCTCTGTGTGTCCAGAAATACCTTCACGAAAAACAGTGTAGTCATTGAACAGAGCGTAGAATGGTGGGCAAATCTCTACCTCAACCTCATTGACTTTAAAAAGACCTTCGACTGTGTTGGCCGTGACGTAATTTCGAAACTATTTCGACACTGAGGTGTGCCACGAATTTCTGCCTACGGCAATGAACACCTAATAATCATGATGACACATGTCAAGTGATTCAAAACGGAAAGCTGAGCGAAGCCTTTGAAATGAAGATAGGAGTAAGAGAAGGATGTTTTCGTCCTATCAGTGATGACAATGCTGATTGCGGTGGACTGGATTATGCATCAGACTGTACACAAGTAGAGAGAAGACAAGAATATGCTGGACCTATAATAAGACTCTAGGCAATCTGAACTTCACGGGTGATTTATGTCTGGTGTCAGATAAATTTGAAGACATACAGGCGAAAACCAACGAGTCGGCAGAAGAGGCAAACATCAAACCATGACTTTAAGTGGAATCGTAGAGAGTCTTAGGGCCAGCTGGAAAGGACTGCAGAGAACACAGTGGAGTGGCGGTGGGCCGCTGAAGTTCTATATCCACTGGAAACACATAGAAATAATATCTTTATATTAGTATGATAACTATTTACATACTGAAGTCCGCTAACATATTCCTCTGAAGCTCGTAATGCTTATAATGGAACTTAGCAATTTGTAGTTCACTGTCATATCATACATCAGACTGAAATGCCTGTCAATAGAATTTTCAAAATTATGACTCGATTTATTTGTTAACTTTGATGTCAACTTGTTATATTAATGTATTGTATCATGTTTTATCGAGATAATTTTACCGAAAAACAGAAGAAGACGGTTTACACCCTAATGAAAACAGAGAATGTTTAATGAAACAAAGGGAAAAGGATAAATTAGTCAAAAGGTAAACTAGCCTTTTCATCATAAAAAAGATGTTAGTAAACACTAGTAATATTTCACTGTAAAACTTCCATTTAGTCAACCGAAGATGTATTTATCAGTATTTTACATTATCTCTTCACCCTGATTCCTTATTCTTGTTCACATGCTTCAAAGTTTCAAGATTCGATGAACATTTCTTCTTTGCTTTCTTATCCTCTGTGTGATTTAAATACACCAATGAACGCAATAATATGCAGAAGAAAATAAACAAAAGAAGTCTAACAAACAAATGGGTTTATATATATGTAGAGTAAATAAGTAAACAAAAGCATCTAAAAGTCATCCTGTTAAATCAGAGTAACACAGAAAACGAAAAAGAAAAACAACAGTTAACGAACAAGTCAATAATATACATTCTTCTAATTAATCGAATAAGAAATACCAGCGTTAGATTAAAGAACAAAGAAGGCGAAACAATATAAGTGAGAATAAATGCATTTCCCTGACTTTCTTATCGAAAGCGAAAACCTTAGAATTGAAACAGTATTCAATGTTGACGAAATATCTCGTTGAAAAAATGGAAAACTTATCCCAAGGTTAAAAATCAGCTTACTTAATCGTCAAATTTTGATCACTGTGGAATCACTCCACAAAGTATTAATGTTGGTCTTGTTATAACAATAATCGTAACAATTATATTAAATAACAATATTGCCTGCATTGTTAATTAAGGAACTACGTATACGTGCCTACAAACTATTTCTCTGATATATGAAAAAAGGATGAAAACTTCGTTCTTATGTGAAGACATTTCCATAATTTTATGTAGCATTAACGAAGGGACTATTTAAGGCTTATGGACTATGAAAAAGGCTTTCGATTTATTCCATATATATATATACATATATATATATATATATCCCATCAACAGTTTGTCAGTTTGTCTGTCTAGTTAATAAATAACCTACCTCAAAATTTTCTTCTAAATTAGTCTTAAAGCTTAATTTGCATATTAGTACAAAGATTAGCCATTTAGTGAAAAGGAAAGGCAAGCTATAATTAATCCTATGTCATAGATCTACTTTTTCTTGCCACTTTCCTCTTCACATTTACGAGTAATTTCACGTGCAGTATCTCTCAGTGTGTGTGAGTGTGTGCTGATTGTATATTTGAAAAGTCAATAAAGCAATAAAAAAAATAAGAAGACACTACAGTGTGATTGGCATTTAGGCAGAACGATGTGTACTAAGTACGCCGGTATAATATAAATATACTATTAGCCCATCCATACTAAACCTTGAGTTGCTGAATACATACACAAAGTACATTCTGCGTAATTAAATTCGTCAGTCTTTTATCTTAACTGACTACTTAACAGTGGTGTACAACTGAAATACACGAACAGTTGTAAGAATTGCTGAATTTCAAAAGATTGTAATAATCTGAACCAGTAGGTGTACTAACAGGTTGCAAATCAACAGTATATTTGCGGAAAGATTAAGAATGTAATAACACGCTAATTCAACTTCATTTTTTTTAAATTGAATTACCGTATGATTTTAAGTATGCTCAGATGAAGATGAAAACGAATGGTCATAATGAGATTTTTAATAAATTACAAATTCAAGTGCTTTATTCAGATAGATTGGTTAATTCTGCTGATATGATTCTTGATAAAATGTAGTTTTATTTTACCCATAGTATTAGAATCTGTCTAGTGATACTTAGTAAATGTTAACAAAGAGTAAATCTGAAAGGATAGACTATTTATCAATCATCTATATATCCCCAGGAAAAATTGCGTAAAATTATTAGAAAGACTTTAGTGTTCTGTGAGGTTGCCCATTGAGTGCATACTGGTGAAGAGTCCAAACTAAGACGAAACGACTGCCTAGCACTCCCAGGTTTTCCAGTGGTTCTCTAGGCGATATCAACTTGTGATGGAATCCTGTAACCAATCAAGTTAAATCCCTGCAAAGCAGCACGTGAAGATTGAAATTCATTCTAATCCTTCTTTCTTAGGAAAGAAAAATCTATATATTCTACCTGAGGAAAGCTATATCTTCACTTGACAACAGTAGTAAATAAATGCTGACAGAATGTTCTAGAGGTATGGTTTCCGAAATGTAGATTAACTGGCTGATAACTATTAACATGAGAAGTAATTTATGTGGAAGTTAAGTGTGTATACTCTGAATGCATCTCGGCTACGGAAATCGAGAATAATTAACTAAATAACCAAAACATTTTGTTTCTTGTTCATTGAAAGACACTCACAATGTTTCAGCAACAGTTTGTTTCGCATGTCTGTATCAATATAACTACAGATAAAGTTAAAGTTTTGTTCATATATCGGGAAGTGATGTTGAATTGTCATACAAATAAATTATCACGACAAAAAGAATGGATGCCTGTAATTTCAAATAAATTATTCTACTGTGTAGTTTCACCTTACTACAGTGCTCCGATTTCGCACATGTGTCGATATTCTTGTTCAAAATGTCCTATTCCGTTGTTTGACCTGTTTCTTAAGAAAGCAAAGACATAATTTTTTCAAGTGTTGGTTTGTAGGGATTTGATTGGTTACAGGATTTTCATCATGAGCTGACATTAGTTAGAGAACCATTGGAAGACCAGGGAAGTACTGGAAAGCTGTTTTATCCTAGTTCGGGACTCTTCATCAGTACGCACCCACCGGGGTTCGAGTCCAGGACCTTCTGGTTACAAGGCGAGCTTGTATACCATTAAGCCACTGGGACCCGGTCCAATGATCCATGAATTCTAACTTCTACCAATTCACGACATAGCGCGACCCCTAGCCAATGTCTTCGGCGAGTATTTGTCCTCACGCCCGACCTGCTGCACCCTACTGGTCACGACTTCTCACTAGAACCCCAGGGGGTTCCGTTTGAATTAAAGTGCAACTTTAGGCTGCTTGAGCTACTACCGAAGGCATTCTGCTCAGTGTCTTAGTCATCTCTGCTGCAGTCATCAAAATTCTTCCCATGTAATTAAAAACAAATGAGTTGGTGGAGAGATCCTCTCTTTTCGTAATTTCGCTTCAAGGCTGTACAGTTATTAAAAATGCTTAAATATGTAGTGCAGATTGACAACAGAGGTCAGCGGTTATTGTCAGTTAGTTACAAAGCAAATCAGAGTATATGAGTAATAACTATGTTTGAAAAATTGGGAACAGTCTTACGTAATCAAGATGGTTGACAAATAATTAGCTGAGTGATGAATACCCGTTTGGAAATAGTTGATAAGAGAGGAGAGACCAAAAGATTGAAAATGAATTGCAAAAACATAAAGCGGACTATATAGAGCCTATTACACGGTCATTAAGGAAAACAAAGAAGGGACAAAAAATGTAAAGAACAAAGAGTTCTAAGGCCATACGTTAGGAAAGTTCAGGTTTTCCCTAAGGGTTCATAAGGCTGCAACTGCATGAAGAAGATGTAGGTGAAATATTTTTGAACGACTTGGTCGTACTTTATATACGATTACGAATTCTCAGCTGATGCTGCATGAATGATACTCCAAAACTGAGCTTTTGACCGCTCTACGTTCTCCTTTTGACAACCATGTTTGTGGGCACATCTAGACGATGTCCTATAAAGTACGGGCCGTATCCTTAATTCTACAGGAGTGGGGGATTGATAAATACATAATGAAGTTGCTAACAGTGAGATCTCGTCTTTGACTTTTTGGTGAATAAGAGCATGTGTGGAGAAGGTGAGGCGTAGAGATGCAGGAAATAAGGTTCACGACAGGCGGCTTCGGAGAACCTCACTAGTTGTATCTCCATTGAACTTCAGATTTACAGTTAGTTATTACTTCGGCGCATCCAGGTTCTGTGGAATATCATTCTTTGTCTTTAGATGTTCATTGACGAAGGACGTTGGATATCCATTTTTGATTGGAGTTTTTCTGAAGGACTCCAATTCCTTATTCTTTGCGTCTTCAGTACATATACGGTAGATTCACATTACAAAAGAGACAATGAGATTTCTTTTTCTGTTCATCGGAACAATACTGTGATGGTTTGTCAGATGTTCATCGCAATTTGGCTTATGGTAAACTGACGTTTGTAGGTTCCCACCTGACCGTCTTGTAAGCTGGACGCCTAGAAACGCTAATTTACCCCATGAGTCCGCTTCAGTTTTGAATTCGACTGACTGATTAATGTTGTTGAAGATTTTGTTTAGGTCAGTATTTTCATCAGTAATGATAAATATATCATTCGTATACCGCTTGTAAACTTCAAATCGTTTGATTGTTAGCAGGAAGATATTTGACTCAAGATACTCACTTATACAATCAGCGAGCAATGGAGCAAGTGGAGAAACCATTGATAATCCATCTTTCTGTCGACATATTTCACCACTGAATCAAAACTGTGCATTCAGTGTACATCTCACGGTTAATTCTACGATATGCTAAGTTGGTACACAAAATCTCAGATTATTTGAGTCGATAAACCTACATAGTAAGCATAAACACATTCCGTTAAGGGGACATTGGCGAATACAGAAACTATGTGCAACGAAGTCATAGTTAACGCAGATACATTTATTTGATTTAGTCAATCCACAAATTCAAACATTCTTCAGACGGTGCTTCACACCTAGCTTTCTTACAGGTCCTAGATTTCTCACCAGTCATCATACAATGATATGATAAGATCGGAGGCAGGGGTACCCCTTCTTTATAATTTTTGGTAAGTCATATAAGAGGGAAATTGTTGAACCACACGACTGTATCATTTCATAGGTTTATGAGCTAATTATTGATTGACGTTTCATTTTCAAACGGATCTTTGTTTACTGCTTTTCACTTTTTGCAGTGTTGTCTTTTTTACCAATCGTCACCGTAAATTCCTGTCATCTTTTGAATATAGTCTGATCTATCTGGTAAAACTACCTTACTGCCTTTATCTTCTCTCAATTAGTTTCATCAACAAAAAATAACCCACGTCTGACGTTTCTAATAAGTCTAATAAGCTGGCGAAGGTTACTAAATGCTCATGGGTTTTCCATTTCCTTCGCCTTCGTCAGCTGCCACTATAAGCTAACGTTAGCTGGACTTTCAGTCCACCTAATTTTAGTCAGCTTTCTCTGCCCACCACTTTCGAAGTTAAACATTATCAGTCTTCTTTCATCCGTCACTTAAAATAGGGCTACAGAAATTCACTTCCATCTTAACAACTCTTGACGGCAGGTTATTGATTGTTTTCACATTTATTTTTACACTAAACTGGATATAGTGGCAAGAATTATTGGGGAAAATAGTACTCTAATGCTTGAACAAATGTTTGTTTTACCTCCTTCTAAAATACAAGCGTAAGTCTTCCATCGAAAAGAGGAACCTTCAGAGGCTTTGCAGCTATTTATTTTCTACATTCACTCCATCCGTACTCACACTTATACGGACTAATGCATGACCAAAAGAAGCGGCAAATTTACATATATCATCTTTCATTAGTTGATACTGGTCGTCGTTAAGTTTGGCAGCTCAGAAAGTTTGAGCTAGATGGAAACAGGTGATGGGCGAACAGAGACGCTGTAAAAGACCATCACAGTTATTGGATTTTCGGAAATGAATTCTGCAGATACCCCTGGTATAATTTATGACTGGTTCAGTAAACATTAAAGTCACTTGCTAATGTAACTTAACTTTTTTTCAACAAAACTCTATCTTTTTTAATGAAACGTCTCTGTGAAATACGAAAACTGGAGATTATGAAAAGACAGACGACTATAATAACCCTTCCCTATTCTTACGGATAGATTCAGATAAACACTAAACACATGACGTTTTTGGGATCCAGCCTTTACTGCTCTAGAGCTCATGGCTATCTCTAAAGCAGTAAGCCCATGAGAAATAGTCAGACAATTACTTTAGAGTGAATTTTTTAGGTGCATCATGTTGACCATCTAGAGTTTAGTGAGGATTCACGCATAAGTGTTTTTATAAAGTCCATCTTCCGGATATCAGGATTTAAAATAGTAAGGTGTGTTCTATATCAGATAAGTTTTTTTCATATAACACACAGTAATACAGTATTAGTGACCGGAAGACTTTTCATGACAATCGACTGCTCATAATCATATCGTTATGTTTACATAAATTGGTAACCTGGTTCATTTAGCCTTATTTCCAGCAATTCTTATTGAGATTTTCCATATATATCCGGTTAAAAGCATTGCTTTATTTCAATTACGTATGTTCGGTGTTGATTCCATGAACAAAGACTTGGTGAATAATCTCTTTCCACACCTAACTCGAAATGTCATAGAATTATTACTGTGTGTTATGGCAAATGAACTAAACTAATGTGGAGTAATAGCCTACCATAGTGTCTGAATTCGAGTCTTGCAGTGAGCTGTGTTACTCAAATTGACGTAGTGTTCAGTATTTGAGGGCTGCAATATTTGCTCTGCTCTTTTGTTTTAAATAACTAAGTTTCTCCGGTAAAAAATGTTGAAAATATTAGAGAAGTTGAATAGCCTACCTATATAAAAATATTGAAATTGAGGAGAAAGATAAATGTTGACTGTCATGGATAATGGTGTATCCCACGAGTAATTAGAATTCCAGTGATACTGCCTACTTTCTCCATTGATTTATACTCCAGCGCACTGCCGAAGTTATATTCGTGGATTAGTGAAATAACAACATGGTACAGTTTAAAAGCCAGTTCTAAGCGCTTATAAAGAGTGAAAGTTGGATGTGAAGCTATGTCACTGAGGTGAGCTTTAATAGCAAACGAGTAATTAAGTCTTCAAGAATGATATGGGGACAGTGTGAGGAAAATCAACCCCGTCTCTGCAGAAACTTAAAAGCAGAGATAAATATTTTAAAAAACACAAATTTATCCTCCTTTTGCATCAGATAGACGAAATCAAGTGGAATAGTAAAAGCCTTCGAAAACCTAATCAGATCATGCGTCTTCTTACAATGAAAGCAACAACAACAATGTGGACGTGATATGGAACCACCTCCGAAGTTGACTCACAAGGCTTCTCGGATAACGAAATAAACGAGAAGATATAGTATGGAGGTGGCAGGAGTTTGTGGTAGGAGATGGAATGGAGATCCACTACCCAAATAGTAAACTGGACAGTCAACAATCTACTCCATTCACTCACATGACAACCACGATTACACTGACGGAGTGGCTGTTGTAATATCACCAACATCATCGAAGCCTCTGAAGGCAATGGAAATCAATCTCCACTAGCGAGATACAACTCGAAATATTGAAGAGTTGTAATTGTCCAATACCACTCCCCCATAGAAACTTCAAGCCTCTAGCTTGAACCCCTATGTTCCACTGGAAACGTGAAGGAATAAAAAATACTCCCCCATAGACAACGTAGACTATGGGAAAAAGGGAGACTCCTGCAGGTAGATGGTGACATCGAAATTCTGGTGTATGTGTGTATGGTGTGAATTGCAAACTGTGATAAAGGAGATTTGTTGGTGTGTTTGGTGATTTTGATTTGGTTGTGTTCAACACCCAGAAACTGTAGGAAGGAAATACGCGGGACAAATTCACTGCAGGCATCAGAGGAATGTAACATCACCGAGGAAACTTGTTTGGACAGGTAGCGGAGAGACAAGAATACGTTGGACTGATAAGAGTACTGTGGAAGATTCGATCTTCGCGGACTATTTATGTCCAGTGTCATATGAATTTGAAAACATATAGGAAAAAACCAACGAGTTGGCAAGAGAGGTAGGCATCAAACACAGATCTTCTAGTGAACAAGAAGAAAGAGGTAGTGAACATGACTAACCGACAAGAATAAGCATCACTCACTATCAGTGGGAAAAATTTGAAGAAAGTCCCTTCCTACACTTATCTGGACAGCATCAGTTCAACTACTGTTGCCATATCAACACGAGCCAGTACCGGGAAATTAACTGAGACTTTCGCTTCTCTGAAAGCAGTTTTGGAATACATTGCACTCAGAACGAGATCCAGATTTTTAACACTAATATCAAATGAGCGCTTCTATATGGTTCAGATGCTTTGCGAGTTACACAAAGCATTTACAACAGAGAGGCATCAACCTTCGCTTGATACTGGAAACCAGATGGCTTGTGTAGAAGGATAAGCAAAGAGAAATTCTGGCAACCGGTCAATCAAGAGCTCACAGCCCAACAAATGTCCAGAAAGGATACGAGATAGGCTGATCATACGCTGAGGTGACCGTTGAGTGACAATGCGCATCAGGTCATCGAGTGGAGGATGAATGGGAAACGTCGTCCAAGCGTGATATGGAAATAGTGCGAGTAGGAGATGAAAGCAGCTATAAAGTACTGCAGAGAACGGAACAGAGTGGAGATGTACTTTTGAAGCTCGGTGTTCCACTTGGAACCAAAGAGAGTATTAGTAATTGTGATTTAAGCACTATATAACTACTAGATACCTTACCGCTTTTCACAAAAATGTATCCCTAGATGCGGACCATACAATATGAACACTCTTTCTCCATCGAATTTGCAGACAACACTTGCAATGATAAAAATGGCTTCTGCCCTAGAAATGAAGCTGAAATCAGGACTTATTTAATATCCGCTCGTAAAACCGAAGATCAAAGATTTAGGACAATAGCATAATTTAATACTGGCTTTTCTAACTCGAAATTTTTCACAACAAATCGTACATACTCCCACATTTCTTTGTCGTAATTACGCAACTGTGTTTTTTTCGCTTTATTTCCACTTTCACTACTTTCTACTCATGTATATTTTATCAATGGACCTATAGGGAAATATACATTTATATATATACCATTCATTTTTGTATACATCTCACAAATATAAGAAAGATTAGTTAACAACAGAGTTTATTCATCTAGTTCACGTTTAAAAGTAGTACAGAAGTATAGGTAGTATAAATGTTATTACGTCACACTGTGCTTATTTTAAGTGTGTATATACTGAATTTGTTTATCCGACAACTAATTTACTGTTTAACTGAAAAAGCACCAAAAATAAAATAAAATAAATAAAGATATATACGTAAACAATATTAACACAGAAGAAGACATTTAGAATAATGTTGTTCCCCTCATCACATCTATTCTTAAATAAAATGTAAAGTCATGCTGTAACTTTGTCCATTATTATACAGCTAATTTTATCAGATAAGAATTAAAAAGAGGAAAGTGAACTGTGAGAAGGAAAAAAAAAAACTTAAAGCTGATCAATAAACGGATGAAATAGGACGTAGGATGTACATATTATACTACTACTACTACTACTGCTACTACTCAGTAATAATAATTCTTCTTTCTTTCTTTTGTCAACAGTAATAAAAAAAATGCTTTTCTCTTATTGCGTCATCATGATTAGGATTGTAAGTAATGCTTCATACAATTGCGGTAGAGTAGAGGTAGGGTAATACTACTAATGCTATTACTAGAAGACTACAGTATCTAAGTAAAATAATATTGCTCACTCTCTTTTCTCTATAGAAGTAAATACAACTAACTTATGTTTGCTAGTCAGTCAGTCAGTCAGTCATTAGGAATAATAGTATAGTAAATTTAGACAGACAAGGAATATACTCCTCACTCATAACAACATAGTAGTCGGTAATATTGAACATAAAGACATGCACAAATGCAGAATATGAAGTTGATTAACAAAAAGAAAGAGGAAAAAGACAAACGAAAAATTGAGATAGGAGAACTGATCCAGATAGAGTGAAAAATAATTACCTGTATTGTTTTGTTGTTTTGGTTTGTTCACCAAATCGAATAAAAGCATTTTTTAAAAATAAAAAACACAATCAAGTCAGAATACTGAAGAAAAGTGTAACACTAACAAAATAAAAACTAGTTTCGAGAATATATTTCTCTCAAATGAATATTAGTGAGGAATCATCAACATAGATCCCCGTATCAGTTCAGATATAATCATGCTGGTTGTGACGAGAATGAGAATGAAGACAACATTTCACAATGTAAAGAAGAAATAGAATACAGCAGAATAAAAAAGTAACGATTTATGCATCAGTATAAGGAATGATTATAATTCATTATAAATGAATATGTGATAACCGTGATGAAAAAAGGACTGATTGGAAAAAAGAAATCCAAGATATTAGTAAAAACAGAAAAGGTGGTATTATATTAATGCAAAAAAGAAAAATACAACAACAGGAATTACATCACTGAGTTTGATCATATAAACAGTTGTCTTTTACAACTACCATGCCATATAGCAGAACCAAGACAAACTGAATTTAGACAATATTGTTTATAAGATATTATACTTCAAAAAAAATCAAACATGAATAATTTTACAATATTATCAAATAAAAACAAATAGTAAATAATACCTCAGTTTCTCAAATGAAAAAAGCCCATCAGTCAGCAGTTTCAATACACCGAAACAGTAGTCTGTAATGATGCAAGCAGTTGATTCGAAAAGATGCAATGAATGTAAATTCAATTGGCACGTTCAGTTATCAGCTTTAATCAACTAGTACCTTGTAATATATTACAAGATCAGAACATGCTGTCACAAAACAATGATCTTGGTAACCAAAACCAAAAGTTGCTACGCTCTAGATGCTGCACCATCGAAATTTCCCATATGGGTACGACCATCTACACAGTCATCTCCATCTTCAACTTCATGTCCATCACTGTCTCCTGGGGCTAGCTCGTCCAATGCCTCCAAAAATCGAAGAGAATCAGCGAAACCAAGACCTAATTCAGACCGTAAACATTGTGTGAAATATTCTGGAGCCCAAATACGTAAACCAGCTAGCTGAGATAATAGAACGCCATCGATACCACCAGCTATTTGGGAAGGTACATGACCTAACCCACGGAATTTCAACCAAGAAGCAACTTTACATGTAGACCAATTACGAACCGATGGACGAATGGCATGACGCCATGCACTGGTGGCTAGAGGTCGGGATATAACATTGGGCTGCAGATGAACCATATTTTGAGTAGAAATCGTAGATAATCCAGGATGACAGGAAAAAGGAATTCCGTCCTCACGTTTAGTACCTGAAGCCAGACCAAGAGAACCACGGTTACTGGCAACAGGATTTGCGCCGAAATGATTCACCGTAACATCTGAGTTTGGTATTCCAGGCACCCCCGTGTCACCAGCAATTGCTAGGTGTCTTTTGCTATCAGTAGTAGAATGATGCTGTGCAGCTGCAGCTTCGGCACGCCTCTTTGCTTCAGAATAACACTCCTTTACCTGGCTAATCAGAGCATCATAGCTAGCTTCCGGATCACGTTTGCCATTGAAATCAATAGGATGCTGGGCGATGAGGCGAGATAACCAGCCAGTTAATTTGAATTTCGGTTGTAATACAACAGGGATAATAGGTTTTGCATATGTATTAGTATCAAAACTAGAAAAATACTCCACTTCCAGTCGACAGCCAGGACTTAATCGGAAGGAATCACTCATAAATGCAATCATCACAGAAGCTTGTTCTACAGACTCTATCCATTGAGCATCATTTACTGCATTACTACCGCACATACTGAGTCCGGTTGCCGAAGCATCAGCAGATGATATTATTTCAGGACAGAAAGGAATACTGTTAAGCAGTATACCAGCGTCTCTTAAGCGATCAGCTATACGGTTAACAGCGATGCGATTAGATGGGGCAAAACACAGTAATACTGGGCCACATTCTATAGGTTCGCTTTTCAAACTTCTAGAAATAGGATTGTTTAGTTGCCAACTAATAGATTCCATTGCACGCAAAAGGGCTTTGCAAGACTGTAAAGATGTAGCATGAGCAGTCATGGTTTCATTCAACCAGTTGTTCAACTGTGTTTGTAATACTCCTGTACAGACAGATGGATCAAAAACAGTATTCCATAGAATACGTACTGCCTCCTCTGCCTCTCTAATAGAAACAGGACTAGAATTGGGAAGTAAAGCAGTTTCAATTAATTCCTTGAGTAGGCTTAAACATGTCATTCCATGTTCTGTACTTTGATTATTCCCAACTGAAATTAAATTTCCACCAACAGATGAGGATAATAAACTAGCTTTGATAGGATCATGAACCGATAGAGCAGCCACAGCAGACAGCAATTCAAGCACTTGAAATCCATGACATCTTCTTTTCTCAGAAACACGGGCAGAAGTAACATATCCAAACAGTATACGTAGTAAATCTATGCCACCTGTCGATGTATCAGTGATCAAATGAATTTCGGATTCATTAACAATATGCGCTAAACAAAGTGTAGAAACACAACGTAGAAATTCTTCTTCACGTTGAGCTAAGTGTAATAATGCCTGTCGAACTGATTCTGAGGCGAAATAATGTATATTACCAGGAACACGAGCTATATTATGAATAATGGATAGACTAGCTTTAATAAGGTAGTACACATTTTTACTGCTTAAATTCTCCAAATAAGGTTGATGGCCAATATTTAAATTGAGTAAGTTTGGTAAACCAGCAGTAGCTAAAGCAGTAGCGAATTCCGGCCAGATATCAGAGAAATTCCATGTTGTATTATAAAAGTAAAATGATGAAAACCAAATATCATCATTTTTAAACACCCCCATATTATTTAATTTCTTCATCATTTTCGATGCAAACGCTGGATAATCACAATTAGTTAAATGTTGAGCTAATTCAATTCGACATGAATGACAGTCAAAATAAGCTCGACTTAGTTGTTTACCCGTTTCATACATTGATCGTAGATCTGACATATCTTCTAAACTTCGAAATACTTCCATAATTTGATCAACGAAATTTCTTGCCTCTTCTAGTGTAAAACCTTTACGACATTGTGGTATTTCCATTGGACGTTTAGATATTGGCTCTGGATGATCCATTATTATGAATTGAAAAAATTATTGTTTACATGCAAAAGATACTTTTATGATGAATTTTTGCGCAAGAACCAATTAATATACGAACAGAAGAATAATTAGATCTTGATATATAAATATATCTTTAGTGTGTGAATTTGAACACTTGCTAGAGATAACTATTGATGACTTAAAACTCTTTGCGGCCTCTCTTGAGATTTTATGGTTGACTTGAATTAATAAGCTCGTTAAATGAATGTCTATATGGGTATAGATAATATAGATATGTGTGTATTTACTGATCAGTAGGAGTGATTGGATTTTGTGTCAGCTGAAAATAAGTAAAAAGAAAAAGAAAACAGTAACCTAAATATAGAAGTTAGATTATTAAAGTGTAGACGATGATTTTCGAAAAAATGAAGTATTTTTATTAGCAATTAGGCTGCCAAGACACAGTCTATGCATTCTACTTACATGAAGAGCTGAAACAGGAATTACGAGGAAGGATTACAACGTATGTTAGCAAGAGTTAAGAGGTATATGCAAGTTATGTTCTGCCAACCATAAAATGAATGCATTTACTTTGAATTTGAATTTCACACTATTCTAATAAGAAATATAATATTTTCCCGAGAGCAACAACTTGTTTAACAGCCGTGCTGAATACATTTGTAAATCCAAAGTTAGTTGAGTTATGACTATGTTTTCAGAAAAATGTTAGAGATAGCTGAAATATGGCATGCTACCAAACCATGTAATCTCTAACATTTAGTCTGAGCCTTGTAGAGAAGTGTAGTTTACCTGCCTGCAAAAGATTTTAATATGTTACGAAGCAATGGCACAAAATCCTTTACAGTGACACAGATATGTTTATCCATCATCTTTCCTCTTTCACACTCGAAACGCAGAAACCTGAGGAAACGAAAAAATAAAATATACATGCTTTTATAGTAAGAATACTGAGGAATCTATGCATCAGGCTTGATATTCTTAGAACTGACGTAGGGAAAAACAAAACGAATTATTACTCAGATCTGGAATTAATACAAGTTATGTTAGGCTACTGAATTATAATTCTGATCAAATGTCAGAAATACAAAAACAGATTAAAACAGGACACAACATTAACTGATAAATGATCAGAAAAATAAGTAAAAAGACTTTCTGCGAACATCAGTTGAATATCAAACTAATTATGTACGAGAAGTTATTTTATGGCCATTCCAAAACACAATTACTTCAACTTTCTTACTCTGGTATACTACATTAGTAATTGTTTAATCGAATAGATACAAATCAGGACCATTTACCTTCCTTTATAATGATGACAATTATTACGAATGGTACTAAGCAATTCCAATCCTATGTATTGCTTAAGCCTTAAGATGTGACGGTGGTTATTATGAAGACGGGGTGATAAGATTTAGAGAAGTTCAACTTTCACGTCGAAATGGCTTATCTTAAAAACGAGTTAGTAAAATCAATTTATTTTTTATATGGTCTTTTCAGGTGCAGTAGAGCATGCACATATATATATATATATATATATATATATATAAGATTAATAACGACAGCTATTCTGTATTTAAATACAGGAGAATAAGATAAACAGAGTGGAAACTTTTAACAGAGAATTTGAATTACTCCATTTATCGAAAGGGAAATTATCTCTGTATGTCCAGTAATAAAGTCACCGATATTGAAAAATTTCGCCACTGTAACTCCATTTATCGTTTATTCAACCAGGTATTATGCATCACATTTGGTAATAATTAATAGGAAAGTATATATATATATATGTGCAGCATCAAGCAGTCTACAAATACTGCCGAATATTTTCTCCATAAATCGTCCACATGAAATGTCAATATTTTTCTTTCATTTACGTTAACTTTCAAAATCACACTGCATATCTGTAGTCCCATTTAAATGTTTATATCATGTAAGCACTATTTAAACTGTGATGATTGTAAGGTACGTTCTACTATGTGGTCTTTCCGTCCGAATCTGGAATACAGTCTTTATGGAGGAAAGTAACATTTATGCGATAAAAGTTACAATGATTTAAAGAAAATTCAGTGACATGGAGAATCAATTTTGTTAGGCCTACATATGTATTTTATTAAAACATACGAATAAATGAATAAACCACCATCATCAACAATAACAACAGCAATGACAACAACCGCAAGCAGAATAAGAGAAGGAAAGACTGTTTATTATTTTTATTCTCAACCAATTTCATTTGTTGGACATGCACACACGTATAGAATGATTACAATATGCACTATAAATATGTATTTTGTACACATTTTAGGAAGAATTAGTTTAAGAAAAGGAAATAGTGAAGTCAATATTCAATAGAATATTGATTTGTTTACACTCTACTTCATTACTGATATGTGCTGGTTAAGATGGATTTCCGGGTAAAATGAATAAGGTTGAGTGATATTTGAGCAATTTTGCATATATTCAAATCCTTTTTTTTATCGAATTTTCACTGCATACAGTGGTCTTTGGTTATCCTCCTATCCCCTCTATATGTATATAAAAAAAGAGAAAAAAACGACGTGCTCAGAAACAGTGAGTAATCCACACAAGACTGGTATAAACATCTAATGGGTACTGTCTGACAAGTAGGTTTTATTTAGAACATTGTATTATGGAAATGAAATGAAATGCAACTGCTAGATCAATATTAATACTAGTTGTAAGACTGTCTATAAAACTGTTTAAAAAACATAATAAAATAACAATGAGAGTCAATCCTGAAGGGAATGTAAGCTAGTACAGTCAAATATCCCGAATAAGGACATGCAGTACGAAAACATAAAGGAGTAATTAGGAAATTATTTGTTTAGTTTCAGATATAAAAATGAAATCTATTAACGGTATGCAAGGATGATAACTTCTCATCATTAATAGGAGAATTGTACACGTATTGAGGTAGAATGGAGAGCAGAGATGTAACATTCTAAGTTATCCTACAAGAATGTAGCAAACAAAAGGTGACGGAAAAGAATACTTTTTAGGAATATTAATATTGAAGACAAATTTTATAGAACAACTAAAACTGTCCTTGTAAAATTTGGCATTTTGAAAAATTAACTGCTGTTATAACAACTGCGGACATAAAAAAACATCGGTCATGAAGTACTGCTTAGGCATTGTGTTATCCCTTACTTCTGGTGCTCAGAAATCAATTTATCTATCAGAAAAATGTGACTATTTTTCACAAAAATATTTTCAATACCAATGAGTATGCAACTAACAAGGTAATATATATATATAGACTAATCGTACCTAGTTGACTGAGAAACTCTCATCATGCAAACAATCCTTTAGTTCATTTTTGCGAATTCTTATTTTTTCCTACTTGAACTACCGAAGTACAACTGATTTCAAAAGAATACGTCATGAGTAAAAATTATGTATAGGAGCGTTGGAAATCAGGAAACAGTATGAAACTTCTTTATCCTAGAGTGAACCTAAGAACTGACACGGAATGGAGCTCAAGACCATAGTAGTGTAGAGTGTAAATGAACTCAAAAGTAGCACCTGTTACCTTATAAACTACTCGGCTAAACAATGTTATAGTTTAAAAAATGATCGAAAAAAGGCTGAGGATAAAAACTTAAACGTCCGAATGAACAATCCTTAGGCAGGAACAAAATGAAGACTACGAAACCTAGGAGACAATGAAGAATGATTTTGCATGTAATGGGAGTATTAAGAGCGTTGGAATTGAGTGAATAAGGTGAATAGGTGCCCCTTGAGTCTAGTGAACAGAAATTTATGTGTGTGACGATGGGGAACTCTGGTCAAATTATTACTGCACACATGTTTGTTACTGATGTTAGACGAAAACCTTTACATACATACATACTTACATACAATAAACATGTGTGACTAAGTATTACGTCTAAATATAATCGTATTCTAAAGTTATGAATTGAATAATTTTAAAATTGTATGCATCATGTACCATTATGGAAATAGTACTTCAATAACAACTGGATCACCAGAAATATGATTCAGTAAGCTTAGGCCATGGCCATTTTGTGTGACTTTGTGGAATGCCACCTTACACTCGTAACCTAGGTAGAAGAATGGCTGTTCATCTGGTGTAAATCTGAGTGTCCAGATCAATAGGACAGTTTTACATGACAATTAAACGGTTCATGCTATATGAATAAATGAAAATATCCTACACTATAACAAATTGGATGCTAAAAGAAGGATGTATACGAAATGTGTGGAAGCAAGTAATATTTGTTATTCAGAAGTGTGAAGTGGGGTTAAAACACTGTTTATATCAGTAAATCAAATCACTTCGAAAGTGTATCAGTATAAATTTGTAACTGCTTTTTCACTGGACCTTAATCTATACAGTCTAATATCAAAAGCAACATGATATGCAAATTAATATAGAAATGTTAATCGTGACCTCAGAGCATACATATGTATATGGTATATGGTAATAAAACAAACGGAATAGTCTTATTAAAACATACATAAAACATTTTTATGACATCCCAGAAATGACAAGAAAGTATTCGATACATTAAATTTCGAGTAATAAGGATCATAGGTAAAAATGTGACAAATTTCTCGAAAAAACAGATAAATGCAAATAACTGAAGAAAACACCAAAAAAGCTACGTGATGTAGGCAATGAATGCATAATTTATTCATGGGTATCCCTAAAAACGAAATTAATTAGCGAAGGGTAATGGTCAATATACACCGGACAGGCTGACAGAAATTTCGTAAATTTAGTTACAACTATAAATTTAAACGTGGAAATAATAACAGTGATTGCATAAAACTATGATGTCGTTTTCATTTCACTGGATACTTTCAGCTCCATACAGCCTAATTATTCACTCGAAATATTAATATTAACAAACACATATTCGTTGTATTTCAGCTGTTCAAGGACCAAATAAGCGAAGTCTCACTATCGACATCTCTCCATCATATGGCAATACGATAAATACGATAAACTCTTGCAAGATGGTGTTAAATATGAGATACTGTGATACCTTACTGAAAATGCGATCTACGTTTTGGAGAGCTTTAACGTAGGTAAATATTACTGTATAGGTTGGAAATATGTTTGTGCCGGATAAAACTATGCAGGATTTAAAATGCACACAAATATAAGGTCATGATGAATAAATCTGTAGTAATCAGTGTGGCCTGTTAAATGCCATAGAATAAGTAAAGCAGCATCGTTGTGAATGGAAGATATTTTACGCATACCAAAGCATTGGCTTCTTCAACTGGTAATGCGGTCACACCGAAATGTAGCATCAACTTACTGAACTACTCATTCATCTGCAGTCTAAAACACATAAGGAGGACGTGTAATGTGCCTGACTACGGATGCTGCAAATCAATGGTTGGCAGTATCTTATTTACCTAGCTCATCCGCGTAGATATATTTACTAATTACCATCACTATACTCTCCTTTCTATTCACTGTTGCATTATTCCACATTTCTTTGTACTAATTTAAAATTCAGCTATTTGAACTGATACCGGTTTCTTAAAAACTTCAGCGATTCCGAAAATATATGTATATACAATGGAGACATACAAATTTTAATAATAATATAATCATTTACATCGATAGATAAATGTCTTGATTGCAATCTAGGATTCAAATAATCTTATCAAACAATTAACAATAAGTTGATTAGAGAACTATCGAAAAGTCAGATGCAAAAAAATATAATCTGCACCAGTACAGCAGGAGTTGAGATAGCAGAAACGGGTGAGTAAATAGAACAAATCTCGATGGTCTAATCATGTTTTAGGATGGTCAGCATCACAGCAATAGTATTGAAAACAGGAATGAAATCATTAAAAAAAACCATAGGATTGTTCCCCTGATTACTTTATGACGATGAATAATTTATAATGCATACCAAATTTAGTGGTTACTACCATTCTTTTTCTTAAAGTAGAAGAAATATATAAGCAGTGACAGGGAAAGATTGAAATCATATGAACAAAATGGGAAGTTATAAATTTTATATCACGTGACTCGTCTATGCAGTGGCGTATTGACTAATTTATACTACAGCGTTCACAAGATCCTTCTTAAGCACCTTAAAATTTAATTGTTACTCTCACATTTGAAATTCTGGTTCGTATACAGCAAACATCTGTTGGGACAAACTACTGAAAGATTCAGGGGATAACAAATCTTCAATACATAATCAACACATACAAAGAAAAGATTATAACTGAACTTAAAATCCTGAATATGACATGTTGTCTATCCATATATATATATATATATATATATATATATATATATATATATGCATTAGACGGCAATGAGTGACCTGAGATACGATACAATAATAAACACTTCCTTCCTTCGAAGCATAGAAATGAAAAAAAACGCTAAACAATGCATTGAATTTCAGCACAAGAAGAATAATAATAAAAGGCAGTAGTAGACATATATGGAAAGAATTTTCACACTAAGAGGATTATTGTCAACTGAGAAAACATAAAAGGTTTACGTTATGTTATTTTGTCAGCGTGTAGAAATCCTGACAAACTTTTCAGTTCTATCCCCATTAAACAGCTATCTAGTGAAAACTCAGAAAATTTTGAGGCAGAAAAATAATAATAATAGTAACAGTAATATTCATCATCCTAGTAATATTCATAATAATAGGAAGAACAGGGGATAGATGACTGGGGAAGAATAAGTTGTTAGCTGTGGAAATTTTAACTGGTAGATGTAGTTATTAGAAATAACCAATGAAAATCAATGGGATGAAAAGTAAAAACGGTAATATACAGGCTAAAAATGATCGATCGATCAATGCGCCCGAAAAACTTAATCAATAGTTGTTAGTTAGCTTTGGCTAGTTTAGCTGACCAGTAAATAGAAAATCAAAGTAAGATTAATTTGGCAAAACTCTGAAAATTCTGTAAGCATAATTCCAGTGTCACACACAAGACAAACGAAAGAAATGGCTTAAAGTATGGAGAAAGAAAAGGAAGCTATAGTATTTCAGCGTATAGACTTATGCATGCATGCGTCTGTTTATATTTCTAGACCAAAATACAATGCATTTAAGACGAAAGTAAAAATGGTAAACTTTTGGGTTGGATAAGGATAAAAATAGAAAGCATTTTACAATAAAAGTTCAGTTTTATATGAACACTGATCTTCTATTTTCCTAATCAAGTTTGTGCGTAAGTAAAACAATACCTTGCTTACCTACCCCAGCAACAAATGGATAGATGTATGTGATCTTCGTATTCATTGCATCACAAAATAAGTTATATACACGATCTTCAAACATGAAGGTTATTCAGTATTTCGAATAAATGTTAACAGACTAGAATGTGAAATTTTGCCAATAGGAAAAGTAATGTGCTTATATTACGATTCAGTATTTAATAAAAAAGGGGAGAATACAAAAACGAAAAATAAAACTTTCAGACTAATGAAAAAAGTAATTTTGAAGTCTACTGAATCTAGAATTTTTAAGGCAAATTATTAAATTTATAAACCAATATTTTCTAGATATTTTTGTCATTAAAGTGCCTTGACAACAGGTATTTTAGCTGGCGTATTGTTTACAAAAACTATAACATTTGTGTGTAAATAAAATTAAAAATCAAACTACTATGTGCAGAAAAAATGGCGATCAACTCGAAATGGAAACAGAAGTATTTCCAATACATTATTGTTTTAATTGTATTTTTTTCCTGTTACGTAGCATCTTTCTTCACATATTAGGTTGATTAGTATGTTTTAGAGTTAAATTTTCGATGTCTCAACTGTAACTTATGCTGCCTTTCAGTTTGTTGACTTGTTAACTGTTCAGTACACTTAAATTTCATTTCATCAGAAGATGTATTACTTCTCTCCAATCTTATCACTTCAACTTAAGATAACAGTTCTTATGATTATTACCAGGAGCATTATTATTCCCTTTGTTTCTGAAAGGAACATACTGCTTCAACAGCACATCTGCATTTTATTCCGTTCTCCGAAGGCCTATTTAGCCTAACCGACGATGACCCACAAGCTCTCACCTCCTCTTCACAAGGCCTTCTCCAGTTCACTTTCGGAAACACGCCAAACTTGCCGTTTCCCATTCGGCTTCCACAGGAGCGATGCTCTGGCGTGCGATGTCTTATCGGTTCAACGTATTCATGTCTTCTCGCTACAGATGCACAATCTGACGGGCTAAGTCCTGCATCCAGTGCACCTTTTAGTCTCTCTACTTCTTGTGATACGGTGCTCTTATTTCACGTAAACAACTGAGAAGATCAACAGAAATCCGCTCTTTTATACGAAAGTTTGTTTCAAATATTTGTTGGTCAACAAATTTGTATTCTGAAAGAAAAACGTTTTCGAACAATATTTATTGCAAATCAGTCAACTCCCCGTTGTACAATTTTGGCACAGTGCTGTCAAAATAACTCTTTTCCTTTAAAAAAAATCGTTCACTTACCTCCAGTATAAGTGACTTTATTCGAAACCAAAACATCTGCCTGTAATGGAGTCATTTGTAGATAATGTGAATCGGGATTTTTCTAGTTTGAAAACAAAACAAAATACTAAGTCACTTTATGCAATAAATGATATATTATCAGCGTACATCAATCGTAGGGGGCCAGTCATCAACAAATCTGATATGCATAACATTAGACCTTGAACCTTATAAACATATGGGGAGTTGGAGACATTGAGTTATTTAGATACATTCTTTAGTTATCGATTAAAGGAAAACTGATGAACAATACTTCTTTTTTTAAATACTTGCAAGATATTTTGATATAGGTTGTGAAATATTCATAAAAGAGTTAGACTTATAACTAACTGTTCAACATTACAATGAAATGCATTACTTACAGTGAACTCGGAATGTAAAACTGGACCCATTGCTTCATAGACAACTTGATCTACTAATGGATATGTTTGACAAAGATACTAAAAAAATGTATAAAAGAAAAGCGTATTGTTTTATTATTACTACTAGTAGTTGATTGAGTACACAAAGCTATAGTTCATTAGTTTCACTACCCGCCTATTAATACTGAGAATACATATAATCTCCAATTTATTGATGTCATTAGTGCGATAGAAATAGTATTATACATGAAATGTATTATGCTGGATAGAGCATACATATACAGAATGTTATTATTCACAGCTAAACCTTTTAAGAAAACAATTTTCGTCCAGTTTAGAAGTTATTTTTTATTCTTTACGCAAAATATTTGCAAATGCATTCAGCTAACGAACAGATTTTAACATGACAATATTACTCAGATGAATTTCAACAAATTCACAGTATGTTTAATAGACTGAAAAACAGAGAATTCAAAAAGGTTTTGTTTAAATGAACAATTGCTCAATAGGCTTTTTGGATCTTTACAACTGTAAATGTCAAATTTCTTAATTGCATACTTGTAGGCACTACAGATAATACTGAAACAGACTGATTCAACGTTATGCCTTGAGTATAAATGTGTATGTGTGGATATACTAGTACACTACACAACAGAACAAAGATAGGAAATTAACAGGAAAGAAGGTAAACTAAAATAAGAGAGGAGATTATGAGAGGAAACAATAACTAATAAATCCAGGGAGATAAATGTCCCAAATTTGCTTTTCAAGTTGGTTTTTCTGAGCTAATCAGATATTGCTTACAACTATTCGTCATTTGCATCACTTTAACTAAGCCAATCAGCATTAAGAATAATGGTTAAATCTTTATGTTAATCAGAATTTACACAGATGCATACACTTATTAAAAGTATAGGCAAAAATGTGAGAAACATTCGCTACCAATTATTTGTCTTACCTCCAAAGCCAAACTGGCCTGTCTTTGACTATCTGGGAATTCAAGATTACCCATGGCATATAAAAGACTTGATACAGCGCCCATCTACAAAATGAATGAATAAAGAAGAGTTCAAATATTACAGTGGTTTACTGGGTAAAAAAGTGTGACAAATTTTGTTTGCAATGTCAATAAAGATTTGAACAAAATGTAAGACTAATGAATGTATATAATTTACGTGTGCCTACCCTGCAAAATTTAATCAATTCAGGATATAATATGCACACACACATAATCGCCTTATCAAATAAAAACCAACAGAGAAATAAGATCATACGATTTTGCCAAATCGACTGCAGTAAATCAATTTTCACTTCTGCTTTCCTCATAAAAGAATTTTATGATTGTGGGTTGACCCTGATAAACAGTACATCGACCTAATTATGCGACACTTTTTTTTACTCAGTTTGCATTGTTTTCTAATCTTCAATAAAACAGCGCTCAGTAATCTGCCTTTCTGTACGTTTCCAAAAGATGAGTTGTTCGTACACTTCTAGCTGAAAACAAATCTCAAACTATTCAAACTATCCGTTGGTATTTTATGAAGTTTATACCTAGTATTTTAATTCGTGTGTTGCATTACGTAAAAGGAGCAGGTATTTGTAAGTAAGTAGTGCACTTAGTAAGCTGTCAGGCAGGCGCCTTTACAATGAATCTATGGTCTGTTGTTACGTAAAAAATAACACCTTAGTTTTCTTTTTCTGAAGACCTCTCTATTCTATTATCTGCCCAACATGTATTCACTGAAAGCATATCTTTCAGTATCAGCAGAGGATATATGCAAGTACAATACCAAACTGTCTAAATAATATATTGTTTGATATTAACTTGTGTGGTCAAGTTTTATAACAAATAATTAGTGTTTTTTATTCTGTTTACTTCATGTTAGACAAAACGCCCCCAAAAAATAAGAATCCAATCGTTTTGTCATATGTTGATACCACAGTCTAAAAATTACAGAAAGTTTTATGAAATAATTACTTGTTTGACACTTTTTGTTAAGAGTATTTAAATACAGGGGTATTAATATATTTATATATATTATATGGAGACGGAGAGAGATGGAGATCCAAAGGTAGCTCACTGGACAAGGCATTTGACTTTCACAGCCGATGGTTTGGAGGTGCAGACTATGAACTGCAAACTTTGACGTTCACAAGTAGTTAATATTATTATTATTATTATTATTATTACTATTATTCAGCCATGTGCTAGGCACAAAGTGAGCGTCAAATTATCATTCATACAACAACACAATAATAAAAGAAGAAAAAGAAATTAAGCAATGACTTAGAAAACAGGTGGTGATTCTCATGAAGTGTATACGACTGAGTATTTGTCATTTTGGATAGCTTCGATAGTGAAAGAAGAGAGCCTAAAGCCGCGGGGTTTCCATTGATTTGAATTAGAGCTACATCTTAAATGTCAAACTATTGAATTGCATAACTGAATTGATGAACTTCAAAAGGAAAATTACGGTACAGGAGAAGATACTAGTTGACTTAACGCAAAACAATCTCTATTCACATAGTGATAATTATTGAAATGACCATATGTTAACTTTAAAACAGAGTCGAAAGCAAACAAAGAGGCAGTCATATACAATCCACTTCAACAACTTTTTAAACATATGATCAATCCAAAGAAGTTGGTGTTTAACTTACAGACCTCGAATTTATTCAAACATATGTCATCACAGGATGCCTCTGTTATTGACTGACTGTATGTTCCAAGATAAATGATACAGATTCATATTATTTTGTATTTATTCTCTACATATGACGAACAATATTTACTTTATTTAACGGCAACAGCGCTATAAAACACCTTAACTTGTCAGTCTTTTTTGATGTGCGTCGGTGGCACATTGGTTAGGACTCTCGCCGACCATGCACATGGTCCGTGGTTCGATCCCCTGCCGACGCACACCCGATATCTATGGTCGGCCTGTAAAATTTGGGCTACCGATATCCATGCTGAAAATGCCATACTTGTATTGAAAATACGGTGTGGCACCAAGCTGCAATCAAAAATAAAAAATAAAAATGTGTTTACCTTGATAATTTCATCAAAAGAGTGTAAATCACCCACCCAGAATGTACCATTCTTATACCAGTCAACTCCGACAATCAGTCAGAATTACATTGCTCATAATAGTTGTGGAAACCATCTAATATTATAGGTAACTCCAAATTAATTTTCGAAATTATACACACTACAACAGAGGTCGAAATTATACAATACGGTTCACTGAACTTAAGTGCACCATACACAACAGAATCCTATACACTGACTGATAAGATTATTCTTTTAAAGAAACCAGTGTAAGGAACAAACAAGAGTATATGTATATATACTTACCTTAATTATTTTTATTGCGACTGTTGGGGAATCCTGGGCGAGGATGCTGTAAGAAGGTGAGTGAAGAAGGTGAAGGTATACAACATGTTTATAATGTTCCAATATATATATATACATCTAAGCCCTTAGAATATGTGAAAAATGATGTCACATCTGTCTGTACTTACCAATTTGAATGTACATATAGCCACACATACACAGGGAGGACTCGTCGGTCTCTGCAAGTAAGGGCTGGCTTCAGAGCATATTCCCAAATGATTCCAGTAGCAAATGGAATCTCCAGGACTCACTAATGGTGAGAACGGGAAACCCAGCTCCTTTATTGCAAAACATATTACAGAGATAAGACATAAAATTGGTGTTTACACACCTTTTAAACCTATCTGTAGAACGCGTTTGGGGCGTGTCCTAAAGTTTGTAGAAGCCCTAGCTGGCAATTAGGAGGTTTTAACCACCTTTATGTATTGAAAAACTATTCGTCATCACATTAAACCTTCCTTGGTAAACTTTGTTTTGATATCAGGGTAGATGTACTATTACCTCTCTTATTTGGTTTAGTGATCTTCACTGTTATTCTGACTTTCAATATGCCATTTCAACTTGACCTAAGTCTATTTTCACGCCTCTTAACTCTACATCAATTTCATTCATATTCCTATGACAAGTGCGTATGTGATCAGATTGTTCGAAATGTGTTGCGCAAATACATTACACGATTCAGACAAATTACGTCTTTTTATTGCTTTGTCTAAATTCATAAGGGGACCAATTATTTCAAATGTTCCAATAGTTTAAACACAAAACAGAAACGTCAAAAGTACGATTTTACTTGGTTGGTTCAATAAAGGTGATTAACGGGAAATTCGAAAGAACACCAACAACTAACATCTGATACTATCTATGAAAGTGGTAGCTGTTTTCACTCAGTAGCTTACTCCACAAGTCCTTGACGTTTGAGAAGAAGGATATTGGGTTTTAGTTCCACTCAAAATGTCATCAACGCTTTGGGGATGTAGGCACATCAAAATGGAGAGTCCAAAATAGAACTAGACGCCAATCGTAAGTTCCACTGTAGGCCACCACCCATCAAGTAGCATGTTAATCTCAAGGCATTTTCGAATCATCCACACTGGTGGCCGACATTTCAACGGAGACCAAGCATTTCAGTCTTATGAAATCAAAAATAACTTCAAAAGTGAAAAAAACACGTAGACGCAAAATGTCTGGGAAATTCATATCGTAAAACTTTACAGCTAACAACGATGTTTTCTGTTATGCTTGGTGTAATCAATCAGATAATGATTGCTTGTTTATGGTTTAAACTTCCGTGAATATAGAGACGATATATATGTATATGGGGTATTTTTGATAATAAAGTTGTTGCCGCAGCTAGATCTGACTTTTGTGTCTACCTCAGTGTGGAGGAATATTTCCAAGTGATCGGTTGGCTACAGTATCGTGAATGGAGGCACAAGATAGACAACAACAACAAAATCACTAACACTCCGTTACAACAATAACTCCACTGAAAACCAGTGTCTAGAATAAATGAGGAATGTGATATCTGTGCTGAAATCAGCAGGTTCTACTAACGAAGTTGAAGTAGGGAAAATTTAAATAAATGTTTGATATTCTTTGTGATGTAAGCAACCGTAAGGTTCTGGTGTTAGATCCACTAAACATTTATTGTCAATGTACGAAAATATACAGTCTATTTGTCCTGATGCTCTAACATTACAAATAGTATTTGGGACAGCTGATCATTTAGTCGAACTTTAAGTCTTCCAGTTTTAATTAATGTTACGTATTTAACTCCAGTGGAAGTGTGAAGAATAAAGTCGCGTAATTATCCCTTTTCAAGCAGAGTGAAATCGTAATTCAGGATGCAAACACATGCAAAGATATTGAGTTGTAAGCAAAATAAGAATATTCACTAACACAAAGGTGAACTGCATTTTGAGTCAACCTGTTAGCATATTTGAAAGCATACAGTTATCTATCGGATCTAAGAAACATGTCTTAACATGACAGAAATGCATAAATGAACGATTCTATCGAATTCTATTCATTAGAAATAAAAACCAAAATTAGTGATAAATAAAGCCAGTAATCAGAGTATAACAACCACAAAAAAAGTGATAATAAATATCCCTCTGTGCTTGTTTCAAGTGCACATTCCTTTTTTCTCTTTCAGATAAAAGAACAGTTTACGGTTAGTGAAGCAAAGATATCAATAAACATTACAATAATGTGCAGTTGAAATAAGCGATTGAAAATTGTGTTCAATCAAATCACACATATACGCACATGCATGCACATACACAAATAGAGAAATTTATTAGATTAATTGGCTGTGGATAGGATATTACAATTCTGTATGTACTGAATATACTTTCCAAAAAAATATTTACACTTTAACAGAATCAGGTGTCACCCAGGTAGGAGACATAAAGGAGGTGGTAAACTAGGTGTGCAGCTGATTTTCTTTTTTTTTTAAACTTTTTCATCATTAATCCCTTCTTTGATAACAAATTAAAGCCTCCTTATTGCTGTGCAAGTTGAATGCTGCTGTCAAATGTCAAGATTTATGTGATATAAAGTATTTTCAAAATCTGGTAACCACCTACTCCTATTTATGAAATCTAGAAGTCAAACTTTTATATATCCTACCATGATAGACTGTTAACCAGTAACAAGGAAAGTATAAACAAGGCGAAAAGCTTAACCACTGCTTTTAGGATAACATTTATGATGAAAACTGTATAATCCTTTTTACAAATAATCCCCTTCCTCAGATCTAGCAGATTCATTGATTTTATTACACCTAATCAAATGGAAGATTCTGGAGGAATCAATTTATTTTACTGAAATCCCTACATCATAAATCAAAATTGAAGACAGTTAGTCAAACCTGAAACTCCTCACAGGTGTATATCAACTGTCTCACATTCAATCGAGTAGAAATGCACACAACAAGTGTAACAATTTGAATTATTACTTATTACTTCTAAACAACGGTGGCAAAGACCAGTAGTAAAGCAACCTTTAAAAAAATTAGGAAAACTTTATCAACTAAAGCATACTTTATCGAATATTTAGAAATAAACACGGTAAGATTGTGAATAGTGAACGACCAAAATGTCATCATAGCATTGATTTAACTTACTGTAAACATTTTGCTGCAGCCGCCTGTTGAACAAATACCGGCAGTGGATGATAGTCTAGCTCTGAATCCGATGACTTATTTGTTTTCTTTTTGTTCTTCTTCTTCTTACCATTTGCACTCATACTAAAACGTTTGGCAGAAGAATCATATGTGTGAGAACTTCTGGTGTCTGACGTCTTCGATTCTGATGGTCTCCCTTTCCTTATTGATGTTTTACCAGTATAACCAGATTTTAATTCGCTTGTACTGCCTGTGATGCTGAGAGAACTTGAGGCTAAGGCGGAAAAACAACAGCTGTTAGTTTGAAAAAGCAAAAATTTAAAAATTAATGGCTCCAGAGAAATCGAGATTTATTCTCAAACAGTGCAATGGATATCATATATATGTATATGATAAATCAATCAGTTACTCAAAATTCCATATGACTACTAGTTATCCTTAGAGCGTTTACAGTGTCGCAATGCTATGTTATGCATATCAAGTATATGCATAAATAATGAATAACACTTTACAGCCAATGATCAAACTTTTCGGATTGTTATCACTCTTACGAAACATGAGTTATGCTTGAAAAACTTATCTTTGTACAAGTTTATTACTATTCAATTGAATATTTGTAGAAATGAATTACAAATAAAATGTAACTGATATGTATCCAAAACCATTAAACCTGATATCTGGAAACCTTTACACATACAATAATTGCCTGGTAAATTATTATTATTATTATTTGTATTGTAATGGTCTAGAGTTATTAATGTGGCTATGTAGTTTTATGTGATAATCTGAATATACGAGTTAAGTAAGCGATGCAGTAACTGGATAGAAAAACGTACAGTTGTGGTACATTGTAATTCAATCTGTATGTGTTTTTCGAAGGTTGGGTACTTTTCACCATTGGGTACAAGCAACTTTACTATATGGTTGTTAGACAGGCCGTTATTTGACTTCTGTAGGACGGAAATGCATACATTTGAATCTATCATTTCGACGGTAACCAATATAACTTACTAATACTAAATGATGGGAATCAACTGATTGACAGTGATATTTTACAATACTCTTCAGACATCTACACAGTGTTTATTCAAGCGCGCTGCTAAATAGATGAATAACTGCACATATTGTTTAATTTCTTCCATGAAAACAATGTCTACACCGTTGAATCAAGTTTTTGATAAGTTTGTTTCTCAGTTAAAAAAAGCTACCATTTTATTGTAAACTCAGTGGAATTAATCATAAGCCTACGTAATTGTTGAGTATTCTGTGTATTTTGCATTAGTGTATTTACTAATACATATAACAAATTATATATATATATATATATATATGTATATATATATATATATGATTTTTACAATTTTATTTCGATTTTAAAAAAGTCACATTAAGAACCCTTCCTCATCTTTTTACTTGCATTACTCACTTAAACTACTAATTTTCTCAAGGCAAGCTCGTAGATTGATGTCAGCTAATGACGAAATTCTCCAACCAATTAAACAAAATGCCTACAAAACCAATACATGAAGGTGACGTTTCACCTAAGTAAAGTTTCATTCCTATAAGCGATAATTCCTTAATGTCTTACTAATCTATTCTCCATCTAAACAAATGCGTCAATAATGGTATTGTATGTGTATTAATCTTAAGCATCAGGTAATAAAAATGAGATAAATCAATAACTCATTGTAACGATATGCTCGAAAATACCATATATATATATATATATATATATATATATAATGAGAAATATTATCAATACGGTATACAACTAAACTTGTATACCTCCAACTTACAGTCACTACCATCACTGTCTGAATGATGCGAAATGAATTCACCATCATCTGATGCTGCTTCAGTAAACAATTTACCCAACTGTATTTCACGTTGTGGTTTCAACAAGGTAATTAACGCCAATAAAATATCATCAGTAATATCAAAATGCATCAGAACACGAATCAGTTCAATAACTAGATATACACAAGATGAGAAAAGAAACAGTGAGATGAAGAATTAGCAATACAAGTCAACTTTTTCCCAGTCAGGAAAATTTGGATTACCGGCTCATACATTTATATGCGTAGTTTTGTTTCGCTAAGATGTCTAATAAATTGAAACCGAATGTACTCACACTTTAAATATTCTAGGGAAATAAAACCACTAACCTGAAGAAAAGCATTAAAAATTCCAACATACTTAGTTTACACTTGAAACTACGCAATACACTTATATACATTATGCCTAGTTCAATTTAAACACACCTAATGCTAAGATAACGGAGTGAAGCAAACAAAAACCAATACATGTATTTAGTGTAGGGTGATGATTACTGAAATTTGAAAAAGATATATAACTGTAGTAGCATAGAATAATCTCCTGCTCAAAGCTGATTAAAATCGCAGAAAAGAAAATTAGTAACGATAATCATAAAATACAAGCTGAGGTAAGGAATAAAGGAGACGGAATGGAATCATACATTCAAGATTTAGGAAAATGAATTATGTAATCGATGCGAAGTACACTGACGAAACAGTGAAATAATTCAAATGGTATTGTGTTCAAGTCGATAGATTTCATGACCCGAACGACAGCATTTTTCGATTAAATTCCTGATGATTGAAATGATGAACTTTGAAAACTGTAATACAATTTTTATATTCATGTGCAGTCGTTATAACAACAGAATCGGACTTTTTATAGGAATGAAGATATTTATCGTGTGACGGTATATACACATTTGGATTATGAGTTCGTCAAACATTTAACACTTCACCAGGTATATATATATATATCTTTCATTTTGATTCCACAATCTTCAATGCACCTTGATGTTTCACCTACGCTCCACATACGTCGATCTAGAAAACAAATATCGTACGACTCATAGCAAAGAGCATAAAAAAATTCATGGCAAGTATATGAGTTGCTTTGACAACTAAACTACTTTATTGGAGTCTTTGGTGGGAAAATATACGTAGTATGAGAGACTATACCTTGTATTACTTGCCTTTATACTGATGCCAAATTGCATTTTGATATGATACATAAAATGACTTATAAAAAAGGGTTATGATTAAATAAAATATTCTACAATAATTATTTAAATAATAACAATAAGAAATTGGACAATTACCGGCTGACTGGACTTCCAAATGTAATGATTCAAGTAAATAGATTATTCGATCAATTAAAGCTCGGTTAGCTGTTGTCCGCTCACCCTAAAAGTAATGAAAACAAACAATAAAGGCTATTACTTGACAATTACTTGGAAAACTATAACAACGATAACATAGTTGGCGAAGAACGTAAAAGACATATATATATATATATATATATATATATATATATGTATATATATATATATATAATTAGGTGGATAGAGGCCATTGGCAGGAAGCCTTGGATCTAGGATTTGTGCTTGTTGCTACTCATCACCAAATGTACCTACAACCTTGAAGGAACTAATGTCTCTCCTGAGATTTGAATATACGTCACTCAATGCTGCAATCAGAGACCACTAACCTACTCTTGCTCATAGCCGACCTCCCGTAGGACCATATTAGATACTTTGACTCAACACTAGATAGGGTAAGTCGCTAGTGTTAAGTGTCTACTCCTTTGTTTGGTGCAGACTGAATTTTATCAGGCAAGTTTGCATTATCGTCACCATGTATATATATATATATATATATATATACATTCTGAGTACACCGTGATGGCGAGCCACCCAACATGGTTCAGCCTGAGACGGCAACTGTTGATAAAAATATGTTGTAGCCCTTTGGAACTACTTCTGGTGACTCACCCGCAAAGCTTCTGATATATAATGAAGCACTGACTGACTTCACATTCATCCTGAAAATCCAAATCTCGTTCTTCACGCTAATTTCAGAAGATTTACACTGTGATTTCAGAGTGATGAAGGTCTGAATCCATTTTCCAATTCTGCCTTTGACATCCTCATCTATCACTCCTCTTGTATTTGGAAATACGATGATAACCAGAAGAGTAAAAGGAGGTAACCTCTTCCAAGTGATTGGTGCTGGCTGTTGTTTCTGTCGGTTGGTTATGTTTATCGCCTCTCTCTTCTCAATGTTCACTTGAAGTCCTGACTTCGCTGCTTCTTTAGTCAGTCTGTCGGTTTTTGCCTGCAACTCCTCGAGTTCTCGTGACATCAAACAAAAATCATCCTCGAAGTTCATATCTTTTACAGTCTTCTTATAAGTTCAGCGTATTCCTGTCTTCTCGCTTTCTGTGCACAGTCTCACGCAGAATACAGTCCACCACAATTAGCAATATTGTCAGTGATAGTAGGAAGATAGTCTAGTCTTACTCCTGTATTTAATTCAAAGGCTTTGCTGAGTTTTCCGTTGCGCATCACCTGACACGTACCATTTTCATATACCTGCGTGCTGAATGAGATTGATCAAGACAGGGGTCACGCCATAGTATTTTAGTAGTTTCCAAGTTACTTCTCGGTCAATGCTGTCAAAGGCCTTTTCGAAGTCGATGTAGTTAAGGTAGAATTTTGATTGCCATTCTATGCATTGTCTGGCGATGATGTTTAGTGTTGCAACTTGATCAGCACATGATCTACCTTTCCTGAATCCAGTTTGCTCCGTGGGGCTAAATTCTGCATCTAGTGCATCTTTTATTCTCTCCAGGATGAAGTGACTTAACATTTTGCTTGGCGTGGACAGTAGCATGAAAACGTGCCAGTTTTTGCAGGGGCGTAAGTTGTCCTTTCTTCGTAGTTTGACAAGGCAGACTTTCTTCCAATCCTCAGGTACTCTGCCTTTCAAACTCTTCACAACAGTAGCGCGAGCACATCCACTGTGGTCTCTGGGTTTGCTTTCAGTGCTTCAAGTGGGATTCCGAAAGGCCCCGCTGCCTTCACGGTTTTTAGTAGTTTCGGCCACTTTCAGAGGATTGGTGCGTGCTGTTGGTGGTATTTGTGGACGAGGTGCAGCTAATGGTCGATTCAAGAGCCCTTTGAAGTGATCAGCCCATTGTCTTATTTGTTTCTCCTCTCTAGTAATTAGGTTCCCTTGAACATATTTTATTGGCTTCATCTGCGTTACTCTCTTACTGGATAGAGACTTTGTTATCTGGTGTAATGTCCTGAGGTCTCTTTTACCTGCGGTCCGCCTGTTCTGTGTCGTAGGTTTGTCTTCTGCTTTTATTAGCACTCTTCTTCATTTTTCATTCAGTGCAGTGGACATTGAACTTAGCTTCTCCTTCTCCTGTTGTTCATCTTTCTATTGAGTCATCTTCTCTTCCACCAGCCTCTTCTCTTCTGTTAGCTTGCAAGTGCCCGTAGAGAGCCATTCCTTGTCTTTCCGCTTCTCTCTTCTTATGACGGTTGTACTCGTTTCCTTAAACATCACTTTCAGTGATTCCGAATGTTTTTCCACACAGATTTCCTCAATCATGCTAAGTAATGTATCCATCGGTGATCTGATGTCTGAAATGAAGACATCCTTTGTAGTTTTGTCTTTTAGTTTCCAAGTTTCGGACTTGAATTGTGGTCTATCTCCAATTGTTTTGAAGGTTTTCAGCTAAACCTTGAAGTTTATTTGCACCAGATAATAGTCTGGGCCGACATCTGCTCTTCTTGTCGATTGTGTGTCCAGCAAGCTGCATCTCCACCTTCCTGATATTGAGATGAAGTCTATCTGGTTTTTGGTGTGTCCATCAGATGAAATCGATGTCGCTTCGTGCTTGTGCACGCTACTTTTAATCCATAAATCCCTGAATTCAAATATGTCTTCGAAGAGTTTATACACACTAAATTAATTATCATATAAACATAATATAGTGAAAATCAAGATTTTTTAAATGCAGGAATATATATATAACATTGGTGTATTGTTCTTTTTTCTGATGAGTAAGATATGTTGAATCCTTCATGAGTCCCAATTAGAGTTTGTCTGGACGAGTAAATATCACTTGAAATTGTGTTCGTGTGCATGTAAATGATAGGAAAACCAAAGGTTGCAGAAATCGGTGTAGTTACCTATTTAAGGCTAAGAACAAATTAATTACTCGAATATTCATGTTCCTCTAATACTTCCCCGAAGTCCATATTAGTCTCTTAGAATAATTCGACTCAGTTATCTAGAACAAGTTGTAAAACTATGAACTACAAGAAATGTTTGCTTTCTAAAAGAAGTCATTGTCATAAACTGTCAGAGAATGATGAAAAAATAGAAGTTTTATTATGACAGTCAAAGGTCAGTGTGACCATAAGAACAATACTCACTCGGTGGCCCTCAAGTCAAGAAGAACCCTGCAATCTAAATAAGTGTTTAAATTGTTTCATGAGTATTAAAGTAATTCAATAGAGCGTCAAACACTTCGATACGGCTAGAACAGCAGTATACTTTGAATTTAATTGCACGCATACTATAAAGTTAAACTATTTTGTCCTTCAATTCCTGTTTCGAATGGTTTTATTAAATGAACAAATTAGGACAGTATGAATTCAGTTACCTAAAAGTGTAACAAAAGTAACTTTTGAGTGTCATATAAAGTTTACCTAGACACTAAAAATATAAGGAAAGTGGTCAGTCATTAGCGGCTGACCTAGTTGTTCCCCTTTTCAAAACGTTTCTCATTGAAAATGGTATAACTCTAGGAAAACTGTATAATCTGTGAGCTTTTCTTTTATTAAGCTCAAAAAATTCATATCACTCTTCAACTTCTGAAAAATTCCTGTCTTTATCTACTTTTCAACTCTGTTACCTTTCTAGAAGACACATAACCAATCATTTTCTAGTTAGATAATTTAATAAAGTTACCTTTTAACTACAAGCATTCCACGTGACTAACATCTAAAACCACTCCTCAGAAGTTATGCTACCTCATCAACTATAAGAAGGGGAAATACTCGCTATACAGCTTACTGTTGAGATTATTTTGCGTGATAAAAAAAGATAGACACTTTTTTAGTAGAAGTTGAACATTAATTTTTTTTACCCATCACTCTTACTTAATTGAAATAAATAAATGGATGTTAACGAACAAATAAGCGTGTCGATCAGTTGAATGAAGCTGGCGCTGAAGAAGCTGCCAAGTCTGGTGACGAAACATCAGCAGCCTTAACATTGAATAATTATCCTGATAAATTGATCAGGAGGTATATAGATTATGGGAATACAGATAAAACACCCGATAAAGGAGACATAAATATTAAATGTATACATAAAGATGACAACGTTAAGGACAGGGAATTTCGACCATCCGTAAAGAAGGAATCTCGGACACTTTGCATTGCATTCCTTATCGAGGTATCAATAAGAGTGGCATTCAAACTCACAAATTAGTTTGAAACTGGATATTAGGTGAAACGATCTTGTGTAAACTACTAAACAAAACAATTTAGTCTGTCGAATGCCATGCAACAATTACGTCCTCATTCTTATTCTTGCTTTCACTGAGAGGAGACATATTGGCTGACTGCCTTCCCGAAAGCTTTCAACAGCCTGCTGCGTCATTTTGCCCCTCCAAACGCAACGAAAAATACGTTAGTTTCTTATATTTTTTGTTTTTAATGCTTTTCTTGTGAGTTGATGTTTCTGTTGCAGTCTGATTAGCTTTCTGTGAGTAGGGTCTCTAGCCCGACTATCAACCCTTCCTCTTCATCCGGTCATAGGACCAGCTGGAGAACTAGCAACCTAGTAAACCAGACGAAGTTAGAAAAAAAGGCGAATTATAAATTTCGAATTTGAAAGTTGTAAAGTTACAGTTGACAGGACAATGAAAATTGTATTAGATACGTTATTCAGTAAATAATACTGTTTCCCTGTGATGTATCTACAACAACGTCAAAGTTTTAACCATACACAAATTAATTAAATTTGCAACGATCGAATACAGCACAAAACGATAACAGAAATAGAAATGACACCACAGTAGATAAGCAGGAGTTCTCAAGAACATTCTTAAATGAGTATTAGTGAAAGTATTTAGAATTTTGGCGATTGTGAGGATGAAGTACACCAGTGTCATTGTTAACGACTGTGAACTATACCACCAAGAGACTCTAGATATCGATTTTTAACAAATCGAAGATGCCTAAACACACGAACTGCATATCGCTAAAGAATTTACACTTACAACCAAAGACGCATTACCATCAGTGACTAGAAGATAAGTCTCGCGTCCTGATTAAACTTACCTCTTTTTGAACCTTCTGCTTATTCAGACAGAACTACTAACCGAAGAAGATAGTAACTAGATATGCGCAACACATATCTAAATCACCACGTCAGGTGATGTACAACCTCTCCCACTAATTTATCTTTCTTACCCATCTGTATTTCCAAAACTCATGAGTAAAATCAGGAAGACAACTATGATCAAAAACCTGCAATCCACTTTCGTGTTATCTTCGACAATTGCATATCAAAAGCACACATTAGGTCTTAGCAAACTGCTGCGCTACAGATTCGGTCTATAATATATAACAATAGAATATGGACAGTGTGGTAGAACATAATTCCATAATAGATAAGTTGATCTAATATAAGACACAGTGACTCTGCCTAATTAACTGAATGACACTTGGAGCACAATGTATTGCTCATAATCATATTAATGTATTCACACAACTTAATAACTTACTTTACATACTCTTACTCCTTTATGTTTTGTAATTTTCTATATATATCCGATATATACACTGTGTCCTTTAATCGGCAGTTGCAACCACAGATGAACGTTGATATTTCAATTCAGTTAGTTTGGTTTTGTCCCATTTTACTTTCCAAATAATTGAAGAGTGGCCAACAGCTTGAAAGATTTCAGTTCCTACCGTTTAATTAGGAAGTAGGGCGGCCCAGTACTTCACCAACTTACATATGAGAGGTGGACAATACATTCTAAACCTACTCTAGTTCTTGTCGAAGGCGTCCTCCGTATCCTGCAACTGTCAGCGACTCATCGTAATCCAAGTACACTTATATACTCTAAGTTACAAGTACCCTCTACCAATGTATCCATGATAAAATTAAAGTGATAAGAGTGGGTATTTTCGACAATGGCCTCGGTTATTTTGTACGATGATTCTCCGTGATTTCTTATCCAACTATGTGAGGTTATTCACTACTTTATTTACTTTTGTAATCTGCTACAATCAATAAGTCTTCCCTAGTAATCATATAAGCAGCATTAAGTCAAAGAATTATATCATTTGAAAATAGATTACAGCTATATGGCACTACTGCTATTACTACTACTACTACTACAATGCAGTACACTGATGGTGCTAAATATACAAAAATTAATTTATTTGAATTGAACTGAACTTCACCTGTAAAACTCGTATACTTTGGAGAGCTAATTGTTGAGCCTTGGGAGAGTTGCACGGCAAAACACCAATTAACCCTTTGTAAACTTGGTCAGAGAAACGTGGGTTGCCTTCAGCTAATATCTCCAGCAAATCTCTAGCAGCCTCTTGTGTTTCCTCTGATTTTGATTTAGCCATACATTCAGCAACAGCACGGATACCTAGAAAAGGTATTAAAGTAAATCTGTATTTGGAATACGTGAATTGTTTTTATTTACTGTTGAATATCAGAATATCATATGATCAAAAAGGACAGTTAACTATACAGTGCACTCAGATTTCAAACGTATATACAGTCTAAATTAATTACATGCTTTTCATCGAGATACTGGTTTGCATTATGAACCAGGCAACTATTGTCTTGATCGGTTTTACACGAGAATTAAATATGAATTAACTGATATATATCTCTAGCTTTCATAATGAAAAACAAAAAGTTAAGACAGTTATGAATGTGGTTGTACAATCCGTGAATCAGTGTGGTGGTTAATCAGCAGAGATGTTCTAGATCCCAGATATTCCATAGTAGTAATATATATATATTTACTCTTCGTAATTCTGTTATGAAATACTAGGTCCACCCTTAAGTCACTTAAATCTGTGGGTTACCAATACAGGTTGGAAGTACTGCAAGTTAATTTAAGTAAAATTAACAGAGAATCTAATGGAAGCGTAATCACTGTCTTCTGTTAATCAGCTAGAAAGCATATGATCATGAGAATTTCTTTACAAATCATCACATGCTTTACTCAGTTAGAAAGAATACACTGTCACTTTCTTCACATTTTTTCCACGCACACAAAAAGAACAGAGACTCCAAATAATATTCCTTTCGGGAGAGAGAAAATAAACTATTAACCAACTTTTCTGAGAACAACAGATAAATAAACACCAATGCAGAAAAATATATCCAACAGTAGGATGAGATAGGAGTGGAAAGGAAGGATACTCAAAGTTTTATGTACCTACAGATTAGAAGAATTATGTATAACACTAAGCGAAAAACGCATCTTAACGAATAACATAAACAGCTTCAAATAAATGAGGACAAACAGAGAAAACAAAAACAACAATGGAAAAATTACATAAAACACAACTAGGGATAAAAACAAAACAAAAGCCAATTTACCATAACATTCACATATTGTCTCTTTATAATGTGTACCAGCACTGGCTACGCAAGATAGAACTTTAAGCGCCCAAAGTTTATCCACTTCTTTACCACTTGATGAAATACATAATTCTTGTAAACACAGTACACCCCCATGCTCCAGAAACTCAAGTAAGTAATTGTGACTTTTTTCAGAGGAAAATATCGAAAACAAAACAGATAATTCAAGTTGGTAATTTGCAGGATTCGATCAGTTTGTGATTAGTCTTTATAATAAACTGAAGTCAATTGAACAAACAATCTAAAAGAAGGGAGGTTTGGTAAACAGCTGTTATATTCTAAACTGTTACGCTTCAATGTGTCTAATAAAATCAAACTAAGAAAATTAAAACAGTAGAGATACACATAGAAATCACAGGTTAGATACAAATGAAAGGAAGACGATATTTGCATCCTTTTTCTCTTAAGAATAGTATCAGACAGTAATAAAAACTGTAACACACAAAATAAAAAACAACCATCCCTGGTACTTTAGCTAAGGGGATTTTTCATAAAATTATACGCCTGTAAAGCTGATATGGTGTCTTTCACTCAAAATTATGCGTGTAAAATGGTCTTTAAAACACTGAATGAAAAGTCGAGTACTTTTGGAATATACTTCGAACCTGACTAATGCAACACGATACTACAGTGATTAGTCTTTATTCATAGTATAAGAATAAGGAGTGAAATGATTTTGAAATTACACAAACCCTAATGAACTAGTGCCTAAAGTGATCGTAGCTCAGATACAAACGGTTTGTGACGCCATATTTTCGTCACAGGTATGATATCCTGCTACCAAACATGTCCTTTACAACAGTTCTCACAGTTCTACTTTATGACTATTAGATGACAGTTGAAACTAGATATGAAAAAACGAAGCTTGTCACCATTCGACTGCTCGTGTTGGGTGCAACAATAAGCTAAATAAAATAGTCGGACGAACTTAGACAGTAAATCTGATTGACAGAGTTGACTACGAAGTATGTTACCTATAAAACTACTTTCAAAGACGGCCAATGTTAGATGAGGTTGGGAATAGACAATGAAAGAGTTTAACTGTACTTATTAGGTTAGATAATCAGAATACATTATGTCATCTGTTTGCAAATATTTGATGGCAGTTACAATTTCTTTTACAACTGGTTGAGTTATATCAAGCTGGTTGATATATTCATCTTAAAAATAGAACTATGGGTTCAATCTCTGGACCACCAATCACAGTTTACATTCTCCTCAAAAATATTGCGTTACCCACGAGAGATATTTATCGCCTGGGAGTTGTAAATATACCGTGTTGATGAGTGCCGCAATCGGGAAACGTCATGTGCAGAGCTTCTTTCCGATTGCCTCCAGTCAACCAAAAAAACCCATTATAATACGATAGATCACTAAGTTATAAAAAGTGAAATACGTGGAATAATCAGCAATGCTCACCTGCTTGATGCTGATAAGAATATGTGGAGAGCTTGTAGTTGTTCAGTCAAACAAGTTCCTGACATGTATCTGAAATACAAACACTGAGAATAGGAAAATCACTGGAAAAATTAGATGAACAATACTAATCACCTGGAGTTTTAGATTAGAATTGTCTTTCGATGCATCCACAGATAAATCACTAAAATACCTTTCGATCAGTTAACATAAAATGTATTTAAAGTGTAAGATGTCTACGAAATCCAGGATGATTTTATCTCTTATAACACAAAATACATTACAAAACAGCTCATGAGAGAAGTGTTACTTGTTAATATAACACGTAAAGCGGGAGTAATAAGCTGTATGAAATCGTAGTTTCGTGAGAAGTGAAAAAAGTCGCAGGCTTCTGTTTTAAAAACTACCATAACCTAGCTTCTCTTCTGCCTCTAATCACTGTCACATCGAAATCAGCCAAAGCTATATGTGACAGCCTAATTGGCAATATATATCTATATATACGTTCGAAATAATCACACCTCTGAAAACACCAAAAAAGAGGGTGAACGTGTCTATAGTGAACGCTAAACAATTGGAACAAACAGTGAATGGATTGAAGTGAATGGATGAAGTAATTAATAATAGAGACTTCGACATTTACTGGAAGAAAAATACAACGAACCAATGACGAAACACTTGTCTTGAATTCTATTATAGCAAATAAATGATATAGAAATATAATTGTAGGGAATAAAATGAGAAATCTAGAGGTCTTTTGGTCCGGTATTCTGCCAGCTGTAGAACTAGAAGTAGTACAATATAAATATACTTATATGTGAGTAGACGAAAATAAAATGGCTGGCGAACTGAAATCCATGATATCTAATTATCAATCAAGATCACAAATATTTTTTAATTGCTTTTCTATAAGCTTCGTCGGTCTGACAAGTTGACGGAGAATTTCGCACATTAGCATACGGTTGGAGAATGACTCATGATTATAATATGAATTGAAATGTACGATGACAGTGAGCTGCAAAACCTATTGGTAAGAAAATAATAGGCTTTAAAGATAACACAAATCTGTAAACAGCTTCCACGGCCGATTACAGACAAGAGCAGCAGGTAACTGAATAACTGTACGACAGATTATTTCATTATGTAATAAAAATATTTTCAACTAATTTTATAAATGTAACATGAAGACATACGTTAATTTTATCCAAACACATATTCTAGCCAAGAATAAACTAGCCATTTGAGCAAGTTCTGTTTCTAAATCAGGTCCAGAGCAATTACGATATTGTCTTATGAAATCCTGCAAAAACTGCCGACGTTTTTCTTTTGGTGCACAATCCCATTCACGTAATAAACAAGTCATATTGTAAGTGGCACTGTCCTGTTTAGCAGAAGCCATTAATAGTACGCTGTATGTATATATATAAAAAGAGATAATCCATGTTTTACAATGTAAATAGGATTTAAACATTTACATTTACTTAATCAAACCCAAGAGAATTGCTCAATGAAAAAATAGGAAGTATTCCACATAAAATTAAGTGACGAATTCGAAAGTCTGAGCAAAAATAAGACACTAATGGTGGCAGCGATAGTATTAGTAAGTGAAACAGTCTAAATATAAGTGGAACCAGAAGCTATTTCATGTTAGTTTTTTATCTCTAGACTACTTAGAAAATAGGAAATCATAGCAGATGACTACCAATCTTTTCACGACTACAAAAATATATCTTTAACTGGTCTTATAAATGCTGGTTAATAATGTATACATTTCCTAAACAAACACAGACATTTTAAAGCGACTTTGAACGTCTAGAAAAGTTTTAGTTGGAATAAGTACTATCAGCACCCTACATTTAGAGTATACAAATCGGCAGAAAATGAGTTGTAAGTAGAAAACTACTAAACTAAGAAAATAATATGCACTGTTACTGAGTCATATGCACCTAGTAAACAAGTATTGGGCAGAAAATTTCATCAGTTGAGACTTGTTTTATATTCCAAAACGAAAAGATTGATGAGCTACCACTGATGAGTTTACTGGAATAAATGGGACATATAGTTCACATAATTGTTGAATAACTTTAAAAACTCTAATAAAGCAAACTAACTACTTATATCGCAAGTAAAACAGTAAAATACTTATTAAAACATTGTAATCGTAGAAAGCCGGTTCGATTCCCAGACAAGCTGAGTTCACAAGATCATAATAGATACTTACAGACATCACACCGTACAACAATTTAAATATTCCGTTCCTGGGACTTCAATGAAACCAAACAACACCAGACTAAAGAGAAGTGGGAATAACATTCATCAGGTATTTGTTCACTTCTACACGATTTTAACGTCCAAAGTTAGTTACCAAAGCAGTTTCTAGTTACCATATGAGGTTGCAGATGCAAACTCATTTTATTTACGTTAATTTAGATAAGCAGTTAGTCATCAATGCATGATCCACAAGTGTTCAGTGTTATTTTATTTTGTCCAAGACCATCAAAACCAAAAGGTTTTATCAGTAATTCATGAAAACAGACGTAGACTGCCAACATGAAACTTGACCCTAATATCTAAGTCACCACCACAGAGTAGAATTTAACAGGAAATTGTGATTAGAAATAATCAAAAGTGACGATTAAACAATAAGAGATAAAGGAAATGAGTGTAAGGTATAAATAAATCTGCAGCGAAACCAAGGACTCTGTGCCATATCACCTGCAATTTTCTAACGTCACTAGTAATTTCTTTGTGGTTCTCTGCAAAGCTTAAGGCAAACCATGGCATCCGTTAGGTATATAAACAACGAAATTTCTAAACATACACTGAAATCGTTCATTCCAAGATGACTGAAATGTTACAGACTGCTCTTGAGTATATTCAGTGTGAAGTATTCTTTCCTCTCCTGGTCGGGCCTTATGTATAAAATCTAGAACAGACCTGAAAGATCACATTTATCCAGGCTATTTAATATATATGGGACTTTACGTGAAAACTGTTTATCATATAGTATTACCTGATAAGAAGGACTACTCGGGTAAATCATTAAGTAAAATCCTGAAGTTTTTTCATATTTTAGACTCCTAGACACTGTACTATACACCTTTAGCTACCATAACTAACAGTTATACATAAGCAGAGCATAGTGCACACATTCTCTGACGTATAGGTGGATATCACACCTGTGAGAAGGATAACACCAGTTGGCCAATGCCTAACAAAACTTTTGTATCTGCCCTAAAATTTTGTCAATCATCAGTCTATTAGAGTTGATGCAACTCCCCGAATAATCGAAGCGGTTAGCACATTAAACTGTTCGCTCACTATTTCTAAACCAGTAGTCATTCAAATTTATCTTCCAGTACCAACTGTCACTTCACAGGTATGCATCGTACGTGTGTTGAGAAGAAAGTGTTTTCATCTGAAAGAACTATGTCATTAACATACTTTAGATTAAGGGGATTATTCCCTACTAACGAATGAATCCCTGAGATGAGCAAATAAGTCAGGATTGCCTAGATCAGTACTTCTGTAAGAACTGTGACGGAGCAAACGTGAAGGACATCACTGGTTGTCTTCACTTCAGATAACAACTCCTCGTTTGCCCTTCGAGTGAGTCAAAATAATATCCTTGGTGGACACTGAATTTCTAGTCAGACATTATTATGGAAACTTTGGACCAGTGTAGTTAAATGTCTCTTTCAGGTTTAGAGATATAATCACTAGGTGATTATGTTCCAGAACCTGTCGAAGTGTGAAAACTTAATGTCGTTCGATCCAGAAACCTGTCTGATTTATTGGTGTTTGTTTTTCCTGAGTCTCGCTTAGGCTTTGCAGAACTGTGGAACCTGCTTCTTTGATAGTATGTTAGTCAAGCTTATTATTATTGTATCCTTTAATTCCTACAGGAACATAGGGCTTCAGCCGTGCGTCTCCATTGCGTTCTGTTCTCTGCTAGAGTCTTCATCTGGCTCCAAGTTTGCCCACACGTTTTCATCTCCTCTTCACATGACCTCCTCCAAGTCACCTTTGGACGACCAACTCGCCGCTTCCCTTTTGGGTTCCACTCAAGGGCTTGTCTAGTGTCAAGCTTATCCCCCCTGTTATTATCAAAGATAGGCCTATTTCCTTTCTTATAAGCAAGGATAATCATAATCTAGACCAGGCTGCTGGAATCCTTAATTTGTCTGGCAAATAACTGATCACCGTTCTCAAGCACATCTGGAACCACACTATTAGGACCTACCATTTTTCGTCGTTCTAGATCGGAGATAGCTTTTATCATCTCATTTACAGTTGGAGGAATAAAAGATGAATGGAGAGTAACTATAGTCAATCTGTGAGCAAGTTGAACTATTCGCTGGAATTTTCCGTTCATTTGTAATCAATATCAGAACCAGTCGCAAAAGATCTCAACAGAAATACACAAATATTCATCAACACGTATTATACATTTTGCCACAAAAATGAGAACCATGAAATTAAATTCCATAGGATGTCTCGAGACAAAGTTGCAAACAGAAACCAAACAAAGTAATACATCACGAGTGAAATAAACACAAAATATAAGTGCTGCTTCTTTTGTCCTCAAACAGTAGATTTTAACAAATCAAAACCCTACAAAAAAAACATGACTTCTCATGTCAGTAAAACCAAGAATCACTTATTTCATGAATCGATACTGCATTCACCTATTCGTCCTCAAGTTTCTTCGAAGCCTATCATTCTTTCGCCAATCTATGTACTTATACAATATTGAATTTCTTGCATTTGATAATCAAACACCGATAGCCTCTCGACTTTTTACACCTTCGAAGAATATAAAGCTTTTATCCAATAGGCTGCTTATAGCTCAGTTGAAACAGAAATGACAGAAGTTGGTATATGACACAAGACACTTTTAAGATACCGCCTACCAAATCATAGCTAGTTACATTATTTAATAAGTTGATCAGATGATATACTAAGACATCGTATTTACTGTTCTTAGAATAGAATATGTTATGAGTTATCTCTGAGTCCAAAGAAACTCCACAGACGCTAAAAATGTGCGTGACCTATAGCTAATTTTGCGAATATCAAGCATACACAAGATAAGCATCAGTTCCCAACCCATTTAGTTTATTCATAACTAAAGGGAGTAACTGATCAATATAAAGTAACATAATATCAGCCTAAATAAATGAACATATGGATGAATTAAGATGAGTTACAATCAATTGGTGTAATAAGTCAGAATAAGAGATTATTAAATTTTGCTGTCGTCTTAGGATCTCGGGTTTTTATAGTCAACATTAATCTTAGGAGCTCGATTAAGGTCTCAAATCTTGAAATTTATTTTGACCAGCAGATAGCAGTGTTTCCTGGAGAACCTGTCGTGTATAACAAACTTCAATAAGGAAGCACTAAGTTGCGTCTACAAATAACAAGATACCTATAGATTTTAACAGATTTTAATGGACTTTTCGACAAAGTACATCACACGAGACCATATACTGTGAAGAACTAGTACTTCTGTGGGGTCACTAACTGTTAGAACCGATTCGTTCGGAAAATTATTAGGCAACACAAATAGTTATTCGAAGAGGATCAAGACAGAATTGAGGCCTTTTGTTGCCAACCAAAAATCTCAATCTGACTCTTTAAAGTTGGTTGAAGGATTATGAAATAGCTCTCAGTAAGACGCCAGCCTTTGCAGAATGACAAATAACTGGTAATAGCTCCTAGGAAAATTGCAAATTCGTGACTACTACATGAGTAACTTTAATTCATGTTAAAATAAGCATCCATTAGCTTAATAATATTAAATATTCTGTTTACAAGCTACCATAAACTATATTGATTACTTTAAGCTCGCTTTCTAGTTGTATATTAAAGGTTTCTGATCCTCAGTTGTCCGAGTTACTAGCATCTTACACACACCACTGCCTTAACAATCTAAGAAACATGTAACAAGTACTCTGTTGAAAGAAATAATAAAATTTGCATTCTTTTGAAATGAATGTTGAAGAAATCTGTTAAGAATGCTGACACTTAGTATGCGACCCCATAACCAATAAATATTTATGATTTAGGAAGAAAACAGAGACAAGAAGCCACAATATTATTGACTCTGGAGTCAATCGTTTTTAGGGATGACTCGCAACTCACCCTATAACTACTGACAAAAAACATATGTGTTCACTAAAAAAACTTAATACCCAATTGATGTTTTATAGCTCCTGAATGACTTAGATTTCGAAAGCAAAGAAATGTTAGCCTAATGATACCCATGTGAACTGCATAAGTAATAAAAGATACAAAAAATGAAGGCACTGCGGAACCAAAGGATATTTACGTAAAAAAACCTACCGAAGACACGAATCAAAGACCCGCAAAAGTTCACATGGCAACCCTTAAAGTATTCGTGATGTATTTAAACAACAATCTATTGAGATTTGAAGAGCTCCGTTTCATCATTAAATTTCATCCAGAAGCATTTTTTTAGAGACATATTGGGGACTGCTGTATCTTTTCTCCATGGGTAACAGTTATATCTGCAGAATGTCAAAATTGGAAGTCATGTTTGTCATACTCCTTCACAGTAACCTTCTTATCCACAATACTGACAGGCCCTGTGAATCCTACAACCAACTTTGAGTTTTATCAACAGAAAGAAAAAACACAATTCTCGCTATTCTGATCACAACATTATCCTGTAATTTGCTTCCATATAGCACTCTTTAATTAAATCGAGGCAACAAACAACGACCACTTTCTGTATTTTTCTGCCAGATTGTCAGACCATCAATAAATATCTCCAACCTAACTGTTTGCTTGGACTGATATATGTCAGAAGACTCAGATATGTCTCAGGTAGGCCATGGAGAATATCGTAACGTATAGCTTTGCGAATTCTCATTATTAACTTTTCGACATGAGAATACTAAAGCTGAAAACTTATGTTAGTCATAGCGTGCCAGAAAAATAATAGAAGTCAAACCTCCAACTCCTTCCCTATACTTTAATAAGTTGTGGCGGTGTTATGTATCAGATAATCTTCAAATGCCTGCAGAAAAAATGAGTATATCGGCTATCCAGACAACTGAAGTCGGGTTTTCTACACTGGTTTAATTATGAATTCGAAACTAGCTGTCGGGAGCAAATTACTATTAATGTACTCTTATTTCTTATTAAATGTTCTCGTTATAGTCCTCCCTTTAACAGAATGATATGACAAGAAAAAAAGATGCAGTATTGCACTACTTGCTGGAATCTCTATGCTGTACTGATGATATTCTTCCATGTAAATCTGTGAATATTGCCATCATTATAACGAAACCGTAAAGAAAGCCAAGTGAAGAAAAAGTGTGTCACGAAAGTCATCACACATCCCTTCGTAATCCCGTTAATTTTTTTGCATCTTTCAAACCGATAGAATCGGTGGTATTGTGTTTGATAATAACAGCAATACTTCAGAAAATCATTTCAGTCAGAAAGGAAATTTTCGTGCACAGAAAAAGTATAGTGATAGGCATTTTTATTGACATCTCTGGCGTAAAACGACACAACACAGTGAGGACATTTGGAAAGTCAACATATTTGTCTTCTCTCCATGATAGCAAAATAACCGCAGGAACACGGAAACATCAACTGAATCCACCACAACAGGGCGAAATACATTATGCAGCACCATCGATGTAACCCTAGTTCAGAGACGAAGTAGCCCCATGAAACTAGTTTTGGCGGCAGGAAGTAAGGACAGGCAACGCAAGTAAGATCTGGCCACTGGACAGGTATCAATGAAGAGGGCCCTTGGATCAACCTCTGTATTCGGTGAGCTTTTTGCAAAGGTTATCAGTATTATTCAGTTGTGTCCTACATAGATAGGAATAAATATATATTATTATTAGTTGCGACGGACACTGAACATGAAGCGAATGAAGCACAAGATATAATGGACAGACACCTCTGAAATGGTGTAATCATAATCAGGTAAAGCATTGTCATCACAGTCATCAGAAGAGTTTCAACAACGGTTCTCCTATTAGATTTTTACTTCTCGTTATTTTTGTGTTATGATCACCATGATCCCCATAGGGGGGAGTGAACCGTACGAGTAAATCATTCCCCAGAATTGTCAACCCATAGAATTCATGACCAAATATTGGAAGCTGATCTTCGCCGTTTAAATTGACTGTTTAAGCTAGAAGCTCATTGTTAAGCTTTAATTTCATCTGATATACCACCGTGTTAAGTTCATTTGATCGTGCACAACCCCTAAACGGTTTAGTAGATGCTATCGCTCTACGATTTGGATCCTGAAATATACCTCAAATTTTAAACAATCAGATAATAAATCTACTGAAGAAGCTTTGGCTCACGCAGCGAAACGTTCAGAAAAATCCTAATCAGATTTCTGGTTTAGCATTTCCTCCGGGGTAAGTAGAACAAATACTATTGGAGTTGGAAGATAAGGGTGTGAGATTTTATGCATCATAACTTGAGCAAACGTCAACATCCTTTTTTTTCGTAAACACTAAACGTCAGAATTGTCTAGGTGTAGGTGAGTTCCTTGGAAGAAGCCGTATGATTGACAAGCAGGATTGTAACCAGATCAGTGCTTCTTTCAGGTGACTAACTGTCTAATTGTGCGTCGGTGGCACAGGGGTTAGGACTCCCGCTGACCATGCACATGGTCCGGGGTTCAAAAACCCTCCAGACGCACATCTGAAATCGACGGATGGCGTGCAAAATTTGCGCTACCGATATTACATGCTGCAAATTCCAAACTTGCACCAAAAAGTACTTTTTCGATCAAGCTTTAATCAAAAATCAAAAAATATTTTCTTCCTCAGGAGAGAGTTTCGAAAAGACTGATCCGAGAAACTGTACATCGACACTCACTTAAGTATGTTTCATTGCCCATATTAATATCTTGATACATACGCAATACCGAAAACATAGTCCAAATCGCTTCTCCTCTGAATATTGATGTCATGCAGCCTTAACAACGAATATTTTCTCAGTAAACCTTAACAGTTTGAGCAGTCGGGAAGTGATAACACCACATAAACTTCCCTAAGGACTCAATGCTGTTCTGATGATCAAAATTTGAAATTTAGATTTCAATAAAATTCGCTGAAGATAATCTATACTGGGGAAAAGTTGCGGAACCTATTAGAATGACTTTACTCCACTAGAACCCAAACTGCTGGGCAAGTGCTTACCGTGAGCAGTCATCAAAAGTTTTGACGAACAGTGATGCCTACTGTTTTCATTTTGACTGATTTATAGTGAATGCACTTACAGGTTGGACCTCAATTGACTGTAGACTCCTAAGGACTTATTTGATAGCAGAGGACAGTTTCATCGATTCAAAGTGAGCGTGTGATGTTATCCTAATGTAGGGGTGCAACGAAAGCGCAATGAAGTGAACTGTAAAAACTAAGTTGTATGATTTCTGATTGCAAGAAAAGGTTACGCAAGTTCTAACCGCGTGAAAAAACATAAGTGCGTCCAGGATGGGAGACTTGCCCTGTTGACGAGTGCCGACAGGCTCCAAATCCGGGTTCACGAATTTCCGCTAAGTGCCTAAAACCATTAACGCCGGTGATTTAGGTGAAGACGCTGCAAAGCACTGAAAATTCTGATAAGTTTTAGTGGAAATCTCGGAAGGTTAGGCAGGCGACCTACCTGCCACAAGCACTGGTTAACACCAACATTCAGTGTAAAGATAGTGGTTAAAGGGTTGATAAATTCAATTGTTCTGGTAGTTGCATAAATGGTAGGATATGTCAACATATTAATTTCTATATATGTAAAGAACTGATATCCGTAAATATCACAGCAACAATAAAAAAGGCTAATGTAATATTACCTATTTTGCGTCATGTCGGGCGCAGACGGATACAGAAGGCTCGTTCAGCATACGCCTGCCAACTTACGCCATCTCCGGTGTCAATGCGACATCCGGCCAGCTGTCGATCAAAGGGCGTGGGTACTGCTCACCAGTCAGTTCGCTCCGTCCTCCTTCTTTTGTGCCTCTGAGACATGGCCACTGAAAGTGGAAGACATGAAATGCCTGACTGACTGGCTGCCTCGCTGGCTGTCCTGCATCATAGGTGTCTGAGTTCTATCTCCCGTCTTAGATGGTAGTATAACACGGTGAGTAATATTCAGGTTAGGCATCCGTCGAGTGCTAGGTAAGCAGTGAGAATCAATCGACGACGCTATGAAGTTACATGGATTGAGATGGTTAGAACACGTGTTACGCATGCACGCCTAGATATCGATAACCCTTGTTGATCGATCGGCGATGTTAGCTAGCTGACATAGGATGGATAAGGTTGGAAAAGAGCTAGTGGTGGTCAAACCGAAACATGGCTTCATCAGTCAATCAAATCCACAACAGTTAGTTTAAGGCAGTCAGTCAGCCAGCCAACCAGTCACATAGGGAGGTGTAGACTTCCTGACTGGTTGTGGTCATCAGGATGGGAAAACCAGTGGTTGTAGACAGTTGGTGATGTGGCTCAAAGTAGTTGTCAATGCATAGCGCTGATGCATTCACTCTTTGTGATTTATCCTATCCAGTAAAATTCTATTGTTCTTCGGGCGTTGATAAGGCATATCCCCTGTTTGAAGTTGCGCCTCCAGCTTTACCTCGAGGATATTTGCGCGGTCTAGTTGATTTCAGTTTGGCTGATTTGTTTCGTTTGATCTAGGTAGCTGCATCTGACGTGATTCTTGTTTCTGTTTGGCTTGAACTGTATTGATTTTGTTAAGAATAGTCGTCAAAAGCTGCCTCTAGGCCTGAAGGCAGTTATGGTGCAGGAGGATGCTTGAGAATGTGTTTCATATGAAAATTATAGGGTGCACCTAAAATCCTCCCGTTTGTGGCGTCTCAATGATTTCTGTAGAGCTTCGTTTCATCACTTGTGTTCATATTTGTCGTTCACAAGTGTTTCAGTAAATGTTTGTGGCTATAATCAGTAACTTTCCAAAACGGTAATTGTGGTAAGGAAATTGTATTTTTTCCGCTATAGTTTCCAAGTCAATGTCTCTTTCAAGTTGCTTATTGTACTCTGTTGGCTATTCGTGAATTTTTAATTCAAAAGCTTCTGTTTTCATTTACAGTGGTACCGAATGAACGCATTGGCAGCTGGAGAGAATGACAACCAACCTGCCCTTCCTATATCAGTGGATATCAAAAAATCTTTTGACGGAATTATGTTTAGTCACCGGTATACCAGTTGAGTTCAAGTAGAAGATGCTCTAAGTCAGCTAGAATCAGTACGATATATATATGTATGCCAGAGTATTCCTAGGCAACTCATACACATTATGTGATCAAAAAGTGCATACGGGACCATGAATCTCAGGATTTGAAGTACAAATTAGTAGTCTTTCGTTGTACATATGGCATGAAGCGAAAAACTAGAGGTTCAGGTTTACGCGTCAAACCGTAAGAATTCTATTATTTATTTCTGCAGTGCAAAATACACCGGTTGCCAATCTGGCTTTCGTATACGCTACAAGGAAGACGAGTTTATCATTTCTTCCGCGAAAACAGTTCACAATCACAGATGTGAAAAAAGTCTTATGATAGGTGATCCATATTTTAGACGCCTGTCCGGGGATGAAAAGGAGAATATTGCACCAGTTGTGAAGACTACATCTGAGGTTGCTGATGTTTTGGAATATGCTGAAGAGAATTTTAATAAAATTTTGACGAGCACAGATGTGTATAATTTACGTAAGGATGTGAAACCAGGTAATTGAAGTAGTTTAAAGTTATTTTTGAAGCCATGCCTTTGAGATCAGATGTTATGCGCATAATAAGGCAAAGCGGTCAGGTGGTTGAATACATGGATTCGAATACGGGGATAACCAGCAGAATTTGCTTCGCCCTGGAATCACAGGTTCAGTTATATCGGAAATATGGAGAGGTGGTGTGTATTGACTCAACATACAATACCAATAAGGACGGGTAGGTTATACGTGAAACGGTTGACAAATCTTAATTAGATATTCTCTGTTTCAGTTGGTGGTAACAGACAATATGGGTCATGGCAGGCCTGTTTTTTGGCATGGACGAGACGAGAGAGGTCATGCGATGTAGCTTGCATATTAGAACAATACCAAAGAATAATGCAGGATACGTCCATTACAGAAACTTTCGTGATGGATTCGGCCAACTGTGAGATATCCGCCGTGCGTAATAGTCAAATTCAGGCGAAAATCGTCATCTGTGCATTTCATGTATGCCGGGCTTTCGGCAGGAAGGTGAGGTGAATGTAATTAATACTTGATGCATTTAGACTCGAAATCCTTTTGTACGCAGGTTTTTATGTCGTCTTGTTAAAGCTGCTACACCTGAAAGGTAAATGCATTGATTTCTAACCGTTTAGATTTCATCACTACCTTAGTGTCATTATGATGGTTGATTGGAGGGTGTGGAATTATGTCAGGCATTACTGGGTGCCTAAGAAGGAGACGTGGGCTGCGGCATATATGCCGAATACTCTGTTGCTGTTTAATAGTACCAACAATAGAGTTGAAAGCTCTCACAGTCAGCTAAAACGATATATCCACAGAAGAGATCCACTACACATATGCATGTACAAGACGTATGAATGGTGTGTACGCACAGAGAAGCGTCGTAGTGTTGAAGTCATCGTCGAAAGTTGTCGGATTCATAAGTACCACGCACTGGAACCAGTTATGCCGATATTACGAAACTTTACTCCTTATGCCGCTAAGTTAATTGCCAAGGACTATGGCCGTAATCGTCGGATAAACATAGAGTTGTATACTGATGATATGGCTATCATAAATGACGGCATATACCTGCACCAAGTGGATTATACCAATTCTACTTGTACCTGCAGAATATTTAGGGCACAAAGAATACCTCGCCGGCATATGCTGCTATGTCACACTCAAATTCCTCAGTTTACAGGTAAATCAAACTCTTACTAATATTTAAATTAATATTTTTAGTTGACAAAGTAATTCGCCTGTATCGCAGATGGTTTTGGCAGGATCCGTTGCTACTAAGTCGTGTGCCGTGTGAAGGTTCAGTGAAGAAACCCTGCATGGAGGTACTGCAACTTCGCAGGCAATTGAACAGAAGCTTCGCAGTTATGCAGGATAATTATAGTAATGAATATACTATTAGTGCACTGCGAGCAACTCTGAATTACTTTGAGAACTTTCTTGTATAATAATGGAAGATGTACATAAATTTTGTGTCAATAAATGCAAATATACCCTAACTTCTAAACTGCATACGCCTTATGTTTTACCGTTTCATGTGACAGAAGTCTAATAGTCATTTGCGAATATAGTAGAAAGCATTTTCTAGAGAGCAAGTAAAAGTGAATACTAGGCGGAATCTCCAGTACTTAGTATGAGAAGTAAGGTGAACGCTTTTTTCTTGTAAGTACGCAATGAAAAGATAATGACGAGTTTTTGTAACTAGCATTGTATTTACTATGTAGGTAATGTTATTACAGGCATACGTTGCTATAACGTGAGTAACACCAATTGTAGCGTCTTCCAGTCAGTAAAATTTTGACTTTTCGTACGTCAAACTTCGCGGAAGGTAGATGAATTTAAAGGCTGCTTCCAGACGATCCGTACAACGGCACCTGAGGCAATGTCTACAAAGACAAAAATAAGATAATTAGAAGACACGTTAAAATGTATAGGTAAATAAGTCAAGTACTGTTTTGGAATAAGGGAGATTACTAGTAATATTACAAGGTCTTCAACTCATTTCATTTCTTTCGACTGCTACCATTTCTTGCGTCAACGTTACTTACTTATAGTTCACTGTAACTTCTTCGTTGCACACTATTTACACAGTGCAAGGAAATGAGAAAATGAGTGCAATACTTAGGATACAGCAATAATAAGGGTATAAGCAGATTAACACTGCAGCGAGGTGCAAGTAATAATAATTTGCTTTGTTCGAAAGCAGTATTAATGTTTCAGTGTTGAATTCGCAGCATCTCGTACATTATTGTATCTCATATTATGAAGTAATAACATCTCCAAGGTATTTCATGTTAGACTTACTTTATGTTTCAGTGCCCTCTGTGATACAAGCATCTTGTGAATGATTCATTCATATACATGAGTATTTTAGTTAAGCGTACTACAGGTTTAAAAAAATCACCCATCTAATTCACTTCTATTAGCACTAATTCTTATGTCCGTGTTACTGACTTTCGGTTTATGTTTTCTTCAGTGCACTTTATCTGGACAATCTAAGGAACTGGGAAATCCATTGAGTACTTAAGAAACGGGACAGAGTGTAAAAGTTATCTTGAGTAAGAGGAGAAGTTATTGTAAGACAACTCCTTTTCAGTTAGACGAGAACCGAATAGAAAAATGCGATTATCATTTGTTGACATTTTGCTTATTTTTATCCACGTTTTAGCATTTCATTATAGATCATTCTGACAGACTGACTTTCAACAGAGAAGCTTGCAAACAAGTGCACCTGTTTACGTTATCACATTCCATGTAGCACACAAAGGTAGAGAAAAAAGAAATCAAATGGAACTCTAATGAGCATAAATGTCATGGAAAACGAACAGTGATATGGAAAGAACACAAGGGTTGCTCAGAAATGTAAAATTACACAGAGTGAATGCATCTGTGTTATTAACAACGTTTGAAGTCACATTTCTACTTAACACTAAGCTTCACCCAAATATTACTCACCATATTAGAGTACTTAACGCAGAACAAAGGGAACAGACACTATGATCAAAAACCAGTAGTCTTTTCATATCTTCCAGTTTCAATGGTCACTTCTCACAACGTAGGTGGACAATGTCATTAGCATACACTAAGTTGACAAGACTTTTCCCTGGTTAGTCCCTGAAGTGAGTGACACACAATTCTGTTAATACATGTATGATGAAAGTGAACTAAAATAAGGACGACAGTTGTAGAAATGAGCCTTGTATTATATCCTTCTTGGAAATATCAGTTCCCTCATAGTTTAGTTTCAGTATTAAGTGAATGGAATGCAATCTACAGATTCATGAAATTCACATACGGACGTACTACTTTTCTGGAATCATAGTTAATGTCTCCTCAGTAAAGTGAGCAATGGGTATTGTACTTGTGTAAAATCAATAGGCTGTGAACCGCTACCAATAAAAACGATATAAATTCCTAGAATTATCAGTTTTAATTTCAGCTGGATCACATGCAACACTCAGCAGTTAGTAAATGGTCACTTCATGAACATGGAATCCATACAGAAAGAGCAGAATATTTAGTACAACATGCACACTCCTGATTTCACTATGCAGCATGCATGCCAAATGTATTACTTTAGGGGCCTACACAGTTCACAAATTAACTCACAACATTGAAGTGGAGAAATTCATATTTGTCCTTACTGAGCTTAATATAGCGGTTCTTGTGAAGTAACTTTCTTATGCAGAAGAGAAGAGCAAGGTATTCATAATCTTTTGCTACATGTGGAATCGCAGTGCAACTCGATGCGCAACAGTATATATATGAATAAACTCAAAAATAAAGTCCTCCTGGTGACACATGTGACATGACAAAGAGTGAGACGGTCAGATAACCGGCGTATTTGACAAAGTTGCTCTCATTAGAAAGAGAAAAGTCATGTAAGACGAGAGAGAAAAAAGAAAAGGAGAGATAACGGTACCCTGAGGAACACAACCTTCAGCAAGCAAGGCAGAAGATTTACCCTAATATACAGTATGCTGTATACCATTTGAGAAATGATAATGCAACCACTCACCTGCACAGGACTCGTGTTTGCACGACCGAAACTGAATTAATGTCATCTAGGTCCTTAGTCAACAACGGCATATGCTGAATAACTGAAAGCTTAGCACAAAAGTGATAAAGCACAAAAAACACTTGCAAAGTAGGAGACGAATCCCGGGTGGATGAAGAGGTTACTGAAAGGTATTTATTTGTCATTTAGCAAAAGCAAGATTAAGAACTGCAATTATCATTTGTTGACATTCTGGAGATCATTATTCATAAATAAATTTATTCTCATAGTACAGTACATGAGGGACGCCAGTTTACAGGCATCATCAAATTGTTACAGAAATAGAACCATATAATTCAATCACAATTTACAGGCAGTAGCAAGATATGCTTTACATGTTCGCTGGAGATTATACATACACTTGATAAATGTTAATCCCAGTAGTATAAAACAGCCTTTTCACTCATACACAATCATTTCTGTGCAAAGTTGGAAAAATCTGCTGGATTGTCAGTGAGTGCAACACAACAGGAAATACAGGAGTATTGTCTTCGCATTAACAAAAAAACCAGGTCTTTGGTGGATGGATTATAAGTGCCTGGGAAAAAAATAAAGCTTGAAGTAAATATTCATGCATAACTTTGTTGTGTGCAGAGTCCTCGAATTATAGTTCATTGATGTGTTATTTTGAAATCAGTGATGTGTTTATCTCATTTGATCTTCAATGTCATTGTTGGGAGTAAGTACATAAGCTTCGGACGCATTAATTAATGGATTTCTACTGCTTGCGGGTATTTTCTTAGCGTGAGGAAGGTTTATGAGTTTCAGCTGTTCCGACAGGAGTTGAGAATATTAACTGCTCAGCAACATTATGGATATAAGTTCATCACATTATCTAAGGAAAGGTGGGTTGCAGTTGGTGAGGTATATATGGTGCCCAACGGGCGTTCATCTGTCCTTGTGATGTTGTGGTGAGTTATACCTTTTTCATGTGGTCGGTTTATGTCCATTTTATTCCACTTATTGTGTTGGGTAGTAGTTTTACAAACGAGATTTCTTGTCTGTTTGAGGATACGTATCTTAACCGTTAGTGTTTTATCTAGAATTATAAATATAGGCAAAAAACAACAGGTGTAGTATTTAAGCTTATGCATTAAATGGACCTATAATTTCGGAGGCTCTCAGATAGGAACTAGAACTACTGTCGTTTGCAAACTCTTGTAGTTTGTCATTAAGCACCTTTTTGAAGGAGGCCAATGTACTTGCTTGACGCATTTCCATTGGTAGTTTATTCCATATCTGTGCATACCTAATCAAGTAAAACTTTTGCCTGGTGGTTGTTTTACATTGTTCGATAGCTACTGTACCCTTAGTGTGTCTTAGTTTGTAGCCATTGTCATCAATTCAGTGTTTCGCATTTAGTTATGCCTACCCTGTTTCATTCTGCTTGGCTCTCAGTATGACTTCGCAAAGAAGTCCAACTGTTAAGTTTACCACATTCCATGCACCACACAAAGGTAAAGACATAAAACTAAATGGAAGTTTAACGAGCGAAAATTTGACGGAAAATAAATAGCGACAACATGAGTTGAATAGATACGTGAGATTACACAGAGTGAATGCATCTGTTCCATAAACAAAGACTTGCAGACATATATCTAGTAGTTCTTCTAGCTGACTGTCAACGATTTTATGAACCAATAGCAGTTTTTCATTCGACTGACCCAAACACATTTTGAACCCTAACATGTGCTGGCTAACATTATCCCTCGAGGAAGGCGATGGCTTGGTATGCAATCACGTGTTATAGCCATCTCAACCTATTCAGCTTCCCAACCTTGAAGACTAACTTACCCTCCCCACCTAAAAATTTATGCGTAACTTCAACAGCAATCGCCATATTATACTGCTTTACTCATGAGGTAGAACACAGACACCTATAATCAAGCACCGGTATTCTTTTCATATTTTCCAGCATCAAGGGTTACTTCTCATAGTCTAGGTGGACAATATCATCAGCAAACTGTAAGCTGATGAGACTATTCCCTGATAAGTCTCCAGAGTCAATTACGGGCTATTCTACTAATATATGTGTGATTGAATTGAACTGATATAAGGATGGCAGTTTAAGAAATCAGCCTTGTGTTACATCCCACTTGGAAATGTGTTTTTTCGGATAATTCACAAACAGTAATCACTGAATAGAAAACATTCTGTAGACTTTATGAAACTCATAAACTCATGCAATTTTTTGCGGGCAACATAGTGTTTCCTCAATAAAGTGAGAATTGGATATTTGGGCTGCATAAAACGAGTAAGTGGTATCCTGACAATACCAATGACTACAACAAGTCTTGGAATCATGCACCACAACTTTTACTTTACTGAATACTCCAGCAGATTTGAAATATGCACTTGACAAATATCAAATTTATACAGGAAGTCAGTAAGATTTACTAAACTAAAAGCACTTTCGGTTTACACAGGAGATCTCCATGCCGAATTTATTCCTCCGAGGGCCTACACAGATTACAACTTCAATTAAATGACATTGACGTTGAAGAAATTCCATTCTTCATTACTAAACTTAGTGATAATAATAATGTTTTTATTCTAGAAACAGGAGCATTCCTAATGTTTCACTTTATGTAAATGCAGTTACATACAGTTGCACTAAGAACTCAATGCAACTCAGTGCACAATAGTATATACACAAATAAACTGAAAAATAACGTACTCCTTACCTTCTGAACAACTTTTCCTTATTACAGGATAATAACTTTCTTTCACGTATAAGCCTGAGATATGTCTACGAAATCACAATATTATATCAGTTAAATCTCCCCCCGAAACCAAGGCCACTTGAAACCAATAGCAACATTGAGACAAACGTCATTGATGGGATATGCAATAAAGTCGCTCGTGGCATTAACAACTTTACCTGATCTCTGGCGTAGAAGTGATATCGGCTTATCGTTTTAAAGACGTGTGCACTGGAGCAGTTCGCTCTCTTCCCCTGTTTGAATATTGGGATGTTGCCATTAGAAATGGAGGGCATGAAATGAATAGCTGTCTTCAACCACAGATGTTTCCGTTCTATCTCGCGTGTTAAGTGACCCAATATAGTGAGTAATATTAAGGTTAGGGGCAATGTTAGGTGGCGAGAGTAAGTCAATCGGCAAGGTTGTGGTGAATCAAATCTAGGTGTCAACCCCATCAAGTCTTCGACCATTGGTTCGAGAAATGTAGGGTGGTATATACTGCCTGATTGGAATCCTCAGCATAAGTGGCAAGGGCCGGAGACAACTAATAATATGGCTCAAAATAGTGCCACGAGACGCAATCATGTAGGTGGACTGTTCGGCAGTGGATATGGGATGGATAACTCCTTATCTGTATTTACGTGATATCCACCAAATGTAATCAGTGGGAAGCGCTTACTAGTCTACTTACTCCTTTACCTAAAAAAACTGATGTATGTACATGAATGCATACGGAAAAATTTCCAAGCACAACCTACATAATTTTAGTAGCTACAGTTTTACTCACCAACTAATGTAGTCATCATCAGTAACATACTTTCAACACACTGCATCGGTATAGGTCTGGATAAACCATGACATATTGTGGTGAGAGCTGTCTGCAAGACAAAATTGTAGATAACAATTGACGTCAGTGTCTACGTCCCAAATCGGGGTCATGAGATAAAACAAGAACAAAGCCTAACCTTGAGGAACTCAACAACCAATCACAACAGACTTAGCGTGGGCTGATATGATTCGCAGATATATCACCGGACTGTGTTAGTAACGGCAACAAAGAGATGACAGAAGACGTTGCTTCTCTGCTAAAATAACAAATAATCATGTACATTGATTTACTCAATAAACGGTCTGTTACCTGGCCTTTGTCTCCTGTAGTTTCAATATAACTTCGTGACCTGAAGTGTGCTCTCAGCTTTGGGTGCAATATCTAACTAGATATAGATTTTCCCTGAAATAGGCTCCAAAGCGAAATTTTTTTGTACTTATTTTATCACGCTTAGTTTTGTCAGTTTCCTAAACATACACTTTGCTACGAAATCGCTAGTATATTCATTTTTCAACAGAATACTCTTCAGATTTCCTTTTTTTTCATGAACGCGTTAACAGGTATACAGCCGTTTGATTTTTAGACAGCGGGTTAAATTACATTTAAACTATGTCGATATGAACCTACGGAAATGGATTTACTAATAATTTTACGTAGTCATGCTTAACAAATTTCTCTTAATAAAACTAGGAGCCCTTTAGGTAAGAATATAACTAATTGAAAGCTACCTTAATATACGCTAGCTTTAAAGTAAATGTAATGACTTGGTGGATATTATTGAGAACTTGATGTACACCAGACTAAATTTCGCCATTCGCAATTTACACAGTTCGATGTAAATTCCACCAGTTTTCTTCGGAAGCTGAAATTATTCAGATTACAAGATGTGATCAGCCTGATAATATTATATACTGCTGTTCGACTGATATCAGTAGCTGGATGCCATCCACATCAGATAATAGTCCGTTTGAATCATTTTGATCTGGTTAGGAAATTCTACTGGTGGGTGTGAGTGATAACCAATTACTCACACCAGTCAATCAGTTATGTATACTATCATGCATTTATTCTCGGGGTAGATCATATCTATATTTACCAAGTTTGTATCACGTTGACAAACGCAAACATACCTCACCTGACTAACTCAAGGTTAAAAGGCTTCAATAAATGTGCCAATCACTATGCAAAGGATAGTATGAAGTCTAGTGAATAAAAGAATGCAATTTCCAGATAGCTTGTCTATGTCCTTTCGTTAATATGACCTTCGTATGGTACCTAATATTATCGCACTGATATTAGCAGTCAACACTAGAACTTTTAAATCTCCCTACTTGATATTTAGAAGACGGTATTAAATTTCATTCTTAAATAAACAAGTCTTCAAATTGCACATATGTAGTTGAACATTCGATGTGAATGCGGCTGTCATATAATTTTGCGACACGTTATAGCCTGCATATCTGCCTTATCCAAGGTAACACTGGTACACATTGAAGACCTATCAACTTAGGTCATTAGGAAAATTATATTCAGGTATCTGTATACTCAGTACTTTTGTCTGCTGGATCCTCTATTTGATTTTATGGACATTCAACAATTCGTTTATTAATAATTCCGCTACAGACCTGATAGTGTATAAAGACACTCTGTGTTCAGCGATTTTTCCCAATTCAATGAACATTTAAAGCTATTTGTTTGAGAGATTGTGTGCGGTGGTTTACAGTGAGTCTTGCATCTAACTGCAGGTACACATTGACAGCACCTTTATTCCAATAGGATGTTTATATATGATTTAAGTAATTTAAAAATCCTTAAGTTACTTAGATAAATCCCTCCATCCTTTTAATAAACAAGCCAATAGAAGAAATAATAATGTGCATATTTTAAAAGGTGAAAATTTATTACCTAGAAAACCAGTGACATATGTAAACAAAATAGTAGAATCCATACAAATCCAATACAAAAATAAGTTCTAGGCACGCCAATCAAATAAATGCAGAATATCCCAACATAAGAAAAATGCATTTCTGATAAGTCCACACACACTCCCGGTTGATAAGAAGACGAAATCTGCAAAAAAAATGAAATTCAACACTTCAGTCTATTAACAAAATGTTGGGAAGTATAGTGTAAAAGAGAGTGAAAAATGAAGTGGAGAATTTCACTAACCACGATTTAAATGACTTCGTTTTCTTGACATTCCTGAGATGTATTATCTCCACTCATAACCGAATAAGAATCAGATTCACTTTGTTGAAGCGTTGGGAATTTTGTTTTATTGCTACTGTTATCCGCCTCCACGAACGACAATAAAGTGGTTAGTTGTACACGTCGTTTCTGCGGTTTAGGTGGAAGCACACGGTCATCGAAATTCGTAGCACTTTTGTCCGATCTGAAATACAATGGCCCAAGATTAATGATAAGTAACAGACTAATTATTTAAATGTCATATACATAAGAGAGGAATTTTTCAAAATCAGTTATCATAAAGAATCAAAAAATATATATTAACTGTGTACACAGCTAACAGAATTACTATTCAAAAGGTTATTTTTTTAAGCCATCGAGTTCCCGTAATTTTCACATCATCAAAATCACAATTCCATTTTGAAAACTAGATAACGACAAATAATTATAAGTCCTCAAACAAACCAGTAGAGAAATCGGTACCAGAAACCTGAGTTGCAGCAGTATACCTTTCGGAAAGCTATCAGTACCGCTAAAGAAAGCAAAACGAAAAACACTTGCCAATAGTAAAACGTTTTACATTAACTGATGAACAGGAGGTTTGCATGCATACAGTGAACTGTATCTTAATACATGGCCGTAAAACAACACAGCTGACATCAACGCGCACTATAAAACCTTTGTCACACGTGCTGGAAATCAATAGGTAAAAAATTATGCCGTTAGATACGATGTTTTATGAATACAAATCAAGTACAGCAATTAAACCCACACAGTCTAGAATGAGTAGGTAAGAATGGGAGAAATGATCTGAAACTAATCGAAAGGAGATTACTCATTTTTATGCCACCTGTTTAGCACTTATGGACGCGCATATATATATATATATATATATATATATATATATATATATATATTAAGAACACGAGTCAGTGAAGAGATCCCCTCTTTTCGTAACATCACTTCAAAGCTGTACAGTTATTTAGGTTGTTTGTATATGCAATGTAGACTGACAACAGAGGTCAAAGGTTATCGTCAAATGATAACAAAACGAATCAAAGTGAATGAGTAATAACTATGACAACTAACTAGTTGAGTGACGAATACTCGTTTGGAAATAGTTGATAAGAGACAAGAGAACAAAAGATTGAGAGTGAGTGAATTACAAAAACATAAAACGGTTTTACACAGAGCTTATTACACACTTAATCAGGAAGACAAATAAGGAAGAAAAAAGAAGACGAACAAATAGTATTAAGCCTGAATGAAACTCTTCTGAACACAAAATTCAGAGTTCTCCTTAAGGATTGCTGCATTAAGGCTTCAGCTGCATGATGATACATATATCTACTCGAACTTTAGAAAATAAGGATCGTTACTGATAAATTCATGTCTTCCTCTAGTAAGAACAATTTTGGTCAATGAATATTTGATTCTCGTAGAGAGTAATATATGAATAACAGGTTGATTTGCAAATATTTTTACATTCACATTTTTTGTGTATTCATAAAACAGCGCATAATGCCGATTGATTTATAATGAAGTATACAGGCCTAAAATTCATCATTTTAATTCTATTGGTTCCCATTTATCCGACGGCGATCAGTTGCATACTGATAAGAAGAAAAAAACACGTCTTTTTGTCCAGAGGAGAAGCATTCGTTTTCAACGACATCATTTCCAAGCTGCACATATGTATTTATAATATTACAGAAAACCGCATTGCTTGACACTAAGAATCTCTCATTCTGTATACGGAACTATCAATGATAGATACGAGGAATTAAGTGGAACATTAAGAAGCAACTATGTAAGAATGACTTTACTACCAAATAATAGATAAATAGATGGTCCGTGTAAACCACTTGGCTAATTAACTTTTTCACTCAAAATAATGCATCGAGTTCATTCTATTGTCATATATTATTTGTATTAATAAATTAACATCTTTATTCGTACTTCGCACTCTTGTGCATTGTTAAATAGTTTTCGACCTACCGTCGTGAATATTCCTGAATGAATGAAGTAAAACAAATATACTGTGAGAGAATCAGAGTGCATCTCATTTCAAACAACATACCATACCATACGAATAGCAAATTGTCTATTATTATATTTACGAAATATTCTCTACAAGAGGATGAACACTTAGCAATAAAACGCTAGAAATTATGTACTACATATAAAAGTATTATCTCAAATTAAAACTTAGTAATTTTTTTCAAAACAAATAAGACAGATGACATAAAACCAAATTCTGAAATACTTTAGATTCTTTATACGAGTATTCTTCATTTTAAGTTAAAGTAGCAAAAAGACATCACATGTTAACAAAATATACCTTATATCTGTTATCTTCTGGTCATTCGTGGACTTATTTAAGTCGCACATGTCTACAGATGGGGAGTTAACTTTAGATGAATCATTTTCATAACTAGGAGTTTCGCTCACTGTAGAATCTGGTTTCACTAACTCCATTTCAACATCATTATTAGAGGGATATTTATCCATTTCGCCAACAATAGCAGTCCCCATTGGAGCAGGCTGTGGACTAGATGCACCGAATACACCTCGATAGTGCGCACCAAGTTCACCATGAGCGAAGTGAATAAGGGAACAATAACCATCAGTAGAACAGATCACAACTAAATGTCCATCTTTCGACCATGTTGCATCATTTAAAGCTTGATAATGCAATTGAGAAGCCTGAAAGGCATAATAGTTATTTTTTTAAAGAATAGATCAGCGATCGATTTATAGTTTCAAAATAAGTTAAGAAAATCAATGCGAAAAAAGTATCTACTTCAATGTTTTTTGAGATGTTAATTATCCCCAATTGTTAATCATATTTCTCTTGTGACAATTTTATGGACTGTGATTTAGGTAATACAATGTACTTGTAAGTACCATGCGGGTTAGCTACTAATGCGGAAAAATGCTAATAACTGATTATGAGAAAGGTGGGCAGTCGTTCTCAGCTACATACTACAAATTAACTGTCTGAAGAAATTCTACACAGCTTCATAAAAGCATTATACTCAGAATACTGAGGATATATATACAGAGGGTCACTCTGGTGGAGGTAGTTCTTTTGGAGCAGAAGTGGGTATGACCTTGAAAAGTATGCATGTGCTTGAGCCGTATCTCAACAACTATTCTCAACCGAAGATATTACTTTGACAGTTCGCAACTTGATGTTTGTGTGCGTAAAACCAGAGGATAATTACCGTTGAATGGTGAAAAACCGAGGTGTCTACGTGTGCGTAAATCATTGAGCATTACCTCATTCAAAATACGAATAGCATAAGATTGATAATGGATCCCTTCCCAATACACGAGGGAGAAGGATAAGATTCAAAACCGTCAATTTAAGTCAATTTCGATATAACCAAACATTACTTCAAGTATAGAATATATGATTATCTAGATTTTGGTGGGCGCACTGAGAACTTGTAGTGCTCCCACCCCCCCCCCCCGCTAGTTTGACCACCGACGCCTCTGAAAACAACCTAAAGGTTTCAAATAGGAAGGAGAGAATGTCTTAACCAATTTATTATCTCATTACTGGTCAGTTTTAGACACTTTCCCAGACTTCAGACTTGTGAGAATAAACACTTGCAGCTTCCCGCTAAGAGAAAGAATTTATGTAGGTACAGGTCCATGCAGGAAATACAATAACTCATTGGTACGAAACTTTGCCTTTGAGTTTTTCCCGATAGTGTGTCTGATTTTAGAAAAGGAAACAAAGAATGTGCACTTTATAATCCTTGCGCATATAGTCAGCCAGACAAGAACCACTGTAGTCATTAGTTTGAATTTTCTTTGATCAGTATTCGCACAAATCAAGGCTACTTTATTAGATGTACTGCTAACGTCATTGGTCTCTACACTTAATGAAACATAGTCTCATATCGTCTAAATGTGAAATGTAATAAAAAAATATATACAACGAAGCTGAATGGTACTTTTTCAATGTGGTAAGCTATGAGCCAGAACTTTTGGTAACATTTGGTTACCAGGTCAAAGTAGCTGGGACGACGGTCAAACTGTGAAAATGCTTAAGTCAAATCTTCATTGCGAATGATTGATAAAGTTGAAGGGAAAAAACCGGTTGATATCTACACATAGTATAGTTAACTTCTGATTACCTAGTACTTAGACACATGAATAACTTACGTTTTAAAAAGTATGCAACTGCTTTACAATGTTAAGTGAATTCAAAAAATAAACTTAAGCATACAACAGGAAATAAATTTAGCGAGCACTTAAGTGAAACGGACGAAATGGAACGGTAATGCTATTGATGACAAAAAATATTGATGATGATAAAATACGCAGGAAATTTAGAGATACGAAAATCTTATTTACCTTGCCTTACATATTATTTGGTCAAAAAAATAGACTGGGTGACGCACAAGTGGATGAACTACTTTTTGAAGCATTGAAATATTTCAATTTGTTATACTCATAACTTAGTTTAATTTCATAATTTGTTTCAAAAACATAACACAATTTTTAGAAACTATCATAGTAAGTATAATAAGCTTCCAAAAATTCAATACAGTAAATGTTAGCACACGAGACTAATCTAGTGTGTGCTACTGGCAAGATTTATAAGTAGTATATAAAAAGACGTTCATCGGCATAAAAATATCGAATAGCGGAGAGATAGATTCGACGCCAACGGCAGCAAATGGTTCAGCGTTGTGACAAAACATGGGTGACGAGAAAAGAAGACAAAGAAACACAATACATAGGGGAGAAGTGGCAAGCACAACACGGAAGGTCTGTGCAAATGACAATTTGCAGATAAGGTGTAGTAATAATTTCGCTATACAGAGATACCAAATTCCAAATAAACATTCCGTTACCAAGTCTTTTGTCTTGTGTCGTTACAAATGCACTTTCTTTCGATTTACTTATGCAAGTTTTTCTAATAGGAGACACAGTTACATTTATCAAAAAAATTGGCTAAGTAAGGCGGTCAAGTAAAATTATCTACGTCAGCTGGGCAACTTGTTAATCAAAACGCTACTAAAAAAGAAATAGTAAGACTATAGTGAGTTGAAACGAAGTTCACGTCTTTATATTAGTCAAAAGCGATATCATCATCAACATCCGACACACTGGATTCCCACTCTTCTCCGACAGATTAACGTAAAAATGATCTATCCTAAAACTAGTACATACCTGCTTTGTTTAATCAAATACTAATGTCGACTGTAAGTAGCGTACTGTGGTAGACTCAATATAGTTATTCTAAGCTGAAAATTCTAGAAAAGTCAAGAGCGACACATCATGAGCAACTGCTTTTGGTTTGAACAATGATGCTTCGTTATAAAATACCTCTAGGAGTAACTTTTTCCATGCAACACTTAGAGTAGTGAAATCGCTTTCATTTCATCCTACTTTGGGAATCATCGGCAGTACGCACCCACTGGGATTCGAACCCAAGACCTTCCGGTTACAAGGCAAGCTTGTATACCATCGTCTTTCTTCTATTATTTCTTTGGAAATTCTTCTCTTTCACCTGCTTTAGGATTACATCACTTTTATTCTTCATGTTCGAAAGCATATTCTGACTGACTGAATGATGTGGACCTTTTCACAAAAGTGTATCAACTCAAATTGCCACATTTCGGTAAAGCATACAAGAAGATGGGAAAAATACATCGTGAGGATGCCATATTATGAGCAGGAATACATAAAGAGACAACAATTAAATGATTATCTGTTAATATTCGTAGAATTAGAAAGATGACAGGGCGTGAACATATCTGCACCATGACGGACGATATTTAACCATACCACCAGTACTCTTCTTCGTAGCATTCTCTGGACTGCAACCGTGAGTCATACCAACAGTTGACGATTCATCTGATCCTACTTAACTCTTTTTAAACCTATTATAGCTCACATCGCTTAAGAAGGAAGGTGGATCGACAGGTCAAACCCCATATAATGGAGTTTCTCAACCTCATCTATCAAGTTACTCAGTGAATGGCGGTATCGGTGAGAAGACTAAATATTAATTGCTGACAATGTTTTAATACAGATGTAAAAGGTTTGATTAGCGTTTACCAAATCGAGATTTATGATGCAGGTGTCATATTCCACTACCCATCAAAGTACGTATATACTGTGTAGGAGTTTGCGTGGTTGATGTGCTTGCGAAGCTACATTGAAAGAGAAAGTTAGGAAATACAATACGCACGCCAAGCCATCGCCTTTCACGACGAAGAATGTTAGTTGGAATACAATTAGAAAAGAATTAGGGATGGTCATATGAACACTTGAAACCAACCCGTGAAGTTTTCGGTTGTTAGTTTCAGCCGTATAGGGAGCTTTAAGTTGTCTGGCTTCAGTCGTCAGAATGATAAGAATCAGTAGCGAGAGACCATTAGTTACACAGCTCAAAACAGTTCCCATTGGCGCAGATGTATTCACCCCTCATCTCAATGCGATTCTTCAAAATCCTCACTAATCTTCATTTAAGTGTTCTTCCCTTTGTATATTCTTCTCTATTGCGGTTTCTTTTCATTTCTTTTCTGTATTTTTCTGGTGTGTAGCAACTTGAAACCCTACACTTTTTTCGCCTAGTTATATATCACCAAGGCAGTTAAGTTAATAAAAATTAGAGTATTTAACCTTTGTATAATACAATAAGATAAATGTTAACAGATTTCCTTACCTGCGCAAACGGTACACTTTGTTGGGTGTCATAAAAAAGTACACTATCCTCCAACACTAAACAAAAAAGCCATCGATAATCCAGATTGAACAGTTTCGTACATTGATTTGTAGTGTTCTGATTTAGGAAACTAGTTTGTCTTAATTGAAAAGGTTGAGGACAAAAGCGCACTGCAACCACTGGTTTAGAGCCTGTGGGCAAACTGACTACCGGTCGGGTGAAGTTAGAACGTACAAAAATATGCGCTGCATGTTGTGGAGCGACCGGTGGAATAGCTGCCAGCACGCTGTCGGAATTCTGAGCACCATTATTTGACGTTTGCATCTCTGCGAATTGAGCCTCCTCAAGGTTTCCCGACGGGCAAACAAGAAATAAACCATCTGGACTAAAAGTTAATCGTCGGAAAAATGACTTCCAGGAATCATCCTAAAAAAATAAACAAATCAAGCATAAGCCGAAGTTGTAATTCACACTTCAGTAGAAACAAAGCGAACAGAAACAAGGTTACACTTTTTCTAAAAACTACACCCTCATAAAACAGATGGCAATGAACATGAAGTTATGAAGTATATGGCTGTGCGTGATACAATGTTCATTGAAACTAAAAATGTAAATCCTGTTTGTGTGGAGGAGAAGACACATGGATCAATCAATGATACAAACTACACTGTCCTATACCAAAGGTAAAAGTGATGATGATCATCAACCTTCCCACTAATTTGTCGATGATATTAAGAAAATACACGAGAAGTTTGGAATTTAATTTCAAGATGCCTAAGAAGATTGTGGGGTATCGGTGGCATAGCGGTTAGGATGCTCGCCGACCATGCACATGCTCCGGAGTTAGATCCCCAGCCGACGCACTCCTTTATCTCGCTAAGCCAGAAATAATGTTGGTAAAGAGGAAAGGTTGGGCATGAGGCTAGTAACCTCATCCTGTAAAAATTAAACACTGCTACAGAAACTTCTAGACACTAGTTCGAGGCCCTATGTTCCACTGGGAACGTGAAGAGAAAAAAATATGAAGATTGTGAACAACTCTATGAATGATGGCAAATATTATTTTTAGCCAGTATATACAATCCGTTAATTCTGATAAAGACACTTGCAACTTAAGCAAAGAACTAGTAGTGACGTCCAGAGCTATGCCTTGAGGCAAATAAATGCACCTCTTATTGGAATAAACACAAGTTTAAGGAACTATCTAGCCGACAGACCTACCAAGGTAAACCAGTCTTTAGGTGATAAAAGGTAAAGCTGTTTGTATTTCTGTTCTAGTGCAGCAAATGAAACCCAAACAAACGTAAAGGTAGATCAATGGTGTGAAACATTCTTGAAATAACACCAAGTATCGTGTTATGATATAAAGCGGTGATAGAAAAAAAATAATGGAAAAGAAAAAACCTATGTACATAAAAATATATCACATTTGGAGGACTGCAACTATATTGATCTGCTTAGTTTTGGTTGTCTAACTTATCAGACAGCCTATAACGATATTTTCATACGGCCGTTTTCTCTTCGTTTTCAATACTTTTTCTATCTCTCTTATTTTCGCAAATTATTGACCATTACCTCATTCAGAATACAAAAAGCATAAAATGGATGATGGATTCTTTCACAATACACATAACTGAGCAAGGCAGAGTAGGTATTTTCAATCTCACGATGCGAATTGTATGTGTGATATTACAACTGCTCTCGAGTCATATTCTCAATACTCTGTTAATTCAGTTTGTCCTGTGAAACTCATATTTTCCTAATTGAAATATGCAGCGCACATCAGCTATTCGTGCGTCGGTGGCGTAGTGGTTAGGACCATGAACATGGTCCGGGGTTCGATCCTCGGCCGACGCACTCCTTTACCTCGCTGAGCCAGAAATAATGCTGGTAAAGAGGGAAGGTTGGGCATGAGGTTAGCAACCCCATCCTGTAAAATAAACACTGCTACAGAAACTTCAAGCCACTAGCTTGAAGCCCTATGTTCCACTGGGAACATGAAGGGGAAAAAAGGCATGAGCCATAGTTACTGTAATATGCACTAATAAAGCTGGTGAAAAAAAACCCACTATGTTTGAACTCTTGAAGTACTTTTACGACAATCAAGTGTTCATAGTTAGCAAGTTCTAACAGTTCAACTCCTAGGAGAAACATGGTATGTATTACTAATGAAACCTAAGTAACAAATAATAAAAAAATTCCGTGATAAACATGTAAGGTGTTAACTATTAATAAGACACTGACACTTATCGCAACACGTCACACTAGAGTTAGATAACCCTTCTGAAGCAATTTAGATAATAGCATGGCCCAGAGGGTACTTTGCCAAGGTACATGAGCTAACTGCAAATTCTACATAACCAGAACTATTTACGACTGCATTTCACTTCATCAATATGTTGCCTTGAAAAATCACCTTAAAATTTCTTCTTTCTACGATAAACTTAAGAGAGTGGTGAGAATCTACTAACAATAAATACAAGAGTATTACTTCAATTATTCATTAGTGTTTTGTTTGAAGTGCTTTTAATGATTTCACATTATCCCACCCTATTTTTTGATATTTCGCAAGTGAATGCATATCTATGATCAAGCTTTTATCTAAATGACCAGAATTAGCTGGGTAGATCAATCTAGATCTACTTAAATCCTTATGTTTTGACACTATCTACTAGTTTGAATTCTTACTCATTACAGTGGTATTTGGTAGATTATATTATACCATGAATAACCCCTCATTTAAGCACTAATAAAAACAAAACAAGTAATTCAGTGAAAAGACTCCTTTCGGTGAATTCACTTTCTTTAGCTGTAAAATCGCATTTATAGATTAAATTTTTCACAAAAAAAGATAACAAAAGACAAGGCCGATCGATGGCTAGACGTGCATGAGCAACACGTGTTCTAACCATCTCAATCCATGTAACTTCATAACGTCATCGATTGGTTCTCACTGCTTACCTAGCACTCGACCGATGCCTAACCTGAATATTACTCACCGTGTTATACCACCATCTAAGACGGGAGATAGAACTCAGACACCTATGATGCAGGACAGCCAGCGAGGCAGCCAATCAGTCAGTCAGGCATTTCATGTCTTCCACTTTCAGTGGCCATGTCTCAGAGGCACAAAAGAAGGAGGACGGGGCGAACTGACTGCTGAGCAGTACCCACGCCCTTTGGTCGACAGCCGGCCGGATGTCGCATTGACACCGGAGATGGCGTAAGTTGGCAGGCATCTGCTAAACGAGCCTTCTGTATCCTCCGCCACTCTGAGATTTCGTCAGCCATCACATTAACCCTCTGGTGTTGGCTGGTGCAACTTCCCAAATAAGTGAAGTAGTCAACATGCTCAGCGGCCACTTCACTCTCTATCTATAAAATAGGAGTTAGTATAGTCCAATTCTGTACCATCATCTTAAATTTGGCGGTAGCGAATCGCGTACCAAACATTCACAGCTTACTGTCCAAAATGTTCAGAAGTCTCTGCAATTCCCTAACGTGTTCACCTAGTAGGACTGTGTCATCTGCATATTCTAAGTCAACGAGATTACTATTCCCTGATGGTAATCAGTCAATCGCTGAGTCACTGAAGTCAGCAGTTAGTGATGAGTCCATCAGTACATCTATGATGACATTAAATAGAAGTGGTGAGAGTGGGCATCTCTGACGGACACCGGTGTTTGTCAACACTTAAGATGATAACTCTCCGTAAGCTCTCACCTCTCTGGATGAGCTACATTACAGTGCCTTGGTCAAGGCGATGTATTTTCTCGGCATCCCCTTCAAAACTAAACATCGCCATAATACCTCTCGGTTGACGGAATCGAATTCCGCTTTCAGGCGAAGGAATATGACAATTGTTGAACGTCTGTATGTGGAGAAAGAAAATTGTTGGCCGAATTTTTGTTCATCGAGTTGACACTCAATATATGCAGTAAAAGTCCCAGATAAGTGAGAAAACAAAGTCATATGTTTACACTGATATGATTATATGAGCAACAAATTGTATTCAAAACATCAATCGGCTGCCAAAAACTGTCGAGATAATATGCCAGAAAGATTTCTAAATACAACCAACAAAGTAGAATTACAAATGAAAACAATTTTATCACGCACGAAACATTCTTATTGAATTCTGTTCGGCTAGTGACAAATAAATAAATAAAATAGTTCTATTCATAAGTTGTATTCCTTGTATGCACATGACAGACACACCAATAAACAGGAAAGGATACACACAAACCGTACACACCCTCTGATTTAATCAGAGAGTATCAATGACAGATAATTCAATGCCACAGAAGATATTTGACCAACTAGACGCGGTGTGAAAGAGAACAGCCACACAGATTAGGAGTATTTATTGAGCGTTCAACAAGGTATGATAACTTTTTTAATTCTCCGCTCTCAGTTTAATTAGACAATACGTCCCTAAATTAGTTTCATAATGACTTCAATTGCACTTTTAGGGAAATTAGTTAACATTACAGGAAAGGTGTTTAATAATTACACGTTGGTCATACAGGATATGGATGAAACTCGATATCACTCGATTTTTTTTTTCGCTGGCCGTCTCAGTCATTCAATATGAAACACAATAACACCACTATGTAGAGATACATAAAGCAGTAGTCAACACGTGTTAACAAATAAAACGTGGATATACATATTAAGCAATAAAAAAGCAAGTGCATGCAAGATACTGTTAGAACATGTTTCAGTTGAACAGCTAGAATAAACCACACTATGGTTAACAACTATAACAGAAATTATAATGATTCTGCTAATTTTACTACTTATAACAAAACCTAGGACGAAATCTTTGTCCAGAAAAGTCATAACACTCGAAACAGTAAAGAGCTTACGCCAGGATTCGATAAATCTACACGATGCCATTCATTGTGAAATACTGAAAGCATATTTATTTAGCACAAGCCCAGAGGAACTACGAGTTACGTTATTCGGGCATATATATATGACTTTAAGTCAAATAATCCATAAAACGACCATCATTCGACTGTGAATAAAACCAGTACATATATATTAACAACTTACCTGGAACAAACGTTGTTTCCCTGCCTTCGATACATGAGCTAAACAATTTTTGGTTCCTGCTCGATATATTCGACAAGCTCGATCGCTACTCAGACTGGCAACATAAAAACCTAGGGGATCCCATGTAACACCTTGGACATAATGTTTGTGATCACGCAAAATCAAAGCTTTAATTCCGGAGTGAATGTTCGTTGCATTTGACACTGTTGTATTCTCCGGTCGGGTGCAGTTTACGTTATCCAAAGCTGTATCACCAACATTCCCCACGTCTTCTACTGCCGTTGCAGGAGATGACGAAGGAGCTAAGTCAAGTTGCCAAACAATAATTGAGTGGTCAACAGACCCAGAAATAAGTGCACGTTCATCAGGCGACCAACAAATATCGTAGATATCTTCCAAATGGCGTCTGATTAAAAGTGCATAAATGATTCACATTACATGAGAAAACAGATATTATCATTGATTATCGACATAAACATTCACATTATATTGGAAATAATTAAAATAACATGGTGTTCTCACTATTTGTGAGAAGGATGACGATGGAAATGTTATCGTTAACTAACACTAGTTATGGAAAAAGACGATATTTGAGTGTACAGCTGTCTTCTCTAATCTTATGTTAAGGCTCTACAGTTACCAATCTATCAATATTATTATACAGTAACCAGTAGGAGGTGGAAATAAAGGTTGATAAGAACCCTTGTTATGCAAGATACAGTCAAATGTGATGGAAGTAGAAATGAACTGCGTAGAGAGAATGTACAATCATGTGGCGTATAAAACATTAGAGAATTAAGAATTTACAAAATTAATACTGGTTTACAGGTGTCAGAATCAGAGAATAAAATAACGGATAGACACTGGTATTCATACCATTACTAGTAATGGTAATATACACATATACACAGTGTAAACTAAGTGTTTTTAAGAGTGTAATGTAGGAAGAGGCAAAAAAGGGCTACATGAGATCTGAAGTTGATCAATTTTGAAGTGACCTTATAGCAGGTCAAGGTAGACATAAAAGTTGGATGCACTTCTAGTTAATCTGTTGATTGAAGGCAACATCACAAATATATACTTTACAAAGGTGAAACAATAGACTGAAACAATTGTACAACCTCAATTAATGCTTCATGTTTTCCTATGTACTACACTCTCAGTTGCGCTTGTAATATCAACTATCTAGCTATTAGAAGAAGGATCAAACTCAGTATCAGTTGGAAGGAATTTCGCTATAAGCATGAGACATAATGACAGCAAAATAATGCCTGGTAGTAACGAGTACCCTTGGTAGCAATTTTTACCATTGTGTTGCATTTAGCTTAGTCAGTGTTGCAACGAAACTTCACCAAACCTAAAATTTCGAGAATAGTTCACAAGCGACTGACAGAACGGATATCTGTTGGTTTTCGTGCGTAAACAACGCAAGGCTAAATGGTGAGAGCTGTATGAATTTATCACAGAGTGAACTATTCCTCGTCAGGAAGTAATCCGTAGGTTATCAACGAACCTATTTATGTTTTTTTTTTATTCACTACTACAATCCGTGTTAACAGAAGTGTTATTCATTTGCATCCCTAAATAACTTTCAACTTTGAGATTTAAAGCAAACACACATGCACACACAAAATTATGAGATTTTATATACACGAAGTTGCAAAGTTGTATGAGTGCCTTGAAATGACTACGAATAATAAATTGTCCTCGACACGTTATCAGTAAATAATACTGTATATCACTATGTTTTTATCAAGTTAAATGATGGAATTCTGCTCTGTCACGGTGCCCAAGTTCTATTAATATGTCAAAGAAATAACATTGGTGCAATGATACTGAATCCGACAACAAATAGAGCAACTGTATTCATCGGCGCTGGGCGATACAAAAGAAGTAAAGTTAAACGTGAAGTATTACTTATTCAAGAGAGAATATCACTTACATCATCTATGGAAAATCAAAACCTCAAAAATGTCAAAGCAGCTTAAGATCACTTGGTTTAATTTTCCCTAGTTTCTATGATTTTTAAAAATGTGGGAATAATAATAATAATAATTATGGAAACTTCCAGTCTAACTTCGCAATAGACTAACAAATCAACTTGCAGCACGAAGTAGAAGTGCAGAAGTTTCGCTTGCGATATTGATTAATAACAGATAGATGTCTATGTAGAAAAGCACCACTGAAATGTTTACGTAATCATTAGCTGAGAAGCAGTAACCTGATTGGACAACTGAATGAAGATCAATAGAAAAACCAAGACATAGACTATTCGAAATATAGGAGGAAAGTCAAAGGAATTTCAGTTGTTGAAACAAAGGGATCTAATATGTCACATGTATTTCATCTTTATATTCCCGTCAGCTATTTACTGCTGCCTTGTGGCGTTTTACCTTGTTCTTTTCAACTATAAAGTGACTCTAAACTAAAATACTACTGTTAAAGAGGATTTCTTCAAGAAATCAGCTAAAGAAACACCGGATAGCTGTATGGTTCTAATACGGGACTACTCAACAACAGTGCGAGTCCTTGATTTTACGCAGCAAACTGTAAGGTTACGTGAGTTGTTCTCGTTTAATATCAGTATTGTATGCGCTTCTGCAGCTTCAACTACTTCAGTCTAAGTAGCTGGATGGTATCGATCAGCCGTCACACAACAATTGTGACTTATGGTCTGGTAACTGAGAATTCTTCTCCAGGGTAAGACAATTCGAACAGCAACTTATGCCAATTTAAAAGAAAACGTGACTATGGTTCAATTCAATTGGTACATGACCTTCTTCATAAGCGAGCTATCTACTAACTCTTACCGGTCATTTCTCCTATTTGCACTACTGGGTTAAGTTCTATTTTCTATTAATCTGTTTAATGAATAAAATGGAACGAAAAATCCATTTTTTAGTTATATTTTCATGACGAAAAGTAGAGTTCCATATTAACGGGTGAACTCTCGTCATTATAAAAAATACGTTAATACTACATTGAATAACAAATGACTGGAAATATACTGGTCATATTATTATTAATAAATTAAACTGGTCAATCAATCAATCAATCAATCGGTTAATAATCAATGAATTTCACAGCTTGGAACAAGTAAAGGTACACATAAAATACCTTTGTTATAAAACACTTTGTACCGATAAGTGGAATACACTTACAAATAAAAGTAGTGCTAACCAGATTGATGAAAATATCGTAACTAATGCATACACACTGACCGCTAATATATATATATATATATATATATATATATATATAAATTGTTTCGACCACATCAAATAACTATACATACAGTGATCCTTTAAAGCTATCCTTATCCTTATTCCCATACAGATTCATGTGTTGTACTTTAAACTAAGGACACAGGTTACATATATCTTACATTACTAAATACTCAGTGGAGTTATGTACATGAGATGAATCTGGCATATGTATGGACTGTGAGAATGCAGATGAAGAGCCGAAAAGAAAAAAAAGATTTTTTTAAATTAACAGAGGTTAATATTCTGTATACTTGTGTATACTTGTCTAATCAATAAAACAAAGTAGTACACCAAAACATTTTGTACATATTTACAGCTTTAGTCAAAATGAAAAGAGTTAGATAAAGGATAGATGTTTTAGAATATATTTATTAAGCTTTTTATTACATCACATGATTTGAATGAACTATTGTGTGATAATTACATTCTTGACTTGAAAGGTGTAGCATTTCCGTAGAAATCTACTTTACGGCTTCTACTATTTAATTCTAATCACTTGGTGGATGTCTTACGAAACATACAGTGCAGAAACTATTCTGTTAATTACTTCACCCACTGGGAACGAAAAATTTTTTTTGCTACTAATCCTCATAGAATTATGTATACGTGTTAAGACAGAACCTAGGCATAAACCAGTTTATAATTCTTGAAGATGTGATTTACCCCAAAAATAAATGATAATGAGTCAATAATAAGATAATGGTAACGACAGTCTGTTTCGTCCTCGATTGGACGGAAGGTAAAACTCTGTGTAGAGGTGTACCACTTCAAGTTCAAAAATTTAAAGCTTCATAAATTCAACAAAATAAGAAATGTAATCAATTCATCTATAGAGAAAAAATGAAGTATGCATATATGAGGATACATGCCATCACAAATGTATAACCGGTTAACCAGAAACACGAAATGTTTTATTCGATAGACAATAGGTAGAGAGAGAGTTTAAACACGTCATCAATCACTACAGAAACTATCTGAAGTCGCCTTATTTTTACAAAACTCAAAATAATGCACTGAACATGATACGATATGAATAATGAATTGTGTTCAAAACATCATCCAGTAAATATTACTATTTCGCTGTGTGTATATATCTAATAAACAAATTAATGTGAAATACACTGAAAAGGTTATTCAACTTGCAAAATATAAGTCACTGTAAGCATCATACTTGAATCTGGTTGGCAGTAGCAGCTTCAGTTTGATCTTATCAGTCGCGTGCTACAATAGGTATACATTTATACTATGGAAAATAAGGGACCTTGACGCGCTTTTCGATGTGTGTTACATCCACTTAGTTAGATAAAACTCTCGTTTCTCTGGTGTTTCTGGCCAGAAATTGGTAGAATTTTTTGTAATTGGTTTGCTTTCGAACACTGATCTTATGGATATAATCTTGTTGACCACTCTTACTTATAACTAAATGTTTGCCATTTTGTGACTCTTAAACAATAATTGTATGTATTATTAGATTTACATGCCCAAGTAGCCTCAAGTCAGTGAATCTCTGGTTGACGTGTTATTTTCGGTAATTGCATTTGACAGTGATATTACTGCAACGGTTTTTGTTGATGTTGTCGCTGCTTTTCCTCTTGTGATTATTTTTATTGCTGTTCTGATTGCTTTACTTCTTTTTTTTTGCTTGTAAAGGGAGTTACCCAAAAAGTCGCTCCTCTATAACTTATGTATTTATGTAACAACCCCCTTCTCAGGTGTGAGGCTAGCAACCCCATTCTGTAAACAAAACTGCAACAGAAACTTCAGTACTATGAGTTTCCCTGCGATAAAAGAAAAAGTCTGTGTGGGCACATGAAGCATCCGCACTATATATGAGATTAGCAAAGCTGCCCAGATTGCAAATGAGATGAAGAGATATGGTATTCAAGTACTGAGAATATGTGAAAGCAGATGGAATGGGAGTGGACTCACCAAATTGTCAATGGGAGAGTCGATGATCTACTCCGGTCACCCAGAAGCCAACCACAAGCACACCGAGGGTGTGGCTATCATGATGTCACCAACGGCAACGAATGCCCTGATACGATGGGGAGCGATCTCGCCCAGGATAATGACCGCCAGACTCAACTCCAAAGGAAGGAAAGTGTCAGTTATACAATGCTATGCACCCACAAACAACGCAGACCTCGAAAAGAAAGAAGAGTTCTACAGGCAACTATAAGCACCAGTGGACAATATTCCAATCGGTGATATTAAAATCCTAATGGGAGACATGAACATCAAACTGGGACCAGACAATACAGGAAGAGAACTCATCGTAGGTAGAGAAGCATTTGGGGAGGTGAGTGAAAATCGAGAACTCCTCGCTGACTTCTGCGCCTTCAATGAAATAGTGATTGGCGGCAGCGTATGCAAGCACAAGGATATCCACAAGGTCACATGGGTGTCACCAGATGGGCGGACCAAAAACCAAATTGACTTAATCTCAATGGTGCTCAAGGGAGTGGAAACGCAGCTTACACAAAAGTAAGAAGAGGAGCAGACGTCGGCTTAGACCATCATCTCATGCAAGGAACACTCCAAATGAAGTTAAAAACTTTCAAGGAAACAGGAGCTGCAGATAGACCAAAACCAAATTCAATACTCAAAAACTAAAGTATCAGGCCATGAGGGATATCTTCACTGAACTCATAAGGGAAAAGGAAGAGACACAAATCAACACTAGCGAAGAGACCAGCGTCGAAAAACATTGGAACAACCTGGAAGCGGTGTGCAGTCAAACCTGCATGGAAGTTCTAGGCAGAAAGAAGAGACAGGATAAACAGTGGCTTACTACGAACACATGGAGACTAACAGAAGAGAGAATGGTGGTGAAACAAAAGATTATCCAGTACGTCGACGAGCAACAAAAACAGGAGTTGAATGCAATCTACAATACACTGAACGAAAGAGTAAAGAAAAGTTCCAGGGAAGACAAAGACAATATTATGAAGCTATGGCAAGTGAAGCAGAACAAGCCACAGTGCAGGCAAAGGAGACCTCGCAACACTCTACCAAACAACTAGTTTCCTATCGCGGAAGAGATCAACACAAATTAAGCTAGTGAAGGATGACAATGGAAAGTCAATCACCAAAGAGGTGGAGCAAAGGAAACACTGGGCTGAATACTTCTAAATCGACCGCCACCTACAACGAGCCAAATAATACCAACAGAGGAAGCAGAACTACCGGTGGACATCAACCCTCTGACGAAAACAGAAATCCTGAAGGCAATAAAGATGCTGAAAACTGGAAAATCAGCTGGACCATACGGAATCCCAGCAGAAGCAATGGAAATGGACCCAGAGACATCAGCAGACTTGATGACACCACTAATAGAGGTGTGGAAAGAGGGCAAGGTGCGGAACACAGGCTACCCATTCAAACTGTAAAAGAAAGGAGACTTGAGTTAATGCAAGAACTGGCGCGGAATTATGCTCCTGTTCACCCCAAGCAAAATATCAAGCCGCATCATCCTGGAGAGAATCAAACACGTCCTGGATGGAAAACTCCGATCGGAACAGACTGGATTCAGGAGAAACAAGTCATGTATTGATCAAATCGCCACATTACGGATCATCATTGAACAGAGCAGTCAGCTCTCTACCTCAACTTTATCGGCTTTGAAAAGTCTTTCGACAGCGTCGATCGAGAGGTGATTTGGAAACTACTTCACTACTACGAGGTGCCACCAACAATTATACACCTCATCCAACAGTTGTACGATAATGCTGCATGCCAAGTAATCCACAACCGGAAACTTACGGAATCCTTCGAAGTGAAGACGGGAGTAAGACAAGCTGGCTGCTTAATATCTCCAATGATTTTCCTGATTGTGGTAGACTGGATAATGCGATAGACAGCGAGCAACAAGGAGACAGGCATAAAATGGATCCACCCAAATCTTGGAGGATCTGGACTTCGCCGATGATATATGTCTGATTTCCCACAAACTGGAAGATATGCAAGTGAAAAGCAACAAGTTGGCAGGAGAAGCAACCAGAGAAGATAGGACTTCAGGTGAGCATAGAGAACACAGAGGGGGTGATAAAGATTCCTGACCAACAGCAACAATCAGCACAAATGGGAGAAATCTGAAAGAAGCAACCCCCTTTACCTACGTGAGAAGCATCGTTTCAACTACAGGCGAAACTGACGAGGATATCAAAGCGAGGATAGGGAAAGCGACGCAAGCTTTCATTACTCTCAAGTCTGTATGGAGATCAACATCACTCAGCATAAAAAATAAGACCCGATTTTTCAACTGCAATGTAGTCATTGCTGCTATACGGATCGGAGACTTGGCACGTCACGAAGAGCACTTCGAACAAACTGCAGAACGTGATTAACAGCTGCCTTCGCTAAATACTTGAAATCAGATGACCAGCAACAGGGATCTCTAGCAATGAGCGAACCAACCAGGAACCAATTGTGCAACAAATATGCAGGAAGAAATGTAGGTGGATTGGCCATAGTCTGGGAAAACCATCGAGTGACATCACACACCAGGCCGTAGCTCGACTAGAACCCGAACGGGAAGCGGCGAGTTGGTCGTCAGTGCGAGGGTGACATGGAGGAGGTCATGTGAAGAGGAGATGAAAGAATATGAGCAGACGTGGAGCCAGGTAGAAGCGTTTGCAGAGAACCGAACGCAATGAAGACGTGTGGCTGAAGCCCTATGTTCCTCTAGCAACTAAAGGAAATAATAATAATAATAATAATAATAATAATAATAATAATAATAATAATAATAATAATATTGAAAATTTAGGCAATTAAATGAGCTTAACACATATAAGTGACAGAGACTATAATATCCGACGAACCTCAAACTTCGACAAGGAATCCAAACCTCAGCATTTAATGCATCATAATCGTCGTCATCTTTCACACTAATTGAGATATCCACCAAAGAAGTTACTCCGTTATTAACTGTTTGATTCGACCATATGATTATGAATAGATCGTCTCCAGCAGACGCAAGGTATTCACCTGTTATGATTAAAATTAAAATAATTGACATGCAATTACAAAATGCTCAAAAGTGTGCAGTATGTTATGATACAAAAGTACTGGTACATAATAAGTCACACAGCAGTCAAAGCTATATTGGAATGTGACAGCTAAAAAGTCCCTAGTTTCATTATCACCCTGGACACACTTTTAAGTCCTGACATCACTCAAATATAATGCAGTCTTCAAAAAAGCATGTTTTATGTAGACGATTGAATTATTTCACAAATGATAAGACGTCAACGTCACTTCCAGCAAAAATTATTTTAAATTCTTGGCTAAATTGAACATGTACTGTAAACATTTTAGAAATACACCTACCTGAGGGTGACCAACGAACAACATTTACAGGTTTTTCATGACGTTTTAAGGAAGCCAAATGCACTAACTGTTTCAATTTCTCATTTTCTGATTTCTGCAGTGTAGTTGTCACTATACTACCGCTACACTGAGATTCTGTTTGTTTTGTTTTTATTGCAGTTGTACCCAACCAGTTCAGCTGCACACGCCATAAACGAACAAAATTATCTCCGCCAGCTGTAGCCAATCGAGTCCAATTTGATTCAGGATCCAAATCTTTAACACTTTTCACATTGATTTCGGCCAGAGGGATTCGGATAGATTTGGAATCATTGCAACCACCACTGATATTGTTATAATTATTATCTAATATATTCCCACGATTCTGTAGATCACATGAGTAAATTGGTAGTGTTTCATGCCAAGCTATTTCAGGAGTTATAAAACGCATACTGGAGTGTTGGCTGAAAGGCAGCAAAGAAAGAGTGTATACATAGGGATTAGATCAGACTTTACTAAGTCAATCTAAGTACCGTCTGAAATTAACTACTGAAAGTGGTGCTACTTATTTCTGTTCAAATTAACAGAATAATTAAAATAGGCAAACAACAAAACTCGATAACTTATTCGGTTTTATATTAGTTTTTCTCACCACTATACATCCCCCTCGGTTGTGTGAGGGTATTTTATTCCCTAATTCTGACACTGGATATACAATCAATAGATTATACATCTAAAACCTGAGATGAAGTTGTGATAAGACAGTTAAATCCTAAGACAGGCAGATAAGTACCTGGTTGCTTCAGAGTTTGCCATATTACTGTCGAACTTTGGAGATATGTTAAAATTTCAAAACTTAACAATGTTTTCGATGGAGTAGTCAGCTGTCTTTATTTCTCCATCATTACGCAATTACCACATCATATATATTTCTACAGCGAAAATCCGCTGCTGTAGCACAAACATTTACATGCCTAGTTAGGGTTTGTGATGACACAGCTGCTAAAGTTGAAGAAACTGGAGTGGAAGTAAAAAGCCGACAGCTTAGTTCAGCGAACCAAATAGTCAAAATGCAAACGAAAATATGATCTTATTTAAATTAAAAATACGGTTTACCACGTTGTTCACTTAATAAAAGTACACGAGTTAATCAATTTTCTAGTCAGTTATATAATCAATCAATCAATCGATCAATGAATCGAGTGAAAACAGAGGACTATAGATACATAGTACTGAAGACTATTCATTCCATTTAACTTCCGTTTTCTATTTTACAGTTTAGTAGAAAAACAAATTATCATAATAACACTAGAGATTAGATGAAAGTATAAAACACATTGATCATATGACTTAAAATAAGAGAACTCATACACACAACACTAAAATCAAAAAGTGTAAAAATTAGAAAAGAGCGTACATAAAAACCAAATGGACTATATGGATATCAACTTACTTAAACATGAAAAGCAACTACCTGATCAACTGATCGATTGCTTCAACCTTATTCATACACTGGAGTGTATACTTTACTTTACTTATGTTGAAGATCAGTATTACTGACTGACCGTAGAAAATACGCATAAATGAAAAGTAGTCAAAATCGTGATACAATTTCTACACTTCAACGACTAATGTAAAAAAGTTACAATAACCAAATTTCGTGAACAAGAGCAACTGTAATCTGTACTAAATCAATCCTATTTAAGTTACAATTGAAAGCTTGCAGTACTAGTTTGCAAGATGATTGAAAGTAAAGTATTATTAGGACAGAGAGCTAGCTAGGTGGTTATAATGACATACTAGACTCAACAACAAGTTCTATTATTCTTTTAATAATAAGAATTTATCGAGGTTGTCAAAAAAGGATAACAACGTTGATTCAATATCAGTCAGTCTAGGAAAACTTTGAAAAGTTATAATACATCAAAATAAGAGAATAGAAGTGTAAAGACTCTGCAATAGAAAAATGTGAGTAGCAGAAAGAAATAACTGACTAAACATTAGTGAAAATGCTAGTGATCTTGGATGGGCTATAACGTGGTTGGACGTTGATGCTATACAACAAGAAAGCCAGCAGTGGTGACTCCTCCTTCTGATTAAGCAGTCATGAAAAATTTAGACATAAACCTGTCTTTCAGTTCGCAGTTACCAGTGGTTAGCTTCTGTGTATGAGAATACATACGTGTTAACATCCAAACAGATTGCATGTATATGGTCTAAAGCAGACCTCAGTTTGCCCCTGAGCTACAGTGAAGGACATTAATGTCCAGAATGCAAGCATATGTGAAGTGTTAGCTATCCACTTATTGCCAATGAAACACATTTGGACTTGGTCAGTAGTTTACACTTTCTCTATAAATGAACAGTGCTGCAATTACACTGAGTGCACTAACCAACATATCAATATTTCTTTGGATAGTAGAAAGATAAAGATGAAAAATATACTTAGACAAGCAGTGCACCTAAGGGATTTTTAAAAATAAAATTTATGGAGGAGAGGTACACAGGGAATAGTAATAATTTCTATTACTGAACAATCGAAATAATTTATCTTTACCCATTCGAACATACAAACTAGTTCCAAATAATGTGATATAATATAGTTGAATATTAGCTTCATTTATTCGATGTAGTACACGGTTTTCTCAGAAAAATAGAAAGGGATGAGACTACACAGACCCGGTCAGATGCTGATAATCACGCTATATATATATATATATATATATATATATATATATATAAAGACGTAGCCGAAGCAAAATAATTTGATAAACCAGAAAGCATACTGGGGTTACGAATGTATCATTAACATTTAAAACACCATACTTTGGATAATGTTGAATGAGTAATACACACTGAATGTATCCAGCAAGCTATTATGAATGATTTGCTGTGTGGAAAAATGCAAACAATAGCTTTCTAATTTATATTAAGCCTTTTGGGGTATTCAAATATCTGCGGGCAACTCAATGTTTTTCTTAGCCTTTATGGTGATACGGTATTTTGGATTCACTGTTCTACAAGTATAATGTGAAGTCGATAAAGTGTCATTTTCAGGATAATCTAGAAGATATTGAACACTATAATTCGACTGGAACATGATGAAAATCCTTCAATATTCTCAGAATAATTATACAGCATTGACAATGTTTATTCTCATCACTGTAAGGCGTTAAGTAATTGATTAATACTTGGTTTTCTGATGTAAAATGCTTCCACTTATACTTTGTATTAACCTACGATTGCATACAAGACAAATAAGTCCGATTACTCCATGCCATAGCTCTTATCATCACCTATGAAAAGGGATATATATATATATATATAGCTGCATACATAAAAGGATATAAAATTTACAGCGATACGAATGAATAGACCGCTGGAATAATTTTAAAAAGTAAAACACAAGTGTCTGCTTTATAAGAAAATAATAATCATAATATATACATATTCATACAAATAAGCATACAAACTAAATAGAAAAATGTCAAGACACTGTTATTAGTCAACTTTATTACTTTTATCATTAACATTGAATGATACGGTTTTAATTTTTATTAACAATCAACTTTAATTTTGTCGCAAATGCGTAAAACAGGCATGACAATTTTAGCACATTGTTGAATAAATAAATAAATATTAAATTGGTTTTGGAAGAGAAAACATAAGAAACACATAACATCACAGAAATAAAAGAAATAAAAATTTCTGACCATCAAAGTGAGTACGTGTCAAGTGAGATCGATGAGCCTACCATAATCATTATTGTACGACAGAGAGAGAAAGAGAGAGAACAATTTACAATTTAAGATAACGGCGAACAATTTAGCAACATAAAACGGTATGGTTTTTTTTTTCTTTTCGTTGGCGCTAAGCAGTACAAATATGCGCACAAACAGTTAAACAATTAGACATGTAAGGAAGCAACAACAAACGGTTAAAGTGTGAACGTCAGGATAAAAACTTTTATTGTAGAACTGAGAAAACATCTTTGTCTCTCTTTCTCTCTTCTTCCCACTCTCTTCAACTGATATTCGTATAAAAATGAAAGCAGAAAGGTTTAAAACAACAGAATATCTTGAGTGAAAGCTAGTAACACTCTACATTCATATATGCATATATTATGTTATATTATTATATTATTATTATATTACTTAAACAATAATTTCTGAATACAAAAAAATATCAAAGAGAGGGACAGGGACAGAGACAAAAACAGAAGATAAAAGTACTTGGTAGGTATCCGTACACACTTGACTCGAAAGAAAGAAAAATTAAAAGAATTTAATTTACAGGAATATACGTCAAGCGCAAATAAATTAAAAAGTGAAAACATAAATTTAGACACAAACATACAGGGTAGTAGCTTTCATTGGATAGATCACAGTAACTGAATACGATATGAATCGCTAATCAAATGATGAAGAAAACACTTTCGGGGAGTTCTATGTCCGTCAAATAAAACTAAAAAAAGCAAACTACTACATAATTTCGGTAAAGTGACTCAGTTATGTGAATGTAATTAAAATATTATAAGACAATAATCCATGCGTCAAGGAAAAATTAAAATTAAAATACCCAGTATAGATGAGTAATTTAAAATCGTGAAGCAGAGATAAAACTTGTACGATATGTTACAATTAGAGTGATAAGGTAGGAATGAAGAAGATAGAGCTAATACATTGTTGTGCTCAGCGTGTCGCTTAAGAGAAGACAAAACAAATATTATCTTTCTTTTTTTTTAGTAAGAATGCTGTACACAATAAATATTTATCAATAAGATATTTCTACTGCATATTAAGTTCGACAGCTTGGAGGTGTAACACATCGCGCATCGTCTTCTTCATCCCCATCTTCAAAATCTAATTGCTTTTGTATATCTTTGCAACTGATCACAATTGTTGAGAATCGTTTTTCTGATGCAGAACTTCGATTACTATCAGGGGACAAAGAGGATGGCATTCTGTTGTAAAAGAATGCATTTTGTTGTGGACTGGCAGCAGCTGGATAAATTGGCTTAACAAAACGATCACTGCTGATGGAGGATGTCGTTGGTGTAGATGGCGAGTTTGAAGCTTGAATTCCCTGAATTTCTGAGGTACTTAAATTGCTGATTGGAGAGCAGCAACGGCCGGGACAGTTACGCGTACTACCTGTATAAGAGGAATTATGAAGTGATGTAGACAATGATCGACCACCTGATGCATCGCCTGAACAAGAATTAAGTGGTTGACCACATTCACGACAAACTCGCGAACCACTAACGCTAGCAGCAACCGCAACAGCAAATGCATGACCAGGACCATACAGAGATGAAGGCGTATTGTTATGAACATGAGGCAGAAATGGTGGTGTACAATCAGAAATTGTTCTTAAACGGGAGGTACGACTAGCTTCGTTAAATTGCCTATGAAACACAAGATAAAACGCGTTAGCAAATCTTATCGGCAAAATAAATGAATATACATAAGAATGGTATGAACGATAAGTAAGAATAGTGAAACAAGTCAATGTTTGGGAAAACCAAAGTTTATCAGTGAATGAAAACACTGAGTTTACACAAAATTCATCACATATGATGGCAAATTGTGTGTAACCGTGCTATAATTACTTGGTTCTACCTCATTCATACCACAACGACCGTGATGGTTGCAATAACATCAGCTACGATTTAACACAGCAATATATATATATATATACATATTATTGAGTTTGTCTGTTTTCGACATTGAACTTTGCACCGATGTGCAGCAGTTCAAGTCGCCACTCTCCATGTAGCACACAAAGCAAGAGAAGAAAGTGGAAGAAATGCACAATAGAGGACGTACACACGGATATGAGACAAAGGAATAGTAATAACGAAGAACAGGCTAGTTTCATTGGAAATTATAAGTCACAAGGAGTGGATGCATCTGCGCAAGCCATTGAGAACAATCTTGAGCCACATCACCGATTGTCTCCAGACATTGGATTTTACCGTCCCGATGACCCTAACCAGGAAGTCTACACCTTCCTACGTGACTTAGACTAACTGTTGTAGATTTCATTGACTGGTGCCATGTTTTCGTTTGACCGCCGCTAGCTCTTTTCCAGCCTGGCCTTATATCAGCTAACATTCCCCATCGAGGAAGGCGATGACTAGGCATAAGTAATGCATGTCCTAACCATCTCAGTCGATGTAATTCCACAGTTTCGTCGACTGATTTCCCCGCCTTACCTAGCACTAGACGTCTAACCTCAATACTGCTCACCTTATTATACCACTTCACGCGGGAGATAGAACGTAGAAACCTGTGATCAAAGACAGCTACCTTTTTCATGTCTTCCACTTTCAATGGCCAGGTCTCACAGCACTAAAGGACGGAGTGGACTGCTGAGCAGTACCCCACCCCACTTTGGTCGACAGCCTGACATCACGTTTAGGCCAGAGACGGTGTAAACTGGCATATGTGGGACCGGCCAGAAAACTAGCGAGCTAGCTAGTTAACTAGGCGAGGTTTATATATATATATAGAGAGAGAAGCAAATTAGTAATTTAAAATAGGCTTTGCACCATACTTTAGGTAATTATTGAGTGTCTTCAACCAACATGTAAAGTATACAGTGTAACAACAACGTCAAGTAGGTAACAGAAAGAGATACTAAAGCATACCTTTCATCCTCCATTTCTAAACTTGATTCACTTTCACTCAACTGTCTGGACAATGCTTCACGCCTTTCTTTTTCGACTTGAAGTAGCTTTCTTAAGCGACGATTTTCCTCAGCAACTGATTTTTCTTCTGATTCATATTCAGGCATTTTACAGGCGGACTCTGCTTCATAACGTTGAAGTAGCTGACGAAGACGACATACTTCATCACGCAAGCGATTAACATATGAGGTTGAAATGACATGAACTGCAGTACTATGAGCAGTATCTTGTGTCTGGTTAGAAACAGAATGGTCTTGAGTCGTAAGTACATTATTCACAGAAGTTGTTGAAAGACAGCTTGAGGAATGAGGATGATTCGAAATAGCGGGCAAAGATTGAAGACTTCCACTGGGACTGGCTGCACCACTTGCATTGGGGTCTACAAATAAGAGTATGCTTAGATAATAATAATAATAATAATAACAGGAGTAACAAATACGATTACACAGTCTAGGGTATAACCTCTTAGAGATTTGTATGAAGTGATATTCATATTAACAAGTTTAATAAAACTTGGTGTTCTGATCTAAAAATTAAAAACATGAAAGCTGATGTGAAGCCACTATTAATCTACTTATCTACAACATTTGCAGTTATTTGACTATGATCAATTGTAATGTTACTTTATTCAAGGATACATCTGGATCTGCAGAAAAAAGACAATACTTAAGGAAAACAGTTACATGACTAGGTGTCATTTCAGATTACTCACCCACCGAAACTATCCTCCCTTCAATAACACCTCATCAGGGACTGACCACTTCCTTACTTTCTGCATTCAGTCTCAAGGTTACTGAATAATAAACAACCTGGATGCAGATGGATGACACATTGAGGCAGTAGGGAGATGAAATATATAGTAAAAAATAAACAAACTAATGACTGCAGGAATTACGTGACAAAATTGAAATAATTTATGGTCATCTATATGTTATCCCACACGCTTACACATAGTTTATTGTTTACTGGCCCGAGGAGTAAATGTTATAAGCAAAAAGTTGATCAAACAACGGTAACCCCGTGAAATGACGAGTATATGTGGTGGTAAATTACGACTTCCTGGGAGTGATTGGAGAGGTCATGCGACCATGTAGCTAAAAACATTATCAGATATGGCTCAATAACGAAAACAATCGCGGATATGCTAAGATCTCCTCTATCCTTTACTACCTGACAGTGAAAAAACGTTCTCTAAATTATTATTATAAGGCATTCAACTGCACTGATCAAAGCACTCTGCTAGAACTCATGGAGCCAGTCACGTGAGAGCCTACGGAGAGTTATCATATCAAGTGGTGACAAACAGCGTTGTCCATCAGAGATGACCACTGCCCCTATTCCTATTTAATGTCATCATAGATGTATCAATGTACTTAACACTAACTGCTGACTTCAGTGACTCAGCGATTGACTTATTACCATCAGGGAATAGTAATCTCGTTGACTTAGAATATACCGATGACACAAACCTACTAGGTGAACACGTTAGGGAATTGCAGAGATTTCTGAACATTTTGGACAGTAAGCTGTGAATGTTTGGTACGCGATTCGCTACCGCCAAATTTAAGATGATGGTACAGAATTGGACTATACTGACTCCTATTTTATAGATAAAGAGTGAAGTGGCCGCTGAGCATGTTGACTACTTCACTTATTTGGGAAGTCGCACCAGCCAACGCCAGCCGGTTGATATGATGGCTGACGAATTCTCAGAATGGCGGAGGATACAGAAGGCTCGTTTGGCAGATGCCTGCCAACTTACGCCATCTCCGGTGTCAATGCGACATCCGGCCGGCTGTCGACCAAAGGGCGTGGGTACTGCTCACCAGTCAGTTCGCTCCGTCCTCCTTCTTTTGTGCCTCTGAGACATGGCCACTGAAAGTGGAAGACATGAAATGCCTGACTGACTGATTGGCTGCCTCGCTGGCTGTCCTGCATCATAGGTGTCTGAGTTCTATCTCCCGTCTTAGATGGTAGTAAAACACGGTGAGTAATATTCAGGTTAGGCACCCGTCGAGTGCTAGGTAAGCAGTGAGAATCAATCGACGACGCTATGAAGTTACATGGATTGAGATGGTTAGAACACGTGTTACGCATGCACGTCTAGATATCGATCGCCCTTGTTGATCGATCGGCGATGTTAGCTAGCTGACATAGGATGGATAAGGTTGGAAAAGAGCTAGTGGTGGTCAAACCGAGACATGGCTTCATCAGTCAATCAAATCCACAACAGTTAGTTTAAGGCAGTCAGTCAGCCAGCCAGCCAGTCACGTAGGGAGGTGTAGACTTCCTGACTGGTTGTGGTCATCAGGATGGGAAAACCAGTGGTTGTAGACAGTTGGTGATGTGGCTCAAAGTAGTTGTCAATGCATAGCGCTGATGCATTCACTCTTGGTGATTTATCCTATCCAGTAAAATTCTATTTTTCTTCCATATTACTATTCCTTTTAATCCCAGCAGAGGCATTGAAAGTGGACCCAGAGACAACAGCGGATTTGATGACGCCACTACTGGAGAAGGTGTGGAAAGAAGGCAAAGTACCCGAGGATTGGAAGAAAGGATACTTATTCAAACTACCAAAGAAAGGGGACAAAGGTCAATGCAAGAACTGGTGCGGCATTATGCTCCTGTCCATCCCAAGCAAAATACCAAGCCGCATTATCCTGAAGAGAATCAAACACGCCCACCTGGATGAAAAACTTCGACCGAAACAGGCTGTATCAAGGAGAAACAAGTCATGCATTGATCAAATCGCCAAATTACGGATCATCATTAAACAAAGCTTGGAATGGCAGTCACCTCTCTATCTCAACTTCATCGACTTTGAAAAGGCCTTTGACAGCGTCGATCGAGAGGTGATTTGGCAACTACTTCGCTACTACCGTGTGCCACCGACAATTATACATCTCATCCAACAGCTGTACGACAATGCTGCATGCCAAATAATCCACAACGGGAAACTTACGGAATCCTCCGAAGTGAGGACAGGAGTAAGACAAGGCTGGCTGTCTACTATCGCCAATGATTTTCCTGATTGCAGGAAACTGGATAATGCGACAAACAGCGGGCAATGAGGAAACAGGCATAAAGTGGATCCACACAAAAAAGAACTTGGAGGATCTGGACTTCGCCGATGATATATGTCTGATTTCCCACAACCTGGAAGATATGCAAGCGAAAAGCCACAAGTTGGCAGAAGAAGCATCAAAGATAGGACTCCAGGTGAACATAGAGAAAACGGAGGTGATGAAGATCCCTGGCCAACACCAACAACAACAGACAGCAATCAGCATAAATGGGAGGAACCTGAAAGAAACTACCTCCTTTACCTACTTGGGAAGCATTGTTTCAACTACAGACGGAACTGACGAGGATATCAAAGCAAGGATCGGGAAAGCAAGGCAAGCTTTCATTACTCTCAAGTTTGTGGGGAGGTCAACAGCATTCAGCGTCAAAAATAAGATTCGGATTTTCAACTCCAATGTGAAGTCAGTACTACTATACGGATCAGAGACTTGGCGCGTCATAAAGAGCATCTCAAACAAACTACAAACCTTCATTAACAGATGTCTTCGCTCAATACTCAAGATCAGATGGCCGGAAAGGATCAGCAACAAATATCTCTGGGAGCGAACCAACCAGGAACCGATCGTGAAACAAATAGGCAGGAAGAAATGGAGATGGATTGGACACACTCTGAGGAAACCAGCAAGTGACATCACTAGACAAGCCCTCGAGTGGAACCCGAAAGGGAAGCGACGAGTTGGTCGTTCAAGGGTGACCTGGAGGAGATCATGTGAAGAAGAATTGAAAGCGTATGGGCAAACTTGGAGCCAGGTGGAGACTCTAGCAGAGAACCGAACGCAATGGAGACGCATGGCTGAAGCCCTATGTTCCTCTAGGAACTAAAGGAAATAATAATAATAACTATTCCTTTATCGCTCACACTTGTGTTCATTATCTATCTGTCTCTCTTTTGAATCTGTGTTTACCCTCTTGTGTTGCTTTGTGTGCTATATGGAGGGAGTGTGGCAAGTTGAACTGCTGCACATCTGTGCAAACTTCTATGTTAAAACCAGTCAGTCAGTTATCCCAACCCATTTTTCCATCTTTTTATTCAACTATTTTTTCTGTTCCCCTAATAAAGTTGGATTATTTTTCGAGGTTCATTTCTAGGTGTCCATGGTTTACAAAGTACGTAGTATATAAAAAAATTTTACATCATGTTCAACTTAGTCCTGTCAGTTATGAAGCCAGTGGGTGTTTTTCTTAGAGTAATAGACTATTTTACCAAGCTTGGGGGTAACCATTTTGTGAAGAAAAATACATATTTAAATGTAGATTTTAGTGCACAAATGCAGTGAGGATTAATATCTATGTCAAAACACGTGTTTGGAATAAAGATATCGTTTATCACTGGTAGCATAGCAAGGAGTAACTGATAAGATAATAAAAATATAAAGAATGTTTATAATCTAATGACTAGTGTCACCTTCTTTGCAGCCAAATCAGAATCTATATAAAATTTAATACATAAAGCTACAAATGATGGTACTTATTGACTTGCTTATTGAGAAATGTACATGTAAAAATACCTCAGATACGTTAAATGATGGAGACTGACTGATTGACTTTTCCTTTTTACCTAAAACTACGCTAAATTTCACTATTGCCTACATTGTGTTTTCACCTTATATGAACAACCAAATGAAGAGATAAATCCTGTCACCTTTTCATCACAGTCACACCTCACGGCCTCAATACAAAATAAAATACGGGTTTCATCTTAGCCATTCATCTTCCAACACTACCACATCAGTAGTTAAATCATAAATATAGTCTGCTTGACCTTGCGAAAGAACATTCATATAGAATTCCAAGAAATCTAACCAGAAACAGAATGTAAAATCAATAATGGCAGTGAAAAAGATTAAGGCTCATAATGTTAACTACCTAAAGCATCAATATCCATAGGACTTTGTGGTGGTAATGGGAAGGGTGCGCCGTTACATTCTGATACACTTGGCTTTCGGCAGACATCGTCATTTAAAATGGATGAACTTTGATTTGACTGAGGAACTTTTTCTTCACCAGCAGATGAAACGGAAACTTTACCAGGAGAAATAGGAGAGGTGGTTGTTGATAATGAGACAGCGACTGAACCAGAAGGTGAAGCTTGCAATGGATCGGCATGTTGTCTGAAGGAGCTACGCAAACTTCCGGGCCCGCTACTGGTAGGTCGAGGAATTGCTGAATTACCAGGTAAACTAATACCATCTGAATTGAAGCTAAGATTTTCGCATAATGACAAATTTGGCAAAGGAGCCCCAACAGTTTCAAGTTTTTCCTAGGAAAAAAAAGAATTTGATTCCCAAATTATCATATGCCATAAAATCAAAATAAATCTGATATGGAGATATTATTAACGTACACTTGGTTATTCACACGAAAAATGTCGGTTAAAGTAGATGCATGAAGAAAAATGAAATGGCAATTTTGAAAATAACACTTTCAGTAAGTAAAAATGAAAGGTTTGAAATACTGTTCACCTGATTTTATTGTATTTTTATATTATTATTATTGTTCCCTTGGGTTCCTAGTGGAACATAGGGCTTCAACTGCACGTCTCCACTTGCTTCTGTCTTCTGTTGTACTTTTCACTTGCATCCATGTTAATCCATACTGTTTCAGTTCCTCATCACACGATCTCCTCCATGTCACCCTTGGACGTCCCACTCGCCGCTTCCCTTTCGGGTTCCACTCTACCTATGGCCTGACGCGCGATGTCACCCAACGGCCTCCTCAGCGAGTGTCCAATCCATCTCCACTTTCTCCTGCATATTTGTTGGGCGATTGGTTCTTGTTTTGTTTGTTCCCATAGCTTCTTGTTTGTGATTCTTTCCGGCCATCTAATCTTCAGTATAGAACGAAGACAGTTATTGATAAAGGTCTGCAACCTGTTGTTCCTAATTATTCATGTATAATGCCCAACCAGGCATTAATGAAAACAAAGCACGTAGGTCAGCGAAGAGTCTCTTTTCGGCGAATTCATTTTCTTAGCTGTACAATCGCAAATATATTTGTGTTATTTTGCATAATAATAATAATAATGATAATAATAATAATTTGCTTTATTCCAAAAACAGTACTAATGATACAGCAAGGAATTTTCAGCATTCAGTACAATATTGCATCTAATTTACTCAAAAACGACAACAACAAAAAATAAATAAACGAAATAATCATTACATAATAATGATAACAAAACGTTTTTATAGCAGCTATGTAGCAATTACAGTATACGATAAGGAGAAAAATACGCATAAAGTATAAAATTATAGTAATAATAGTAATAACAACTAAAATAAAAATAGCAAAGTTATAATTAAACGATAGAAAGGGTGACACCATAAAATTACAGAAAGATGAACAATGAAAGGGTCGATTCACTATGCTAATTACATAGTAACTTATATGTTTCACGTCTAACAGAGTCTTCATCACATAAAATACGGGCTAAATACGATATTGTAGAATTTTTGTACTCAGTGGTACGAGCATATAATTTCTTATATTGACTTCTCGTTCTACCTGATGAGATACAAGGGGATAGTTGTGAATAAAGAGGGTGCAGAGGGTCTGACAGTACGGCCTTTGCCCACGTTGTACAGGAATTTACGTGTCTCTCGACTATAGTATTGGCGAGCTCACGCAATGTATGTATACATTAAGTTTGTCAAACAAAATACAATTGGTTGTAGTTATTTTAACTAAACAGGTGAAGATTGGTAATCGGAGTTACGTAATACGTGACCATTCACATAGAAAAACCGGAGCTGCGCATACAAAAGAGGATTACTCAACCACTTCTACTGTCTTCGTAACAACTTTTTTGATTTGATTTTTTTGTTTCTTCGCCTGTTCTTTAATTGCTTATAATTCTTGTATTCATTTAGAACTTTTACGTAATTTCGTATTATCTGCTTCGTTCCTATGTGCATCCTGAGTAAAACTCACTCATCAAACTATTCATATTATTACATAACTTCTTTCAACAACTGTTTGTGACAACTCATCACCTTTGTTACTGCCCTTATTGCACTAACACCTAATTTTCTTGACTTACTTACTTTACTTCAGCTATCTCCTACGGGAGGATGAGCCGGCTTCATGAACATCTCAAATCATCGCTGCCCAGGCGCGGCGATCTGATGTGTAAGAGAGTTCATGAAGTTTCATGGGAATTTGGTACGAGTGATGTCCCCAGAATCGCTCGGCCTTTTGTTTGAGAGTGCAGCTCTAGCCTTTACACAACCAAGTGTGACCTACAAGGCAGCAGGAGTGGAGTAGGGAGTCCACTATCCATTGGCAGCCAGTGACCGGAGTTCGGTTTATACGCCTTTTTGAATGGGGCCAGACATCCAGGACATCCAACAAGCCCTTTGTCCATACGTCTGCCGGTGGGCTCCAGTGAGCTTCATACGCCAGTCGTTGGAGGTTTGGAATCAGGGCTTAACCATCTCCCCTAGACTGTCATCCAATGGACAGTCAACCCGGTGAAGAGCACCGGGCATCCGCTTTCGCCCTCTCTCCGCCACGTGAAGGCAGTGAGTAGGACTTCCTCAGGAGAGGCTATGTAAGATGCCCGGTCATATGGGAGAATTTCAAGGTGTGCGGAGGGGTGGCCAACCTGCAGCGCAAGGCACCCACCCCCGACCATCCTGAGGCTTTGGACTGATTTTGTATTACGTAACTCCAATTACCAATCTTCACCTGTTTAGTTAAAATAACTATAACCAATTGTATTTTATTTGACAAACTTATTGTACACATACATACAAAATAACACATATATATTTGCGATTGTACAGCTAAGAAAATGAATTCGCCGAAAAGAGACTCTTCGCTGATCTACGTGTTTTGTTTTCATTAATGTTCCTAATTACTCTTTACCCCGTGAATACTGTAATATATTGAAAATATTCACACTAACAACTTGATAACGTGTAACAAACAGAGATTAAGGTGTATATTATTTCATTCTAATAGTTTTCCAGTACAATTGAATCTAAATTATACTGAAAATTGTTTACGAAGTAACTGACGTAATGAAACACACTAAACTAACAAGCAGCCATACAATCCACCGCCATAATGCTGACTAGTGGATTCAACCGAGATAAACGGAAAACAAAAGCTCAGTGATGATCTCATACATAGCAATGCTGAGAACACAACTAACTCGGTATCATACTTGAATTCGACAACTTAAAATGAAAATAAAGAAATAAAATAAATCCTATTGATTGGTAATGGGCCATGGGGGCTTAAATACTGCATTAATCGGTAGAAATATTAGTAATTTACCTTTTAAGCCATTGAAATGGCAGTTACGCATCGCGTAAAATAATTCCAGCTTAACGACAGGAGCATGGGAAAATTTTAAATTCAAAATAACACCCTATAGAGCAAGTTTATAACATATCTTAACAATGACACTTATTGTAGTGCTGCTATGTTTACGCAATGACATAATTAAAATACTACTTGGATATTAGAAGATTTTTATGTGGTCTTTAGTTGGACGGCTTCAGCAGTCTCGACAGTCAGTGACAACAAATATTGCTTCATAGTCATATCTAAGCTCCAGGTTTCAAAGTGAAACACATCAAATTGCATTTTCATGATTTTATGCTCATATATGCAACCTACCACATCATTAATTATTCTCAATTGTGTTCAAGTAGAACTCATTCATACTGGGGGTATTAAGGTTATACCAAACAGTCACCCTACCCAATGTTTGTCAAATAAAATCTGGCTCTCAAATCTTATTAATCAAATGAATAACTCTTCGAAACTCGAAATGGTTTGTTGTGAACCAGCCAATGAATAACTATCATACTGCTCTCTTTCAGGTGCTTCGATAAAAATTCAAATCTATGCTGTAGGTTTGCATCAGCATGAAAATCTCATCCGTGTGTCCTCTTCAACGTTTCTTCTGAACTACTATTTACTCCTTTTAACCTATACCACTGTGATTCATTACAGTTCCTTCATTTTCCTTGACTTCGTAATTATCGCACAACATTGTTCCTAACTTATGACCAAGATGATGTTAGCTTATAGAAAGTTTTCGGACTATTGGTAGTGCAGGGATAGCAATCTTGCAATAAAGCAAACGACAATCATCCATGTCAGGTTGAATAAATCTATAAGATTGGAGAGATCTTGATAGTTCTGTACGCCTTTACACCGTCCCAGCTTACGCGTCCGGTAACTGCAGTTCGAACGAAGATTATTTCAATGAGAAATTTCTCAATTTCAACAACGACAGAAATGAACATATTTTCGGGATAAAAGATCATTATGCTGAGTAACACCACTAGCCTGCAGTGAACAAATAACTTAGTAATGAGACTTCTGGAAGCACTTAGGCATTTGTACATTACGCTCTTATGTGAAGACATTGGTCCACTCGCTCAAACAAGATAAAAAAATCGTAAAATTCTTGGTAATAAAATTACTACCGTCAGCTAAGATTTAAAAAAAAAAAGAAGAAATTCTCGAAACAACATATCTGTTATAGTGTGACATCAGTTTGCAAAGACATGACTGGTAATCGACCAATCCACCGAAATTACGATACTCCTGACCGATTAGGTGATAAAATCACAGAGACCAATAAATCAAACTTATAGATCAGTTTTATGAAAGGCATTATTAGAAGAGATAAGAATAACGTTGACACTATAGGTAAACTGTACGCATCGAATTATCATCACTACAAAATGGAAACTATTTCTCCTCACAGTCAGGTGATAAGCAAACAAATGTAACACATGAGCAAACCGGAAATGCCGACTTTACCTTTACCCCTAAAGCTACCTGTGTAAACTGAGAATCGACAGAAACAACATATTTGCAAATGAAGTCAGGGGACGTTGAGTCGATAGAAATATTAGTTACTTCGCAACGACATGTTCAGAGGTAATAATTTTTACGCGTGCTATTATGACGGAAGGAATTACAGGTGGTAACAGAAAAATAACTGAGACAGATTAACAACTTGAATCTGTACAGAGAAACTTGGATAATCTTTACCACTGGTTATAACACTCACCGATTGGATTGAATTACATCATGCTTACAGTGAATAATTCACCACACTGTTTACAAAAGATTCAACAGAAAATATTTTCCGAACAGAAAATATTTTACCAAATGTTTGACCTAAATTAGGAGAATCTAGTGTTATTCACTTTTCCTCTGGTTAAGTTCACTGAAAAGAGAAAAGCTGGGAGTTAATTCATCCAGAATATATTAAAATGTCCATTTCACACACTTACTCGCAAAATTCTCTTTTCTGATTCTAGCTTTTCCATTTTCTTCCACAGTCTGTTCACTAAAGCTTCTTGTTCCTGCTCAAGAGCATTCTCTAATTCAATTTTTTCTCTGCGAAGTCGATCCAAGCAGTCTTGTTTCTGATTCATATCAGCTTCCAGCTTTTCAATTCTCCTCATTAATTTGCTGACCTAAATAAAAAAAATAGCTCTTTGTTTAGACAGCATAAACTGATGTGACTACTTTCTTTCCATAGAAATGCCTCCTAGATTAAAAAAAGAGATGAGTCGATGGTTCAGTGGTGGGACGCCAGCCAACTACGCACGTGGTCCAGGATCCGTTACCGGCAGACGCACTCTTAAACCTTCCTAAGCCGGTAGTAAGGACAGGAAATACGGAAGGTCTTCACTTATTTGGAAAGTTGCACCAGCCAACACCAGCCGGTTGATGTGATGGCTGACGAATTCTCAGAATGGCGGAGGATACAGAAGGCTCGTTTGGCAGATGCCTGCCAACTTACGCCATCTTCGGTGTAAACGCGACATCCGGCCGGCTGTCGACCAAAGGGCGTGGGTACTGCTCACCAGTCAGTTCGCTCCGTCCTCCTTCTTTTGTGCCTCTGAGACATGGCCACTGAAAGTGGAAGACATGAAATGCCTGACTGACTGGCTGCCTCGCTGGCTGTCCTGCATCATAGGTGTCTGAGTTCTATCTCCCGTCTTAGATGGTAGTAAAACACGGTGAGTAATATTCAGGTTAGGCACCCGTCGAGTGCTAGGTAAGCAGTGAGAATCAATCGACGAGGTTTTGAAGTTACATCTTTTCTCTACCTTCGTGTGGTACATGAAGTGCAATAGCTTGGACTTTAGAGCTTCTGTGAAAATTTTTGTGCTGGGATTCAGTCATTTAAGATTTCACACCAAAAAAGCTAGAATTTCTATTTGTTTTGATTTGTTTAGGAAATGACGAAATCACGTCAACAGTAAAGAGTAGATAACAGTTAGTTTTGCTGCCAGTTGTATTTCAGTGAGTACTTTACCCACAACCGATTTCTTGAGTGTACTCTTCGCTACGTTGTTGGCTAGCGATTCTCACCAAACATCCGACATTTTATCTAGGCTATTCAACATCACATTAGTTTTTATCTTACCGCTTATTCTTTCAGATCAGTTAAAATGGAACGCCATTAGTCTTCTGCTCTTGGAACATTTATTGGGATGAGGAGATTATCGGCTACTTTAATAAACTTATTTTCGCTAGTATCCGTTAACTGACTTTTGTTTGATCCCTGGGTGGTTATGCTGAGCAGGTGCATATTGTTCGACCAGTGGTTTTACTACTTGGATTTTTTTAACTTTCATTTCTTTGTGTAGATTAGTATCGATTAGCTCAGTCTCACCTCGAGATAAAGGATAGTTGTATCAAGTCAATATTTTTGTTGAATCATAACTTGTTGAATGGCTTCCTCAAGAACTCCAAACCCTCTCAGAAACGGCTGTGAAATGATACCAATGGCGACCATGTTACAGATTTCCGGTCTCTCGCATTATCTGAAATGTAACAAAATGATGGACACCTCCATGAATGTAGTTAATGAAGATGGTTACCTGTTAATTATTATTCTATAAATCTATTTTTTCCCTTTCTTTTATTGTTATGTTAATTTGTCTGGCACATTCTTTTGGTTATTGTGGTGGAAAAAGTAACAACGTAGGATGTAAAATTACCATTGCGGTGGAAGTCGCCGCATCTCGCATACGGACATCGAATATATGTCAATAAAAAATGGGGATGTTGAAATAGAATAATGGAAAATTATAAAGTGCTGTAAGACTAAAAATAAGAGGATAAATGGGGTGTAGTTGATGGGAAAGTAAAATACCTACAGCACTGATCCTCCTGAGGTGCATTACATCAAGTCTGTAAGCGTAGTTGCCAGTGGTCATATGAACCGTGTCAATTAATTCTCCATAACTTATACCAGTAATCATTTATATCATGTTTCAGTTTGATCACTCATTTGTCTCTAATATAGTTCTCTTATTTTAGGTCGTTAAGCAGGACAGAATCACTTCAGACTTCGGAACTTTCTGGTTGGTTCGACTGATTTGCCTACTTTTCACAGTCTCTATATGTTTACTCTTGCAATACTTCAATGATGCATCTACCAAATGCTGATAATACCATGTAGTTATCAATGGTTAAATGCCTGAAGACGTCATGGTCATTTACTCTCAGTGTATTTCGTAATCAGTGTACGCGACCCTTACTATATATATATATATATATATAGTGCAGCTGTGGCTGTAGAGCTTAGCTCGAGTGCTCAGTTATGCAGAACATAATTTCCATGTAATAGGCTATTGACCAAAGTTACGTTTTAGGAGCTGATGATATTTCTAAGTGCTCAAGGCTGAAGTAGGTGGAGTGCTATCTCTTTCCATTGTTGATTATATATATATATATATATATATATATATATCGCTTGCAGTTTCCTCAACATAGTCCGTACTCATTTAAGACCATGCCATCAAATTCCTATTGAGCAGAGTCCGATTTCCGGGGTCAATTAACTCAAAACCGTATCTCTACTGAGCAAAGCGCAACGCTAGTATTAGCTGAACCACGTGGCATGGAGTTACTGAATAGGAGTGTGCCATACTTCTTGGCTTACTAGCAAAATTGAAAAAAGAAAACTCGGGATTAATCACTTCAAAGGATTTTTGAATCCATTACCATTTGCAACTCGTACATAAATACCAATAACAGCCAAAGAACTGAGAACGAAGACCAATCCTTCGTCAAAATCAGAAGTCTTGAATGGCATAAAATTTTCAAATTCCCATTTACGCATTTAGAAAACACACCGGGCTAGAGTTATCTGTTCAAATGAGACACTGAACGAAGAATTCCGTAATATTCCCGATCTACTAGGCAGATACGTATATCCAACTAAATTCGTAAACAAACACATGAACTCAGAAAGTCAAAAGTCGAAGTCGCTGACTGTCCCCAAAAAGTCTATCTTCCTAAGGTTACAATTCACGGGTGATGTCAATAGTGAAATTTATCACAGCGTCTGAGAAGGGTCTTTAAAATGACTTTCAATGCAGCTAAGCTATGCTGTATATTCATTAGCCGATCGATACTTAGTCCAAAAAATAAAGACAGACCGCCCTGTTTCGCCTCCTCCATGTGTATATACCAGTTTAACTGTCCGTGTGGAGCTAGCTACATAGGATGATCAGGCAAGTTCATCATCGAATTTCTGAACACCTCCCATCTTGGTTTAGCAAAGGTTAGAATAAAGCTATAAGCAGCTCAATACTAACTCATCTCGTCGATACTGGACATCAAGTCGACTCTAATATTATTTATCGTAAATCCCCCAATCTCCCTCATGGTATACGAGTACGACTTTAACATACAGCAGAGGCAATCAGAATTCATCTGAACAAAGAGACTATGTGTGTTCAAAAGAAATTTGTGCAACCCCTTTCCTTGCCATGGCGAACTACATATGTACTAAGTTTTTAAAAACTACTTTTAGCATCCCCTTGTAACCATCTTTTGACTTTGTTAATTCTTACACTTCTGGCTAAATCTATTAACTTGTTTGTATTATACGTAACTCTTCTGAGTCATCCTATTCTTCTTAGTCATCATCAATATTTTACAAATTTCTTGATTGCATGATAACTTGTTGCTAACACCTAAGAATCAACTCATCTCGAATTCCATAATTAATTTTCACCCTTCCTTTAAAACTTAGATATCTTGCTACTAACATCTATTAGCTAATTGTTTCGATGACCTTTGAACTCTTAATTTCACCTGCCTATACCTACCTACTAATTAACTAAAGTAACCACTTGATTAGTAAAACTGATGTAAAAAAAACTCTATATCAGTGTAGAGTCGATGATGAATATTTCTTCCCTCAATCTGCCATAAAACTGCCGAAAGCCGAATGGGGAGGCAGCCCGACCGAACCGAGTTCCTGTGGATGCACTGAAAACGCACCCAGAGACATCAACAGATACACTAACTTCACTACTGCAGGAAGTTTGGAAGGAAGAAAAGGCATCTACCTGTTAGAAGAAGCTCTACCTTGTCAAACTCTCAAGGAAGGTTGACTTAGGCCTATGCAAAAGCAGGCGCGGAATCATTCTCATGCCCACTCCATAAAATATTTTACGCCATATCACCCTGGAGAGACTGGATGATGCTATGGATGCAACACTGCATCCGAAACAACCCGGATTCAGGAAAAGCAAATCATGTGTGGACCACATTGCAACACTAAGCATCAGTGTGGAGGTCTGCTGTACTCAGCATAAGAACAAAATTCGGAATCTTGAGATTCGTGTCAAGTTACTTCTATTATATGAGACTTGGCGTGTCACCCACATTTCCAACAGGCTTCAGAATTTTATCAACATTTTCCTTTGCTCCATAAGGAAGGTCAGACAGCTAGAAATGATTAGCAACATGGGGATGTTGCAGCAAACCAACCAAACATATGCTGCTTGACAAATATGCCGAAGTGAATGGAGGTGGGTTACACACACGTTTAGGAAATTGTTAAGTGACATCTCATGCCTGCTGCTCCAGTGAACCCGTATGGGAAAGGACGATTTAAGCATCTGATGGTGACATGAAGGATCGACGCATTCTTGTTCTAGGCTCTGTATCACTATACTTAGGTATATGTATCAGTGTGTGGATGCATGGCGTTTATGTCACTAACTTTTAGCTCCATTTCTCAAAAATTTCCTAATGTGGGCTTGTATTCCACAGCAGGCTTACTGTTTAATAAAGTGAATAATTTCGTGAAGAGATATCAATATTGAAAAAAACTAGTTTATGAATTTCGTAAAACGTGCAACAAATGTTTTTCAGGTCACCTTTGCTCTGTTTCCCATGTAATCACTTTTCTGATGGAATAAAATATTTCTCTTCAATCTATTATTTTAATTTTATTCCTTTACTTTCCTAAAGAAACATATGGTTTCAAATTCAGTTGTTAAGTTTGGGTGGCAGTGGTTTTATTTTAATTTGATGGAGTTGCTAACCTCATGCCCTACCTTTAATCTTTGACTGACTGGTATCAACATAGAAGTTTGAACAGATGTGCAGCAGTTCAACTTGCCACACTCCCTCCATATAGCACACAAAGCAACAGAAGAGGGTAAACACACATTCAAAAGAGAGACAGATAGATAATGAACAGAAGTGTGAGCGATAAAGGAATATTAATATGGAAGAACAATAGAATTTTACTGGATAGGATAAATTACAAAGAGTGAATGCATATCTGCGTTATGCATTGACAACGATTTTGAGCCACATCACCAACTGTCTACAACCACTGGTTTTCCCATCCTGATGACCACAACCAGTCAGGAAGTCTACACCTCCCTACGTGACTGGCTGGCTGGCTGACTGACTGCCTTAAACTAACTGTTGTGGATTTGATTGACTGATGAAGCCATGTCTCGGTTTGACCACCACTAGCTCTTTTCCAACCTTATCCATCCTATGTCAGCTAGCTAACATCGCCGATCGATCAACAAGGGCGATCGATATCTAGACGTGCATGCGTAACACGTGTTCTAACCATCTCAATCCATGTAACTTCATAGCGTCGTCGATTGATTCTCACTGCTTACCTAGCACTCGACGGATGCCTAACCTGAATATTACTCACCGTGTTATACCACCATCTAAGACGGGAGATAGAACTCAGACACCTATGATGCAGGACAGCCAGCGAGGCAGCCAGTCAGTCAGGCATTTCATGTCTTTCACTTTCAGTGGCCATGTCTCAGAGGCACAAAAGAAGGAGGACGGAGCGAACTGACTGGTGAGCAGTACCCACGCCCTTTGGTCGACAGCCGGCCGGATGTCGCATTGACACCGAAGATGGCGTAAGTTGGTGGGCCTATGCTAAACGGAGTAATCGACATGTCCAACCATTTTACTCCATATCTTCAAACCGGGTGTCGGTGCAGGCCAGTCCTGCAACATCGTCTTACATTTGGTAGGGGGAATCACACATAAATATTTCTGTTCGTGTTCAGAGGAATGCATTTTCTTACGTAGATGGCAATATCACCTGCGTACACTAAGTCAATGAGACAAACATGGTAACACTCCAGTCCACATCCTTATAATTAAGAGTTTGAAAAGCAAACATCCTCTCCTTACAATTTAAAATCCTCATATGAAACACTGATACTGATTAACGGGAAACGCTAAAAGATACTTGCCTGGTTTTCTTGCTCACGTGCTAAAGTTCTTTCCAATGCAACTTTTTCTTGTCTAAGCTGAGTGAACTTACGGCTAAGTTCATTTGTTAGACACTCTTCTTCTTGTTCATAATTTAATGCCAATGACTCTTTCTCTTTCTTCAACTCTGTGATCTTTTTTAGTAATGTATTACTAATGTATTCTTCTTCTTGTTCTGCTTTAGCTTGCTATAACATAAATATGTACAGAAAAAGGCGAAACTTACTATACTAACACTATTGCGACGCAATTGCTGATTTAAGTCATTCAGTCCTTTAACTTTTAATTTCAATGTCTCCACTTCAGTTCTTAAGACACGATTTTCTTGTCTCAATGATTCAATACGACGCAAGAACTGTTCATTTGTAACCAGCGAATCCTTTGTTCCATCGACAGAACTCGTATCAGACTCCAATTCTAGTTCTGAAGCGCTGTCTGTCATTGCTACAACAAAGAATGGACAAAAAATATAAATCAGTGAAGATGAAACAGCTATATTCTGTAACCCCACCCCCACCGTTTTGAACATAAAGGTCACGGAATCCAGACAGCTGATTTAATGAGCCAATGCCACATGCATAATCTGAACTACTAAACAACTTGTGATAAAAAGAAGTTTGTTACGATAGGACCAACAAAATATTAGCATTAAGGAGAGGGCTGAAAGCTACCTGAGTCCATTCTGCAGACCAACAAAAGTCAACCGTCAAATGAGATACCATGAATTGTTTACAGTAAAATACTTCTTTATATTATAATAACTACTGGACATACTGATGTTAGCGCTGGGCAGTACAACACACTTTCTCACTGGTTAATTTTGGCCTCTCGCTATAGTTTCATTCACTCAAGAGAATGCAACACTTAAAAGCCTCGCAGTAACAACCTGTCGCATTCCCCATACTAGAATATTGACATTTTAAAGTTATCGCTCTGAAGTTACACTGATAAGACAATTACATTGAAAGATATGACATAAATAACTTTAATGGAGCTAAGAGATTCCTGGCTGAGGCTGAAATGGCCACGATGTTGATGAAATATGCATTCCTCAGAAGTGTATAGTAGTTAATCTGATTGGTTGTTTTAGCGTGACTTTCTTTTTCAATGGATCAAGTTCAGATTCTTCACTTGTCCATAAATTTCTGTAGAGTTCTACCGTCTATCAGACAGTTAGTCACTTACTAGCAGCCATTATTACACTGAAAAAGTGTAGTCTCCGAGTAAATGACCAATGAAAACTCAGTCCGCTCTTTACGAACCCAACATTTATTTGGTTGGTGGATCATGACTACAAACAATTCTCAAACAAATGGCATTGCAGTGACAGCGAAATGACTGCCACATTGTGTAAGGCTAATTTGGTGACGAGTACAATAATCTTTTTTCATAGCACTAAGTCATCGCGTCTTTCATTGGAAATCAGTCATTTTTGAACACATTTGTACGTCCTAAAGAACCCCGGATGAGAGTTTGACCTAAGTGCCTTAGTACTTGGATTTCAATCTAAGTCTCAAGTTGTATGGTGCATTACTCATAAACTATTAGAAACCGTTTGTACAGTAGGCCATTTCTCCGCCCTTGGAAATGCATTATTTAGCATCTGGTGTACGTAAAATGGTTAATCACCACATCTACTTCAGGTTGTAAATTCCAAACATGTTTAATTATCCATCATCTTTTGTTCACGTATAGATGTACGAGTATACTCGAACACCACTAGACTGTTTTCACACCACTTTTCTTTTAACTATCATGAGTTCATCAAAGGTCGAATACATGAATACACACAAGACGATCAACTAAATCCAAATTACTTCAAACTTCCCTCATCCTAACCAACACAAAAACTGCAAAAGTCGTTGGAACGTAGTGAATTTCAACATTCCATTATCTCTAACAGTCAACACCTACTGAATTCATAATACCTGATAGTCAAGTAGATGCCTATTTAAAGCCATCATTATTATTATACGATAGCATCTAAAAGAAGCTGATATTAGCAACTATGTATTTACAGGTACCACATCAAAAGCTTCATTGATGAGTAATTCATGACTTTTATAATCCAGTATACTACAAAATCATGGAATCTCTTATTTTTCAAATACTAAACGAAATTCTTATAAAGTATCAGAACTCTTAAAGTAAACTTTACACTCTGCCATTTTACTGCAACTAAAGCTATGAGTTCTACCATTTATTGACTACGTCGTGCCAAAGGCGTTGGCACATTCTTACTTGGTGCCTTGTATAACTTAAAGCAATGTTTAGGAAAATATGCACTTTATAGTAAAAGGCTGAAATCTACACGATGATTAAAACAAAGCAAGGACAATCCTACCCACCGGATTGTAACGTCAGAAATTAAACACAACACACACTGATTTTCAAATAGTTTCAATACAAAATAAATAACTAAATAACTTCTGCAAAGTTTAAGCCTCTTCCTTTTGATTGTTGAAAATCGAAGCAAATGGAAACGGACAAAATTTTGAGGTAGATAATAAATATGTGGTATTTTTCCTCATATCAAAATCAAATGTGGGTTTTTGGTTGAAGTTTTTTTTTTTTTTTTGATTTACAGCTTGATTCCACACCGTATTTTCAGTACACGTATGGAACTTTCAGCATGGATATCGGTAGCCCAAATTCAGGCTGACCATAGATATCGGGTGTGCGCCGGCAGGTGATCGAACCCCGGACCATGTGCATGGTCGGCGAGAGTCCTAACCACTGTGCCACCGACGCACATCAAAAAAGGCTTCACGTCTGTATAAATTCTTTGCTGATAAGTTTCTGTGCTTATCTGATCCCTTGTTGAATGAGCAAACTAAGAGTGTAGACACCACTTGACTAGAGGGTAGGTGGAAGTATTGGTACACCCTAAAGACATAGTTCGACTTTGGCTTTTGAACTCTCCTGCGATGTCCTTTGAGATGGATTGTATTCATAGCGACTTCTTGAAATTCCGAGCATTGTGAAGATATCTCTTCTCTGACCATGATATGACAAGGAGAACGGAACCGAATTGTTAAGCTTCTCCTTGCGTGGTAAATTAGTCATACCAGGAATCATAAGTGTGGCTTTCCAATGAATCCTTCTTAGAAAATATGAGTCCATCTTAAAACAATGGCTGATCGCATGTATGCAGTTTTTCTGTTATGACCCCACCAAAGAGGTGTACATAGGTGTGAACATTTCACTGAAGATCTCAGTTCAGGCCCTGTTTGTTACCCATAGCAGCAGCGAGAGTGCCTCAGGTTTTGGGTTATAACTTTCTATGACACCTGGATCTGTGTGCAACTGAACCGATGGGAATGGCACCACCTGTGCGTTTTATGGGCTGATACTCACATTCTTAATAAGTATGGTTGTGCCCATCTCTATGTTGGTTGGAACAATCCATACAATCGAATAGTGTTAAAATCACCTTGCAGCGTAAGCTTCTGATTATTATCCTTAAGCTCTCTCCAGAATTTCAGGTCATTTGCATAGATAACCATGGCCTTCCACAGGCCAAGTATTTCACTGATATAAAGATAAGTGGGGCCTAGGAAGGTGTCTTGCGGCATGTAAATTTATGTTTATATTAAAATATACATTATTATTATTACCACTGCAAATCGTCATACAGCAAGAGTTCCGATTTCGCCTCAATCTGCCCCATGCATACGAGGAATTCCATATGTCCAGTTGAAAGAGCCACCCGTGACTACGAAAATTCCTATTATTTTTGAGCACTCTTGAGTGAAGTACTTTATCGAAAAATTTGCCAAGTGTACGGGTTTCTTGTTATTGTCTCTGGACTCGACCCTGCTTTCTCCTGATGTTTGTCAAGTGTCACTTATTTCCCAGGAAACCATGGTGTGCACTAGATAACAAGTCGTTTCTCAAATTTGAGGTGATCACCATCTCGAATGTTCCTTTCAGTATCTTGACTGGTATGCTAGGAAGACTGATGGGACTGTAGTGTCCAGATCCCTCCTTATGGATAAGATTTACTGGGGTGATTATATAGCATACCGCCTATTTGAAGTGGGGCCACCTACCCCACCTTGTCGGCGTTTGCGCGGTTTAGTTGATTCGAGTTGGGGCTGCTTGTCCAGGCTAGTTGTCAATTTAGTTGAAGAATGAACGATCAATTCATGATTGTTTACCCAAACCCATCTCCATAGTTTGGCGGGAGTCACCCATATTGCAGTCATCGTTTCATCGTTCGCTGTTCGTTAGGAGACGGAGAAATACTATCAGAAGTATTATTGTGATTAACTGTTATGACATTTATTCTTAGACTTTGTGTATAATAACCTTATTTTTGGTTACATATTGGCGCAAGAATAAGGGATTCTCGAGTCATCAATATATGTTCTCGTTTTCCGCGTTGGTTATTACGCATTGTTGCTGAAAGTCTTCTAAGGACAGCGTTAAGTCCAGTGTAGTTAGACCTGGACATTGGCAGCAGTTGACGTAATTCTGATGCTTATTTCGCTCTTGTTGGATGAATTTATATGAAAATTGTTGTTCAATATTATGCTTAAGCATTTACACTTTGTTTGTGTTGCAGGACGCTAAAATATATGGTTCATACAATGATTATTTTGTATGCCCAGTATGCTTTGCATTCATTTCGATGACTATCTTTTGACAAATTTCTTTGCAGCTTGCTGGCAACTTGGAATCGGTCGTAAATTTCCCGATCAGCTGTTGTGCAGTACCTATTTTTATTGCAGGAACCGAAGAATATGGTTGATATCGAATTCGTGCATGCTTCTGCACTTTTGTATGGCGTTTTGATTGCTAAAAGTCAATGGAATCCATAGATACAAGCGAAGATTAGTGTTCTTAAATAGTCAGAAACTGTAATATGTTTTACGATCACTTGCAACATTAGCTGTTTTCCGTCAAAATTTTTAGCTGAGATAAATGCACACTACAACACATTCTAGTACTTTGCTGGATTTGAATAACACCGTCGTGATCAGGTAGGTAAAGATATCAGAAGTATGCGCCATTTTGTCCTAGTATTGAGTTCGCTTTCATAGACATCGCTTTTAGCTAATATCCTGAAGCTACATTATATGCCTTTGTACAACGGCAATTCGCAGGATTATTTTGGAATCATGTAGACATAGTGTCCGACATCTATGAAACCAATGGGCGTAAGCCTTAGAAGCGGTCACTATATCCACTTAGGGAGGACTCATCGCTGTCTGCAAGTAAGGCCTTCAGAGTATATTCCTAAATGCCTCCAGAAGCAAATAGAATCTCAAGAACCTATAAATGGTGAGAACAGGAGACCTAGCTCCTCTATTGCGAAACATATTATAAAGACAGAACGTAAAGTTGAGTTCTGCACATCTTTTAAACCTATTTATAAAAAGTGTTTGGGGCGTATCCGAAAGTTTGTAGAACCATTAGTTGGCAATCAGGGAGTTTGAACCGTTTTTATGCATTCAAAAACAATTCGTCATCACATTAAACCTTTCTTGGTAAACTTTATTTTCTACCATAGCAGATATACTATTACCTCTCCTATTTGGTTTAGTGGACGTCATGGTTATTTTGACCCTCAATATGTCCTTTTAACTTGACCTAATTTTATTTTCTCACCTCTTAGCTCTTTATTGACTTCATATATATTCGTATGACAAGTCCGTGTGTGATGAATCAGGTTGTTCGAAATGTGTTGCAGAGATACCTTGCACGACTCAGGCAAATTACGTCTTCCTTCTGCTTTGTCTAAATAGCCACGTGTGCCATAATAGTGACTGCTGTAGTCGCACATTGATATACATTTCTATTAATTCTTACTGTGCTAACGCGTTGATTATTATATTAATAGTTATATTCATCTATGTATCCTGTAAACCTTTGTTCTCTTTTTCTAGCTAGTCTGTAACTCCTATGACCTCATGAGGTTCGTCGCTGAAGAAAGTGGTTTCCGGCATCGTTGATTTTGTATTCCGTGTCGAATCACTAACAAATGTATTCCCTACTCATAAATGGACATTTCACTTGTTAATAGTGAAAACTGACCTTCTCGAATATTGTGAGCTGCAGAGTTTGGGAGATTAGAGTCATGTGTTGTATTGAATAGTGCATTTAGAAAAGATGTTCGTCTCTGGGTTACACTGTCATCAGTATGCAGTACATTCTTGTTCCCGTGATTAATTTCTTGGCAGTAATTATTATCAATGCCTATATTTTGGAAGGATAGTGTATAGCGAAGCACACTAATGCAGTACTAAAAGGCTAGAACTGTCCGTTAAAATTGAAACAGGTGCTCACGTAAGGAAAAGACTGAAAGTGGACCAAGTGATTATCATTATCCAGTTACGTTAGAATAAGTGTGCCCGAGTACTGTTTCATTCATAATTCTGTCTATTGGGTAACTTAGTAACATGGCGTTTAATTTTAGTTTTCATTTACTAAGTAAAGCTGGATATCACTAGGGATTTCTTGATAAGAAATTGAACTGTCGCCAAAGTAAGTGAATATGTTCATATCTAGAAAATACTTAGGTTTGGAGTTTTTTTCTACTACCACAACACCAGGTGACTCACCAACCAGTCACAAAGTAAAACCAGATCCGCCAAAGACAGCGTTCTCCTGACTTCTAGATATCGTGAAGGAAGAACTTTATCCATAAATTAATGGGATAAGACGCACGATATCAATTCGAAATTACGTAACTACGATTCGCAGCCACAGAACACATCACGTTACAGTCTATTCCTTTAATCGTATCAATCAGTATGAAATCAGTTAAGACTAGAGAAGGAACACCACAGGTTTCTAAAAAGTCCTGCTGGAATTTTACAACACAAAGAATACCCTGCTGGGATGCGGTGCGGTGTGACACCAGAGTTCCTCAGTTTACAGGTAAATCACACTTAATATCAGTATTACCGCCCTTATTTGCAAAAGTAATTTGACTGTGTCACAGATGTTTTTGGCTGGATTCCTCAGTACCATGTGCTGTTCCCAATGAGACTGCATTGAAGTAACCCTGCAGGGAGATATTGCAGCTTCATCGAAAATTGAATAGAAGTATTTTACTTGTACAAGATGTATACAGTAATAAATACACTATTAACTCACTGCGTTCAGCCCTACATTACTCCATAAAATTTTCTTGTTTGGAGATGAAACATGTACTGCAAATACACTTTAAAATCTAAATGTCATACGCCTTCTGTCTCACTACTCCACAGAGTAGTATGAAAGTTGTTTATGAATGCAGCGAAAAGCATTTCATGGACCGAGAGTAGCACTTGGTACTAAGCAGTAGTATGAGAACTTAGTGAAGGTATTTTTGAGGACTGATACGGGGTCAGCTTTTTTCCAAATATATACGCACCTATCAACTCAGTGAAAAGATAATGACTAATTTTTATCACAGGCATTGTATTTACTATGTAGGGAATGTTACTACAGGCAAATTTAACAGTAACATGTACAAGTCTTGCATGTCATTGCATCAGCAATATAAGCATAATTGTACTACGGCACAAAGTAAATAATCACAAGGCTTCATACCAACAACTTTGTGGGAGATGGATGTATTGAATGACTGCTCGCAGACACTATGTATGATGACATCTAGTAGAACGTCTACGAAAACTGACAACCTGCAATGAGGAAGACAAAAATGAAACAATTAGGAGACACATGAGGCATAAGTATTTTAGTTAAGCGTACTACAAGGATAAAAAATCACTCATCTTGTTCACTTCTATTCACACTAATAATAATTTGCTTTATTCCAGAAACAGTACTAGTGGTACAGTGTGGAATTTTCAGCACATATCTACAATACTTGCATCTAATTTTATCAAATATTTAAAAGGAGTATTTCAAAAAAATAAAGACACCAACAGCAAAAAAGGAAAAACACAAAACAAATTTTTAAAAATGCGAAAAAATACCAAGAAGTAGAAAATAAAATAAACAGCATTTAGTAATAACTCAGTATTGGGTAGTGGAAGCTATGATATGATTATGCATGGTGACAGTAAAGCTATAGTCATACAAGAAGTTATGAAATGATATTTAAGAATGTTTATCGTCAAGATGATTAGTTAATTTGGTTGAAACAACACTAAACAATCACAAAATAACATTTCAGGGTTGTTGCTTTGTTTTTTATTGTCAGGTCTAATGCGGTGTTTGTAGTCGTAGTGTGAGTAATCCTGCATAATACAAAATTTTAAGGTGGTAACAATGGCGTTCACAACCAATGATTGTCAGTTAATATTGCCGAAAGAAATAAAAAATAAGAAGAAACAACCACAAAAACTAATAATTACATGATGGTCAATGACAGGAAAATTTCGTACTACTCATAGTGGCGCATGCTGATCAGTAGATATGGTGGTGGTCACTAAGGTGAATCACCCCATTCTGCAGGAACAGCAATATGCAATTTGACGGCTCGAGATTTCTATGAGGGCTTGAATCTTTATCTTGAAAAAGATAATAATGATGGCCTAGACAAATCATGCTTTCACTTTTAAACGTATACCATTCGGTCGGCCTATTGCTGAGATGCGACCACGTGGGCTCTGCACAGATTTATGGGGCATCTTATAAATTAACATGCTTTCCTTTGTCGTATCTTCGAATATCGCTTAACAATGTCTCATCTCATTCATTTTCTAATAACGTCTTCACTTGCTTATTATATTCCATTAAACCTGACATTTTATAGCTCCTTATGAATTTGATTCGACTTATTTTATTCCTATTCTCTATAGGGTACGGTTGTGCACCAAATACACAAAAAGGTATGATTTAAAAACAGCCGGCTTGTGGATAATTGTTTCAAAACCCGAAGTTGACATCATGATAGTAAGACCTATATGGGTAGCATTATACAATGCAAATGAACTCTGTCAGTCTAGGGATTATGGTTTCTCATTGCATTTCCTTTATGAATGCATCTATTAATGATACATTGCAATTACCTATTTCATTGCACCTTAATGATTCACTTTAGCGCTTTTACTTTTCTAAAACAGCTTACTATCCCTTGTGAACGTTTTACTTACCTCAATATTGGTTGGTTATCGTATGCCTACAACCACGGGTTGAAAACGAAACGAAGTCGATTTTCCGCGCAACCTGGAGGACTACTGTACAATTCAATAATCAAACGACCTGGGTCAGACAATGAATGTATTTAAATATATATCAAATATTTAGCTGTTGAAACATTATTAACTTGTAGACAATCTACTATTTGACATTATGTCATACTTGATCGTGCCTGTAAAAATGGCATGCATTTTCATGTAAATTTATGTTTATATGAAAGTATACATTATTATTATAGTGCTAATATAGTCGAAACCAGTAGATACACAAAAGAAGGAATGCAGTAAAGTACAAAAAAGTAATCCAATTTTAATAACTTAGGTGGCTAAGTATGTTTAAGAAGGAGTTCGCCATAGAATACAAAATTAGAGAGAAATAAAAGAGCCTAAAATTATGCTATTAACAACAAAGCAAGTCATAGGTTTCGCGCTTAACATTGTCTCTGTCGCTTAGAACACGGGCCAAGTGTGGTATCGTTGAGTTCCTGTACTTCGTTGTACGAGCATAGATTATTTTATACTGATTTCTGGTTCTACTTGATGAGATATAAGGCGAGATTTGGGAATAGAGTGGGTGTTGGGGGTCGAAGAGTATGGTTTTAGACCATTTTTCGCATGTATTCACATGCCTTTCAACTAATGTAGTGCGAAGCTGACTGAGTTTTACACCACTAGTCTTACTAACTACCTTCAACATCCTTCTCAGGATGGTGTAGTCCTTTTTCAGTAGCCCAAGAAAGACTAACGGGGAGCAGTAAAGTAGAATAGGTAAAATACAAGAGTTGACAAATTGTGAAAGAAGAGGTTGGGTGATTCCAGACTGTCTTAGTTTCTTAGTGTAGTAGGTTAGACAGAACACTTTCTTAGAGATCGTTAGGATATGAGATGTCCAAGTAAGGTCAGAAGATAGAACTAGACCGAGGTATTTTGCATTAGACTTAGTTTCAGTTTTAGTCCCCTCAATGCAACAGGATTCATGAGAACTTACTAGTGTTTGAAGATCTCGTTTATACCTGTAGGAGAAGTCAGTAGCCTAGCATTTTGAGGGATTCAGCATGAGACCATTTAGTTTAGACCACTGACTGATGTCCGACAGGAAGCTATTTAATTTGAAACAGTCTGACTGAGACTTAACGGGAAGCGAAACAGTCAGGTCATCTGCATATTTGACGAAGTTGATTTCATCTGAGAGAGGTAAATCATGTAAAAAGAAGGAAAAGAGAAACGGAGAGAGAAAAGCACCCTGAGGAACTCCAGCTTCAGTAAGCAAAGGAGAGGAAGATACACCATTTTATACCGTGTACTGCATCCTATTTGAGAAGTAAGAGTGCAGCCAGTTGATAGCCCAGGACTCAGTTTGTGCAAGGCTAAGCTTGTTTAACAATAGGCCTCTAGTTACAGAGTCGAAAGCAGATGTATAATCAAGGAACGTACAACGGACATACTTGGCCCCATTGTCTGAGGAGGATACAATGTTGTGATGAAACACAGCAGCAGCGTCCAAAGTACTTCTACCCTGTTTGTAGGCAAATTGCTTTGGATCGTTTGAGAAGCTTAGGGGGGGAACAAGTTTTAGCAACAACTTCTCCATTATTTTTAAAAAAGGAGAAGTAATAGCGATAGGTCTGAACTTAGCATTATTACCAGAACCAGACTTGGGTATAGGGATGATTTTAATATCTTTCCACAGAGAAGGTACAACATTATTAGAAAAAGAAGTATTGAGAATGTTTGTAAGTGGGTTACTTAAAAATATCAGCACATTTCCTTAGGACAATGGCAGGTATACCATCAGGGCCTAGACTCTGGGAAGGTTTAAGAGATTTTAAAGATTTAAGAACATCAGAAGTTTTAAAACTATGAAAGTCACTTGTCATGTTATTTGTTACACTGAAGCTAAAAGTTACATTAGGAGGGCGGATAAAAGATCTATTAAGAGTATTCACATCAATAGAGGGGGCACAAGAACTATGCTTACCACAACCTGTAATTTCTCTGAAAAGCTTCCACATATTCCCTGGAGTTTTACATGACAAAATACTTTATAAGTATTGTTTAGCTTATTGATTTCGGATTTAATTTGGATGTTTACCCTCCTAAGACCAGCTTTATCCTTAGCCTTGTACAGTCTCTTTATCTTTTCGAAGCTTTTTGAGGTGAGAGGAAGAGAAACGGTCTATTCTTTTGAGAAGTAACTGTTTTGGACAGCATACATCCAGGCCGAATTTAAGATAGTCAGCCAGATTGGAAATAGTATCATCCAGTGTGTGTTCAGTGAAAAGATCCCAGTTTGCGTCATTTAACATACGTCTAAGTTAGTTCTATGTTCTGAAGAGGTTTAACATTTTCAGTTGCATCCATGATGACTGAAATCTCCCATAGCACATAGAGGAAATCATACGTTGAATGAGAAAAGCGGCTGAATTTCCTGGTGATCATATCCATTTAGTTTGAGCACGTTTTCTTGTGTATCTGTATGTCTTCTGTATATATTGTATCTGCTTATACCAAAAAACGCTCTACTCACCGTATACTGTAGAGGATTTAAAATTTTAAAACCCTTATTAACTGAATAAATGATAATGATTGTAAGCTTTGGATCCTGTGTATCATCTTTCTTCTTATCTCACATCGACGCACACTTTTCTGATTCCCGGGAGAAGTCGATCAACGCTATCGCGATCTATTTTCGTGCACTGCAAGGGTTATCGCGTTCATGCCTATAGAAGCGTTATAATCGTTCAGTTCAATGAAAATAGATTATATTTGACTAGTTAAAGGCTTCTGTGACCGAAAAAAGCAATATTTTCCTGTATCGTGTTCATATTAATGCGTAATAGTGTCTTGATATCCCAGACGAATTGTTGCTAAGAATGGCATGCATTTAAAGAAGTTATGCATAGAGATGACAGCTATTTTCGTTGGGAGCCTTAAAGCTTTGTTATTTGCGAGTTGTTTAAGATTTTCAGGTTGTATATCAACTACAGGCAATTTTTGTTATTAAAGCAGTTAATCTAAGAGAATCAGGTAATTGCAAGAGAATAATCCCATAGATGTAAGTTAGATATAATAGAGAAGATTTGTAGCTCAGGTGGATGATTTTGGTGTGGTTGTGTTCTCTGAGCTGGATGGTTTGGTTGCGAAGCTTTCGTTGCTCTACTGAGCAACATCTTCAGCACATACTTCGATGTGAAGTGAGCTTTTAGAATTCTCTATGAGTTTATTAGTCATCTCTTCTAGTAACCTTGAACGTGATTGGTTGTTTTTGTGTGACTTCTCACTTTCTAGTTCACTTGTTTTGGTGTTGACTGTTTCCTTGACCTGAAGTTTGACTTTGTTTTTTGGATACGCTACATAGATGATACATTCGTGATAATCAAAAGAAAAAACTTAGACAATACCCACAACATAATAAACAACACCTTCAACGACATCAAATTCACAAGAGAAGAAGAATATGAAAACAAAATCCCATTTTTACACGTCTTAATCAAACGAACAACTACAGGAAAATTAGAAACCCAAGTATACAGAAAACCAACGCACACGGATCAAATACTCAATTACAACAGTAACAACCCAACATCACACAAAATTAGCTGCATACGTACATTGTTCAAGAGAGCCAGGACTCATTGCAGAACTCCCGCCTTGAGGAAAATTGAGGAAAATCATCTTATGGACGTCTTCCAAAGAAATGGATACCCACGAAACTTCATCAAAAGACATCTACCCCCAGCTCAACCAACCAAATGAAAGGCCACCAGCGAAAACACAAAGAAAGTCGTCCTAAGATATATAAAAGATATCTCCGAAATCACTGCAAGACTATTCAAACCCTTTGGAATCGATGTCGCTCATAAACCAACAAAGACACTACACTCAGTTCTATGTAAACCAAAGTACTCAACGGCAAAAGAAGACAAAATTAACGTCATCTACAAGATAAGTTGCAACGACTGCGACAAACATTACATTGGTCAAAGTGGACGCCCTCTTCGTCCTCGCATTCACGAACACAAACTAGCTGTCAAAAGACACGACATACACTCCCTCATATCACTACATGCAGACAACCACAGGCACCAATTCGACTGGGACAATGTTCAAATCTTAGACAAAGGGAACTGCAAAAATGCCAGAGAATTCCTAGAGGCCTGGTATTCAAATGAATCAGCAATCAATAGACACATAGAGATTGACAAAATATACCAATCCATACGAAAAAACTCACACAAAAACAAAGTCAAACTTCAGGTCAAGGAAACAGTCAACACCAAAACAAGTGAACTAGAAAGTGAGAAGTCACACAAAAACAACCAATCACGTTCAAGGTTAGCAGAAGGAATGACTAACGACATTCAGACCAAAGAAGCAGCCAGCACCGAGACAAGCAAACTAGGGGGTGAAATGTCACACGGAAACAGCCAATCACGTTCAAGGTTACTAGAAGAGATGACTAATAAACTCATAGAGAATTCTGAAAGCTCACTTCACATCGAAGTATGTGCTGAAGATGTTGCTCAGTAGAGCAACGAAAGCTTCGCAACCAAACCATCCAGCTCAGAGAACACAACCACAACAAGATGTAAGTTAGTTCTTTGTTCTGAAGAGGTTAAACATTTTCAATTGCATCCGTGATGACTGAAATCTTCCATAGCACCTAGAGGAAATCATACGTTGAATGAGAAAAGTGGCTGAATTTCTTGGTGGTCATATCAATTTTGATGAAGTTCATGGTTAAAATTGCTCAGCCGAAGATGTGATACCAGTTGAATTTACACCGTCACATAGAATTTTGGAAGACCGTAACTGCTCGGTGAATAAAGTGGTGTCAGCTTATCTTGGGATCATTGTTCACTGAGACAAGAATAATATTGTGGATGGTCCTTCTGAAGTGTTACAGTGTTTGTAGTTAGTATTACCTTTATGTTGAACAGTAGCTAGCAGGTGCATCCTACCACTAGTACACCTGCTACGCAAGTTACGTAAGTCCCAATCATCATTCCTTTTCAGATCACTAAGATATTCTGAGCTCTTTCATCAATTATCTGTGGCTATGAAGAATACGGAAGCTGCACTTACGACTCATTTTTTAAACCATTTATTATTCAGCAGGTTATCTATAGGTATTTTGTGATGTTAAGATTACAATGCTTAGAGTGTATGCAGTTACTGCATGCTATGTTGCTAGACGGCATAGTTGATGAAAATGAAATGAAGGTAAAGTTTCCCATAAAATCACTAGGAATAACGCAAATTGTTGATAAGAAACTGCGTCAAGGGAAACACTCTGAACAGATAGAAAGTGTTACCCGAATTTCCACAATTGCTTACTCTTAGGTATTTAAACAATATATCATAGTTCAGAATGGCGTCAGTGGCACAGCGGTTAGGAATATCAGCGAACATGCACATGGTCTGGGGTTCGATCCTCTACCGACGCAAACCCGATGTCAAAGGTCGGCCTGCAAAATTTGTGCTACAGATCTCACATGCTCAAAATTCCATAATTGTACCAAAAATACGGTGTGAAATCAAGCTATAATCAAAATCAAACGACGCCAAAAAATCAAACTACCCTACCGACCCCAGAGAAACGAGTGAGAATTCTCAAAGGTTTGCTTGTGTTAAGGATTTCAGTTTTCCAGAACTTTTAATTCACTTCTCACTGAAATATCACTTATCTACCTCACCATAATCTTTTTATTTACGTACTATTGTGCTCTATTTTATCTTAACTGCCTACGCCTTTATTAAAGCTAAAAATTACTTTTTGTTCATGTTTTTTGCTTGCTCAAAGTCTGGTTGCTTCGATGAAAAACACCAAAACAAAGCTATATGTTTTCATTGGAAACGTCATGGTTTCCATGATATTACCAACACGGTTAGCATTAAGCATTGCAAATGTATACTAATATTTCGAAGACTCTATAGCCTCTTGCCGTATATATCTTGTAGGTGTACTTTCAATGACGTATTATCTATAATTGTATTTTATGCTATTTCGCAGTTTCTCAGGACGTTGTTCTCCTCTTGAAATAGCTTTTAACTGAGTGGCGCCCTAGCACTTACCCAAATATACACCGTTCACTGATTGGCCATAATTATTAGCAGGAGACGGAACGGAGTTTGGGTTGTTGCTCAATTTTGATGGTGACCTTAGTGACGAGTTTACAATTTAAGACTTATGATAACCTGTTCTGATTGCTTGTGCAATAATCGAACGATCTAAGCTTTTGAAAGGTGCTAATTCATCATGCTTCATGAAAGTGGAGATTGCTCAAGATGCACAAAAGTCTATCTGAAATGACAGTCATCCCCATTGCTATACGTCATGCATGTGTTTTTCACGAGCAGGGCCAGTTTCCAGCCCCGGCAAACTGTGTATTATCGTAGATGCAGGAGGCATCAGTTCCAGTGACTCCCTCCCATTTGCCTGGCAGCCCATGTCCTATCATATCCCTCTCTTACATTGGAACTTCTATCGATGGCTAACGCGGTAGCAGTGTCGCCATCTTCATCAATTCACAATGGTGTACATCTGATAAGGTATGTTTCAAATTCTCTAGTGACAATATTGACTGTTAAATGTCACCCTAAACATTTGTCAAAATATAACTACATATACATCTCGAACATTTACATTGCTCCTGGATGCAATTCCACAGAATTGTCTTTATTTGCAGATGAATTTACCTCCCTTGCTGCCACCTACTTCCGAAACTCCTTGTCTATATTTACTGGAGATTTCAATTCTAGTGATCACAGCTTCCTTATTTCACTTGGATATGATAACATAATGAACTTCTCGACTCGACTGGATAGTACTCTTGATGTTGTGTTTACAAATGACACAGGAATATTTGAAGCCCAAAAAAGAGCCCCACTACTTAATTCTGATTACTGTATCATAAGAATATTGCCCAAGTTATATGGAAAGCAGCGCAAAAGGGTCTTCTCATACCTTGGAAAGAAAACACAACACGGACGTTATTCTCATGACGACATACAGAATCTAAGTACAATGTTAAAATCAAAAGAAATGATTCAGCGAAGAGACTCTTTTCAACGAATTTATCATCAAGCTCTACAATCGTATATATATGGATTTTAAGAAGTTATATCCGGTGAGGGAATTGAAACATAGGTGTGAATGCATGAAATAATAATAATATGAAGTGCAATTAAAACTAAAATGTTTGTGGTTATAATCGTAGTTAAAGGTCAAGTGGCAAAGCAAATTAATGTCATATATAGAATAATTCATAGGATGGATAAAACCGGATATAACTTCCTAAAAACCATATATATACGATTGTACAGCTTGATGATAAATTCGTTGAAAAGAGTCTCTTCGCTGAATCATTTGTTTTGATTTTCTATATTTTACAATGGGAATATTCCATGACTTAAAAAAAACAATGTTAAAAGACACAAACTGGGATCTGTTTACTGAACAGGCTCTTGACAACGCAATTACTAACATAACACATTATCTTAATTTCTGTTTTGATGTTTGTTGTCCAAAAGAGATAATCTTCTTGAAATTTGACCGCTTCTCCTCTTCTCAACTCATAAAGCTTCGCCGTGAAAAAGAGAGGTTGTACAAAATGAAAAATGAATCTGGTGTTAAGAGAATGAACACTTTGATTCAAGCTGAATTACAAAGACTAAATGCCCTCTATAACCAGAAGTTTCTTTCATGTAAATCCTCATCTAATATGTGGAAGTTATTAAAAGAAATCACAGGTGGTAAGCAGATAATGAATGATACTTCTGTTGATGTTGATATGCTCAATAAATCCTTCATATGTATCCCAGCGGATGTTATGATTCCTAACTCTAATAGTGTAAATAATGACTGCTTCTCATGCTTTAATACGAATGATGTTCTTAAGTGTCTTCAATCTCTCAAACCTACGCAGTCCCTTGGTCCTGATGGATTTCCTGCTGTTACCCTTAAGACATCTTATGTTCCCATTAACTGACGTTTTCAACAAATCTTTTTCCAAAAGTATTATTCCTGACTCATGGAAAAATATCAAGGTTGTTCCAGTGCCTAAATCAACAAGTGGACCTACTATCAAGTTTAGACCCATTGCTATTACCTCACCTTTTTTGAAAGTTATGGAAAGACTTATTTTACTTAATCTTGAACCCTGCTTAAAGCCTTTCAATGACCCCAACCAGTTTGCTTATAAACGTAGTAGGTGTACCTTAGATGCCGCTGTTGTTCAATATCATAATGTAGTCCCTAGTTTAGATAGAGGAGCTAAATACGTTAGGTGTACCTTCCTTGATTACAGATCCACATTTGACTCAGTACCTAGGTCTCTCTTGCTAAGTAAGCTTGCTGCAACACAGGCCGATAGCTGGACAAATAAGTGGTTGCATTCCTATTTTTCTGATAGGAAACAGCACACCGTATACAATTGAAAGTCTTCCACTACCTCATTTACTTTAGCTGGTGTTCCTCAAAGTGCCGTTCTTTCTCCTTTTTCGTTTTCTTTTTTTACATGACTTGCTCCATTCTGATGTAGCCACTTTTGTCAAGTGTGCTGATGACCTCTCTGTTTCTATGCCTGTCAACTCTCAGTCGGACTGTTCCAAATTAAATTACTTTCTGTCGGAAATTAGTCAGTGTTCCTCTTCAAACGGTCTTAAGCTAGCTCCGTCTAAATGTCAGGCAGTAAATTTCACTTTCGGACGAAAACGTGACCTGCAACAACTAGCTAGCTCACATGGCCCCACTATCATTGACGGCATAGAGGTTGAAATTACATCTAATGTCAAGTACCTTGGACTTAGTATATCCTCCAACCTTTCCTGGTCCTCTCACATCTTGCTAGTTACTAGAAAGATGTTTCGCTTAACGTTCTACGTTGGAAAATTAAGGCAGTCTGGTATAAAGTAGTCTTTGCTTTCTCAGTTTGTCAATTCTTGTATTCTACCCACCTCTCTTTACTGTTCCCTATTAATCTTTCCTGGACTACTTAAGATAGATTTTGCTTTGCTGAGAAGGGCACTAAAAGCTGTTAGTAGGGGAAGTGGAATGTCGTTGAACCAACTGGTTAACAATATTGTGGATAGACATATAATGTCATGTAAGAAACTAGCGAATACTATATTGTTAGACCTCTCTATACGCAGCTCTCTCCTTGCATTTCATCTGGTAGAACTAGAAGCGACTATAGGAGGCTATATGCAAGGACTACCAAGTACAAAAACTCCACAATGCCTTATCTGGCACAGCTGTTATGTGATGAGAAATCCGTTAGGTATGACACGATCAACTTACTGCGGCACTCTAACAAATAGTTTCCCATTAGTTTTTGTTTTCCTTTCTGTGTTACCATTATACTCTTGTTCAAATCTTTCATTGCACACTAATTTTATATTTCATATTCCTGTGGTGCATTGTTTAAAATCCGAATGCAACGCTGTTATTTTTTTATTTCTTTTCATTTATCTATTTTTTGTTGTTGTTGCTTTTTGTTTTTAAAATCTTAAAAATTTATGAGGTAATTAGATGCAATGTTGTAATGCACGCTGAAAATTCCATACCTGTACCACAAATACTGTTTGGAATAAAGCTATTATTATTAATATTATTAATACTTGAACAAGTAACAGTGTTCTTTCAGCCTCTTCGACAGAGCCCAGTGTCACTCTTCATGGAGGTGGCTCGCGTTGAGCAAGAAAAATATATGAACAAAATGTAATTTTTAGCTTTAATAAAGGCGTAGGCAGTTAAGATAAAATAGAGCATAATAGTACGTAAATAAAAAGATTATGGTGAGGTAGATAAGTGATATTTCAGTGAGAAGTGAATTAAAATATCTGGAAGATTGGAACCTTTAGGACGAACTGACCTTCAAGATGTCTGACGGATTTCTGTATGACTCATGAGGTAGGATCTTGACAAGAAACTGAACAGACTTGTAGACGGTAGGAGCAAAAGGATTTTTTATAATTTAGGTCTGTATTTGTTACAAACGACTAGGAAATTAAGTTTCCCTTATACAATAATAAAGTTTGGAGGTAGTTAATACTGAGGAATTATCGCCAAATTCTTGTCAGGACTGCCATCCACTTACATAAAATCCGGAAAGTCTGCGTTATAGAAATAGTAATTTATCTCGGCTTATTGTTTGTGTGCCTCAAGGTCAGGGCGTTTGTCACGAATTTGAGTCTTTCAGTAGATCCACTTTTAGTGAGTATTGGGAAATTTGCTGCGTTTCTGTGTCATATTATTCGGTGAATTACACGTGGCCTAGATTGGAACTGGGATATTGGAGGTATAGGGGTTTATAGTTATCTACTACATCTGTACCCAAGCTTACTATAATGCTGAATTAAATATCACTAATTCTGAAATAATTCTAGCATTCCATTGTGAGTAAATTCTGAATCTGTTCTGAAATAGATTCTTTAACGGCACAGACTAGAACTCAGTGCTGGTTTGAAGCACGACTGGCACTAACTCGGCATCGTGTTCTTTTTCCAGGCATTTTTAGGAGTAGATCAGAACCTATTGGGTTTGCTTATCAGCGTTGTCCCAGCCCTCACGGGACATATTAAGCACGGACTAGCGTTACTTCAGAACACAGAGAGTAGATAAAATCTTCATTTACCATGAAAAGGCATTATCGAAGGTTAGGGTGGATTAGATTCTGAATTGTTTTAGGCTTAGGGACTTTATGATGGTTATCAGTTACTTCGACGTCGTAGGTCCCATTGGATTTCTTGATTTGTGTTTATATGTAGAATATTTTCTACTTCAATATTTCCCACTCAATAGTCTTTTATTCTGTGTTTCTTGATAATTCACTGTGTCAAGTTGTGACAATAATGTGCATCGTTAACGAGGCCTTTTTGTAGTATTCCATTGTATGTAATTTTTGTGAGCGGAAGCAGCATATATGTAAGAAGCTGCGAACGCATTGAAGGACATTCAAAAGGTTGGGACCTTATAAACTGCTAATAGTGACGGCGTTTTCCACATACCAGTATGTCGCTACGTTCACGTGCAGAGGAAAAATCGGCGAAAGAGACATTGCATAGTATTGAGACAACTTTGTGGAACTTCCATCTAGGCTGTATGTTTCGCTGTAATCATTTTTCTCTCAAACCAATAACAAAATATTGTTAAAGGCATTCTTGTAGTATGATTCGGTGACACAATTACTGGCAGTTAATAATATTATATATGTGCAATATTTATGATATTTTCTGCACCATTAATGTGCTCCACATTTCAAAAGAAGTGTAAACTAGGATGACTGAATTTATTGATTACTTAAGTCATATATGGTGATGTATGTTAAGTACGTAAACGCCTAATTTATGTAAGTGAATTTAATCTGTATCACTTGTGGGAATGTTGAGTCTTAATGAGGTCTGTCAGTTAGTTAAATTCACTGGAAGCAGATTTATTCGCATTCGGACAAAGACGAAGTTCAGTTTCTCGTCAAGATCCTACCTCATGAGTCATACAGAAATCCGTCAGACATCTTGAAGGTCAGTTCGTCCTAAAGGTTCCAATCTTCCAGATATTTTAATTCACTTCTCACTGAAATATCACTTATCTACCTCACCATAATCTTTTTACTTACGCACTATTATGCTCTATTTTATCTTAACTGCCTACGCCTTTATTAAAGCTAAAAATTACATTTTGTTCATATATTTTTCTTGCTCAACGCGAGCCACCTCCATGAAGAGTGACAGTGGGCTCTGTCGAAGAGGCTGAAAGAACACTGTTACTTGTTCAAGTATTAATAATATTAATAATAATAGCTTTATTCCAAACAGTATTTGTGGTACAGGTATGGAATTTTCAGCGTGCATTACAACATTGCATCTAATTACCTCATAAATTTTTAAGATTTTAAAAACAAAAAGCAACAACAACAAAAAATAGATAAATGAAAAGAAATAAAAAAATAACAGCGTTGCATTCGGATTTTAAACAATGCACCACAGGAATATGAAATATAAAATTAGTGTGCAATGAAAGATTTGAACAAGAGTATAATGGTAACACAGAAAGGAAAACAAAAACTAATGGGAAACTATTTGTTAGAGTGCCGCAGTAAGTTGATCGTGTCATACCTAACGGATTTCTCATCACACAACAGCTGTGCCAGATAAGGCATTGTGGAGTTTTTGTACTTGGTAGTCCTTGCATATAGCCTCCTATAGTCGCTTCTAGTTCTACCAGATGAAATGCAAGGAGAGAGCTGCGTATAGAGAGGTCTAACAATATAGTATTCGCTAGTTTCTTACATGACATTATATGTCTATCCACAATATTGTTAACCAGTTGGTTCAACGACATTCCACTTCCCCTACTAACAGCTTTTAGTGCCCTTCTCAGCAAAGCAAAATCTATCTTAAGTAGTCCAGGAAAGATTAATAGGGAACAGTAAAGAGAGGTGGGTAGAATACAAGAATTGACAAACTGAGAAAGCAAAGACTACTTTATACCAGACTGCCTTAATTTTCCAACGTAGAACGTTAAGCGAAACATCTTTCTAGTAACTAGCAAGATGTGAGAGGACCAGGAAAGGTTGGAGGATATACTAAGTCCAAGGTACTTGACATTAGATGTAATTTCAACCTCTATGCCGTCAATGATAGTGGGGCCATGTGAGCTAGCTAGTTGTTGCAGGTCACGTTTTCGTCCGAAAGTGAAATTTACTACCTGACATTTAGACGGAGCTAGCTTAAGACCGTTTGAAGAGGACCACTGACTAATTTCCGACAGAAAGTAATTTAATTTGGAACAGTCCGACTGAGAGTTGACAGGCATAGAAACAGAGAGGTCATCAGCACACTTGACAAAAGTGGCTACATCAGAATGGAGCAAGTCATGTAAAAAAAGAAAACGAAAAAGGAGAAAGAACAGCACTTTGAGGAACACCAGCTAAAGTAAATGAGGTAGTGGAAGACTTTCAATTGTATACGGTGTACTGTTTCCTATCAGAAAAATAGGAATGCAACCACTTATTTGTCCAGCTATCGGCCTGTGTTGCAGCAAGCTTACTTAGCAAGAGAGACCTAGGTACTGAGTCAAATGTGGATCTGTAATCAAGGAAGGTACACCTAACGTATTTAGCTCCTCTATCTAAACTAGGGACTACATTATGATATTGAACAACAGCGGCATCTAAGGTACACCTACTACTTTTATAAGCAAACTGGTTGGGGTCATTGAAAGGCTTTAAGCAGGGTTCAAGATTAAGTAAAATAAGTCTTTCCATAACTTTCAAAAAAGGTGAGGTAATAGCAATGGGTCTAAACTTGATAGTAGGTCCACTTGTTGATTTAGGCACTGGAACAACCTTGATATTTTTCCATGAGTCAGGAATAATACTTTTGGAAAAAGATTTGTTGAAAACGTCAGTTAATGGGAACATAAGATGTCTTAAGGGTAACAGCAGGAAATCCATCAGGACCAAGGGACTGCGTAGGTTTGAGAGATTGAAGACACTTAAGAACATCATTCGTATTAAAGCATGAGAAGCAGTCATTATTTACACTATTAGAGTTAGGAATCATAACATCCGCTGGGATACATATGAAGGATTTATTGAGCATATCAACATCAACAGAAGTATCATTCATTATCTGCTTACCACCTGTGATTTCTTTTAATAACTTCCACATATTAGATGAGGATTTACATGAAAGAAACTTCTGGTTATAGAGGGCATTTAGTCTTTGTAATTCAGCTTGAATCAAAGTGTTCATTCTCTTAACACCAGATTCATTTTTCATTTTGTACAACCTCTCTTTTTCACGGCGAAGCTTTATGAGTTGAGAAGAGGAGAAGCGGTCAAATTTCAAGAAGATTATCTCTTTTGGACAACAAACATCAAAACAGAAATTAAGATAATGTGTTATGTTAGTAATTGCGTTGTCAAGAGCCTGTTCAGTAAACAGATCCCAGTTTGTGTCTTTTAACATTGTACTTAGATTCTGTATGTCGTCATGAGAATAACGTCCGTGTTGTGTTTTCTTTCCAAGGTATGAGAAGACCCTTTTGCGCTGCTTTCCATATAACTTGGGCAATATTCTTATGATACAGTAATCAGAATTAAGTAGTGGGGCTCTTTTTTGGGCTTCAAATATTCCTGTGTCATTTGTAAACACAACATCAAGAGTACTATCCAGTCGAGTCGAGAAGTTCATTATGTTATCATATCCAAGTGAAATAAGGAAGCTGTGATCACTAGAATTGAAATCTCCAGTAAATATAGACAAGGAGTTTCGGAAGTAGGTGGCAGCAAGGGAGGTAAATTCATCTGCAAATAAAGACAATTCTGTGGAATTGCATCCAGGAGCAATGTAAATGTTCGAGATGTATATGTAGTTATATTTTGAGAAATGTTTAGGCTGACATTTAACAGTCAATATTGTCACTAGAGAATTTGAAACATACCTTATCAGATGTACACCATTGTGAATTGATGAAGATGGCGACACTGCTACCGCGTTAGCCATCGAAAGAAGTTCCAATGTAAGAGAGAGATATGATAGGACATGGGCTGCCAGGCAAATGGGAGGGAGTCACTGGAACTGATGCCTCCTGCATCTACGATAATACACAGTTTGCCGGGGCTGGAAACTGGCCCTGCTCGTGAAAAACACATGCATGACGTATAGCAATGGGGATGACTGTCATTTCAGATAGACTTTTGTGCATCTTGAGCAATCTCCACTTTCATGAAGCATGATGAATTAGCACCTTTCAAAAGCTTAGATCGTTCGATTATTGCACAAGCTATCAGAACAGGTTATCATAAGTCTTAAATTGTAAACTCGTCACTAAGGTCACCATCAAAATTGAGCAACAACCCAAACTCCGTTCCGTCTCCTGCTAATAATTATGGCCAATCAGTGAACGGTGTATATTTGGGTAAGTGCTAGGGCGCCACTCAGTTAAAAGCTATTTCAAGAGGAGAACAACGTCCTGAGAAACTGCGAAATAGCATAAAATACAATTATAGATAATACGTCATTGAAAGTACACCTACAAGATATATACGGCAAGAGGCTATAGAGTCTTCGAAATATTAGTATACATTTGCAATGCTTAATGCTAACCGTGTTGGTAATATCATGGAAACCATGACGTTTCCAATGAAAACATATAGCTTTGTTTTGGTGTTTTTCATCGAAGCAACCAGACTTTGAGCAAGCAAAAAACATGAACAAAAAGTAATTTTTAGCTTTAATAAAGGCGTAGGCAGTTAAGATAAAATAGAGCACAATAGTACGTAAATAAAAAGATTATGGTGAGGTAGATAAGTGATATTTCAGTGAGAAGTGAATTAAAATATCTGGAAGATTGGAACCTTTAGGACGAACTGACCTTCAAGATGTCTGACGGATTTCTGTATGACTCATGAGGTAGGATCTTGACAAGAAACTGAACAGACTTGTAGACGGTAGGAGCAAAAGGATTTTTTATAATTTATGTCTGTATTTGTTACAAATGACTAGGAAATTAAGTTTCCCTTATATAATAATAAAGTTTGGAAGTAGTCAATGCTGAGGAATTATCGCCAAATTCTTGTCAGGACTGCCATCCACTTACATAACCTGGAAAGTCTGCGTTATAGAAATAGTAATTTATCTCGGCTTATTGTTTGTGTGCCTCAAGGTCAGGGCGTTTGTCACGAATTTGAGTCTTTCAGTAGATCCACTTTTAGTGAGTATTGGGAAATTTGCTGCGTTTCTGTGTCATATTATTCGGTGAATTACACGTGGCCTAGATTGGAACTGGGATATTGGAGGTATAGGGGTTTATAGTTATCTATTACATCTGTACCCAAGCTTACTATAATGCTGAATTAAATATCACTAATTCTGAAATAATTCTAGCATTCCATTGTGAGTAAATTCTGAATCTGTTCTGAAATAGATTCTTTAACGGCACAGACTAGAACTCAGTGCTGGTTTGAAGCACGACTGGCACTAACTCGGCATCGTGTTCTTTTTCCAGGCATTTTTAGGAGTAGATCAGAACCTATTGGGTTTGCTTATCAGCGTTGTCCCAGCCCTCACGGGACATATTAAGCACGGACTAGCGTTACTTCAGAACACAGAGAGTAGATAAAATCTTCATTTACCATGAAAAGGCATTATCGAAGAATAGGTTGTAATAAATGTAGAATTTTTTAAAGTTCGTCTCCTTTTGCTGTCCATAGACTGTCGTACGCTCTATCGAGAGAAAGATAGATTCATACTTCACTTAGGGTGGATACTAAATCTTTGCGATGTTTTTTGAACTTGGAAGCGCTGTAACATAGCAGGTAGTGAAGTATTTCACATTAATAAGGAGGTTGTAACCTTTTCCAGTGAATTGTTTTATGTGAGATAGTGATATCTAGCTAGGGATGCTGTAGAATGCAACAGAAATTTTTGGGATTGGAAAGTGACTCATGCGGTGGGAGCTTTCAATCGTCTTACGCAATCAGCAACTTACGATTTTGTACTATTTGAAAAAGCACAGATTATGTGGAAAAATGTGAAAGATTTCTACTGGTACACTAGAGAAAAACCGAATGGAGATTAACGAAGCCCTTATGGTGATGGGTAGTAAACGTGAAGAGTTGCCTCAGTCCTAATGCACTGACTGTTCACGAACTCACAACAAAATATTCTTTTGGTAATTGTCAAATGGTGTTATCGCCAACAGTGTTTGACTACCAGTCAGTTAATGTGTACATTTTGTACTGGTTCTACCACTCCTCCAATACTGTTGAGATATCATTGAAAGTAGAAAATATGCGGGTAGTTTTTAACCATTTATCCCAGTTGGCTGAGTAGTATCGTCAGCAGTAATGAAACTAGACGTAGTTCCTTGTGAGCAGAAGCTAATCATCGGTTGGTATAGCTAGAGTATGGGTTACATACGGCTAGCCTTTTTATAAAATCTCTAAAAACAACCTAACTCACTTATTCTTCAGTGACGTTTAATCCTAGCATAATGAGTTTAGCACGAAACTGCAATTGTTGCTGCTTAAAAGACTAGGTAATCTGAGGAAAAATAGTACTTTATCTCGTTACAGCCAAAATTGTTCACATGTGGTAACACAGAATTAAAGTTCAGTGGCATCTAAGTCGTAACGGGAGCTCGGAAACAGAAGTTTTGTATGATAAGATGAATCGCATGTCACGTAATTTTATCTTTATTTCAATCTTTTTCCCTAGTTAATACCATCTCTGATGTGATTGTTCAAATTTTCGGTCTTCTATACTTTCATTTTCAGTGTCGCGTAGTCTTATTGATGGATATGCAATTTGTACAGACCCTATGTTGTTTCTTAGGTCTTACGGAATATTTTTGTAGTATAGTAATTGCGATAATTTATATATGATTCTTTTACTTTATTTTAGGCTAGTTTGACTGAAGTTATATTACAAGTAATACGCACTGACAATGTTGAAGCCCGAAACAAAGATTGCAGTCAAGTTAATGATCTTGTCTATATTTGTCCATTTGTGGTCGCCAGGCTTTCAGTTTCTTTCGAATCAGTTCACTTACTATAGGTAAAGTTATATACATTTAATGTATTAGTTCTATTATACTGCTTAATCCTCATTGCATTTGAATGTCATTTATTTTACCTGTCTCCTGTCAAAATATCTCATATTTGGTGTTTACCGAGCTTTGATTTTCAGTCGTGTACATTTTAATCATCAAACTAAATGGTACTTTAGGGGCTGCGGGTATCGATGTTCGCGAGTTGTACGGATTATACTAACGCAAGATCTTATACCAACAACCACTATAGTGTTCGTTCTTCGAGTACCAAATGGTAAAGCAAAAGACCAGATTTTGTCGTCCAAATACGATATATATTTTGGGACCAAATCGCGGGTAGGAATGAATGCTTAGCTAGCTAGTAATCGTGCACGCACGTGACACGACGAAGCACCAAATGGCGGGGATGCTTGACCGTAAGCCTTCAGCTAAACAAGTCGACTTAAACAGTGATGGTCAGCATCCAATGTTGAGTGATGATTGCTGTGGTTAATAATTTTGGGGAATTATTTACCGCTACAGCTCACTCCCCCCCTAGTGGGTTTGTGAGGACCCTAAGACATGACCAGCCGGAAGTAAAAAAATCTCGATGGTTCCCTGATGGGTGAAAAAAATCTTCCGAGCGGCTTGATCGAGAGCCTGCTGGTCTGTCTGCCTATGCTAATAGGGTGTCTGTACATAGCTTCCTCAATGTTGTTCGTTGGATCCCGTGCTTCGTTTGTTTCCTGTCCAGTGCCCGTTGCACCTGGAAAAGAAAACAAGAATGCTGAGAACCTTGTCAAGAAAAATGTACCAAATAAGCGTTTTTTTACCAAAAAAAAAATATGACATGCATCTACTATACAGTAAAATAATGTAAAGTTCAAAATATCGGGAAAAAAAAATATACATCTAATTTAATTTTATGTACGGTTATAGGAAAAATATCATTTACTTGTGTTAAATGATGCAACATAAAAAGAATTGATGTGTCACTCAGTTATGTGAGATAGGTGTGAAGGTATTCTGGGAATCTAACGTGACGTCCAGAACGCGTTTTTTTAGAGTGATCGACCGAAGTAGCCAGTGGGCGAATGCCCTGACAGTCAATAGTGTGACTCAGAAAATCGAGTGAGTCAACGCCTATCTGACACTTCTGTATATTGATGGTAACACCATGTTGGCGTAACCTTTCAAATGCCAAGTCCAAGTGTCTAAGGTGAGTTTCCTTATCTGGACTGGCAATGAGGCAGTCGTCTAAGTATGCGTATACAAAGTCGAGACCGCGAAATACTTCGTTGATGAAGCGTTGGAATGTTTGGGCCGCATTCCGGAGGCCGAATGGCATACGTAGGAATTCAAAAAGTCCGAAAGGCGTGATGATAGCCGTTTTCGGAATATCTTCCGTTGCCATCGGGATTTGGTTATATGCTTTAACCAAGTCGATTTTGGAGAATATAGATGCTCCAGATAATGTTGCCGTCAAGTCGTGTATGTGAGGCAAAGGGTAGCAATCAGGAGTTGTTTTGGCGTTCACTCGCCGGTAATCACCAGTGGGTCGCCAATCGTTGCTATCCTTTTTCGGTACCATATGCAACGGGGATGCCCATGGACTATTCGATGGCCGAATGATGCCAAGGGTGAGCATATGATCGAATTCGTTTCTGGCAATTCTCAGTTTGTCAGGGGCCAGTCGTCGTGCTTTAGATGTCACGGGCTGTCCTGAGGTTATGATATGGTGCATAACATTGCTGGTTATGCACGGGAGATCGTTAGATGGGCAATTCAGTTCCGGATATTTGTCAACAATCGGTTGAAAAGTTGGATCGAGGATTGCTTTCATCTTAACGATTGACAAGCTGGGGCCACTGTAAGTTATGCCTTTGATAGACAAACTAGTAGTGTTGTCAATTAATCGTTTACGGCGGACGTCTACGAGCAAATCATGATGATTAAGTAGGTCCGTGCCAATGATGGGCATTGTGACGTCAGCGATTAGGAAAATCCACTGAATAGGTTTGCGTAAACCTACGTTCAGATAGACGTATTTCCGACCATAGGTTGCAATTGGTTTTCCATTTGCAGCCTGTAGGTTGAAGTTAGGATCCTTCTGTCGATCTGCTGCTGTAGCAGGAAGGACGCTGACTTCGGCGCCTGTGTCGACTAGATATCTAGTCTGGCTAATTACATCATGGATGTAAAGTAAGCGGCTAGTGCCACCGGCGACGGTTGCCGCTAACGCGTGCCGGCGGGATAGTTTCCCACAGACTTGGAGGCTTTGCCGAAATCACAAGGTTTTCGACAACATTTCGCTTCCTTGCCATAGGTGTTGTGATACCAACACCAGTCAGGATTTTTGAGAGAACGTGTGTTGGACTTAGATCGTCCACGTGCGTTTTGCCGTTGAGGGGATCTAGAACGACGGTTTGAGGAATTGCTAGGCTTGTTTGACCTAAGCATCTGCTGGACGGAGTTGATTAACTCTATCATTGCAGAATCCTTCTTCGAAGTCTGTTCGGTAACAGAGTATACTTCGGTGATTGGCCGTTTCGTTATCTCTAGAATTCTATCTGCAGAGACAGCTAAATCATCTATGAGAACACCCTGAAGTGTCACAAGTACAGTCTGAACTGACTGTGGCAGTTTGGATAAAAATAGTTCTCTAAACAGTCCTTCATCGAACTGACTTTGGCCAATGATCTCTTTCATTCTTGCCAGCATGCTCACGGCTGACTGATCTCCTAACTCGATGTTACGAAATAACTCATCCAGACGTTGCTGATCTGTGAGAACGTTTCTCTTGAGGATGGATGCTTTTAGCAACTCGTACGAGTTACTTACCGACATCTGCAGAGTTACGCACTTGCTGAATTCCCGCGGTAGGGCGTGAATAACTGCAAGGAACTGTGAACGTTGATCAGTTATGCCATGTTCACAAAAATCGGACTCAGCAATCTGAAACCACGTTTCAGCATTATCTGGCCAAAATGGTACTAGCTGAATTGTTTTGGCGGTTGAGCGAATCTGAATAACCTTGGGGCTATGATCACTCATGACGAAAAGTATGCCGATAACAATATAGTACAAGAATAAACACAAAAAGGAACGAACTCACCGGGATTATCTGCGTGTGAATTGAAGATGTAGTTCGTGGTAGGGCTCACCAGTTTTGAGACTGACGGTATCGACGTTCGCGAGTTGTACGGATTATACTAACGCAAGATCTTATACCAACAACCACTATAGTGTTCGTTCTTCGAGTACCAAATGGTAAAGCAAAAGACCAGATTTTGTCGTCCAAATACGATATATATTTTGGGACCAAATCGCGGGTAGGAATGAATGCTTAGCTAGCTAGTAATCGTGCACGCACGTGACACGACGAAGCACCAAATGGCGGGGATGCTTGACCGTAAGCCTTCAGCTAAACAAGTCGACTTAAACAGTGATGGTCAGCATCCAATGTTGAGTGATGATCGCTGTGGTTAATAATTTTGGGGAATTATTTACCGCTACAGTACCAACACTCAATTCACGGGTGACCCCCTGATTAAATTAGTGTTGATTTTCTCATGTTCGGCAATAAGAAGTTAACTATCGAATATGAAGTGTCGGAAAACGCCTAACGATTTTCCTTCTCTCCTGATTTACGAACATTCATCTTTTAGAGTTCTTCATTTGTTGCCTTTATTTGTATTGTAGACACACGCGTTAAGCTTATTCACTCCAAATAAGTAAGAAGCCAGGCTACAAGATATATATTTCTCTGACTGTTCTTACTGAAAATTGTAAATTATATCACTGCATATCATTTTCATGTCTATTTTAACGATAAGGCTTCACTCTCGATGTACACGTGGATGAAATTTTCATTGCGTTTATGTTTACATTTTTCGTTAAAGTTGTGTATAAGTCCCAAGTCCCCCTTCCTACATAGTGTAAAACAGTCCTACAGGATACACGTATTCCACGTTGTTTCAAACGTAGATTTCAAAAGTTTGTTCTAGGGAAGTATGTGCTACGGTAGACATTTGGTGGCCTACTTAAGTATTTGTTGGTCAAAAAGTTGTAAACCTGAATGATTGGACTCGTCTGTCACTTGAAAATATGAGTTGTCATTGTTAGTAGCACGTATTAAAGGAGTTGGTTAGTGTTATCAACCCATTTCCAATTGCCGACATCTTACTAGGATATGTATGCTGCATATAATCATGAGTTGAACTTAACCACATAAAATATACTCTTCTGTTGTTTTTGTTACTATAATAGTTTTTGGTCACATAAAAGTACTGAGAGTTGTTTGTAAAAGTCTATGTACAAAAAGGTAGTCACTGCATAAGTTCTTTAATATGCTGAAAGTTTCAATTCAGATTTATGTTACTGAAAGTTTTCTTTATTTTGAACGAAAGTAGTGAAGTGTGTAACATTTTTTAATTTAGTGAACAAAATATCCAGTGTGAAGTTCTGCAGTTGTTTCATAGTTATTTTGCGTTTGTTTGCTTTTTAGATTTCTGACGGATGCAGGTTTGCCTTATGAACCACCCACAGAAAATAAGTATGTGTTATCTCGTTTTTTTATCTAGAATATTTTGTATTTTCATGTATGTATCCAGGATATAAACATATATGTACTCTTGCATGCCGAAAGTTTTTAAATACATGTAGTATTGGTTTGGTCATTCTGCTTTATATTTTCTGTGGTTTCGTTGGATAGAATGGTCACTTTTAATGTGTGGAAATAAATTGATTTAGCCTGTATGCTATACGAATAATAAGGTTTGGGGATGATGAAATGTAGAAACATTCCCCTACTTAATCAATAAGATGAAAGGTTGTTAGGAGATTGTTATCATAATTGTAAACTCGATGACTTGACGACTTGAAATCAAGTCGTTAATAACTGGACATCCGGTTAACACTGTATCACTGTGTTATATTAAAAAATACCTAATATGGATTTGTATCTTATCACAGTGTTCAAATTCTAAACACAACGATGAGTTCAATTTCTTGGACCTAAATGTAAAAAGAAGAAACGATGGAACGGTCGAAAAGTCCATCTACAGCAAAGAAACTTGGACCGGACAATACCTTCACTACAACAGCTTCTGCCCTATGAGCTATAAGCGGGGTTTAGTAAGGACACTGTACGACAGGGCCAGGAAGTTGTTCACCCAACAAGGTAGAAGAAGAATTAAGCTTTGTTGAAAAATACCTTAAGGAAAACGGGTATCCAAAAGGATTTATCCTAAAGTACAACAAAGAAAGAGGTGAGAAAGAGAAGTATCCAACAGTTTAAACGAAGAAAGTGTTCATTTGCCTCCCATACAAAGGAGAAACAGTATCGAAAAAGATTGAAAAGAGGATGAAAAGAACAATAAAGAGATGCTTCCCTGCAGCCAATCTGGTGACATTATACAGTACTACGTGCTCTATAAGCCAATCAAAACTGAATAAGTACCCTGCTGATGTTACCTCCAACTGCATTTATAAATTTACGTGCACCTGCGGCAGCAAATACATTGGAAGGACAGAAAGAAGGGCTTCTATCCGGTTTTCAGAGCATATTCTGAGAAACTTATGCTTAAAAGGAAGCAGATATTTACATAGTGCAATTACCAGACACCTCGTGGATACTGGCCATTTTGTCAAGATTTCCAAATCCTTCAAAATATTAAACATACAAAGGACAGCGAATCTACTACGATTTGCTGAAGCAACTGCAATAAAACGTCTCAGACCAAATTTATGCACACAGAAAGAGAGAGAGTGTAGTCAATCTCTCACTCCCTTTGTTACCATATTACTTTCATTACACTGATTACTCATACACACTAGTGAGCTCAACTCACTAAGCAAGTTTTCAAATTGATGAACTTTGACCTTGTTCAGTCGCCATGTTGACACTTGATTAGATTTTTCTGTTCTCTGTCTTCTCTCACCCCCCCTTTTTTCTTTTTTCATAGTTTGATAGTATATAAATTGATGATAACTTAAACTATAAATTTTAATCCTTATATTCCGGATGTGTTCATCTTATAATGTTTTCTCTATTACCTTTCAAACAATGAAGTATGAAATGTTACTATTTATAACCATTGTAATTTCAGGTAGTTTGCAGCTGATGAGAACCTGTGAAATAGAATGATATCATTTTATACTACAAATCTGGTCTTTCTTTCTCTATCGAAATTTATCAAGGGAACCAAATGTATGAAATTCTACTCTTTTATTAATCCTTCTAATAAGATTTTGGTAATTATGAAAAAGAAATAAGACTTTCGTTTGTGTAATAAGAATGGACTGCCCTTAAATCCAAAAAATGGCAATTAACATAAATCGTGGAGAGGTGGCTGACTAATCAGTAGCTCTTAAGTTCGAATGTCTGCGCATATTGTATCCTGGGCGACTTATTAGTATCAGTAGTATGGCTGGTAGCCTCGTACGTGGAAGATATATTCCGGGTAACTGCATCCTTGTTATATCACAATACTTGATACATGATGGGCATGAAGAGGTGCATCACATAAAATCTCATAGTTTATGAGCGGCCAGGGATGCTGCCCAGACACCCAGACCAAAGCAGTTTGTTGTCTTAAGGAACCACCCTCGAGTCCTTGACTCGAAATCTAATCCACAAGGCAGTGGAGCAGCGTCAGGAGCTACGTTCCATGGTTACCGCTGACCGAAATTGGTTCATATGCCATTCGATCTTTTCAGATTCTTGTGTTCATGTAAACCTCAGGTTTGGAATCAAGGTTTTACAGCTCTCTTAGGGAGACCTGCATGTCCACCGGTCTCGTCCGCATTCGCTCTTTCAATTTCGTGAGGAACATCACCCGCTTGAAGGCAGTGAATAGGACTCACCTAGCAGAGGTTATGAAGACGTGACCACATCACGGCACTTCGAGAGGAAGGCTGAAGTCTACCCACCCTCGGCTGTACGAGATTGTTTCTATGAGCAACTGAGTTGTAACTAACCAGTTAATATAAACCTTTCTTTTTATTGTTTACTTTTGTTGTGCTTAACATCGTAGTTCCGCACTTCAGAATTGACTGGGGATATTTGCAAATATATTTTCTGTTTTAATTTTATTCCTCAATAGTTCTATTGTTTAAAATTACATAATCTTTCGGCATTTAGATCCCTTCCTGATCCAGATAAGGAACTGAGAGATGAAGTTCAAAAGAAGACAGCACATTTTGTTCCACTATTGAACATTGCTCTATTGCTCCCCGGAATCGTGTCATCATTTATCATTAGTTCTCTCTCTGATCATTATGGTCGACGTCTAGCAATGGGAGTTTTATTTATCGGTTTAACCTCGAATGTAATAATCTCATGTAAGACTGTTGTTGTTTCTTTTCAGTGAGAAATATGTAATAATGTTGCTTTTAGTGATTTTCTACGTAATTTCTTCTTTGGTGTCAACTTGCTCTTCAATACAGATGTATTTAACACCTAATGAAACAGTCTTCCTTGGCTAAGCACTTCAGTATTATTTTACGGCTCTTCATGTGGCATAGTTTCCCCCCTGCTATCTAGTATTATCTACTAGTAAACTTTTATTTTTTATTATTTAGTAAGAAATTTGACAAGACTAAAATTATACCATAGGATTCCAGTGGATTTATTATCTTTGTCATAATTTATTTAATTTAGTCCAACTTTTTCAAGGTTAAGCCAGACTAAAGTCAGCAATTTTCTGACTTCATAAGTTAATCAACAAGGTGATAACTGTCATCGTATAATATTCCCTAACGATTTATTCATGAAGTATTATTTTTATTATTATTATTGTATGATATTGTGACTTTTTTGAGTGTTACCGTGTTAAAATACGAGAAATGTATACACATACATGTAACAGTGAAAGTAAACACATTTCTGTTAATTATTAGTCTGATCACTTTTCTAAATTAATAATTATAGTATTGATTTGAATTGAAATGTACATAAAATAGGTTTATAAAACTCTAGCACTTTGTAACCAGTATTTTAACGAATTTCAGCTAACGCCTTCAGAAAGTGTAGTTTCGAGAAATTATGTTAATATCTAAAACAATTCGTGTTTAATTTTAAATTCCGAAGGTAGTTTCTCACCGATTGTTTGTTAGCCTATTTTGTAACCATAATTAGAAATTTGAGTTAAGGCAAACGGTCAAATAAATTTTCCAATTACTTGTTCATAGGCTGACATAAAACAATGAGCTATGTAGTGTAGAGACAACTCTTATCTGTAGTTTGTCACCAGTGTATTTATTTTTATTTTGTCTACGTTATGGACACTGTGCAAGCCACCTTATGCTCAGTTGGTCATTTTAATTCAGATCGTAAAAAGAGATTCTTTGCTGTTCTACTTTTAGCCTTTGTAATTTTGCTCGAACTGAATATAAACTTTTTAATTCTGGCATGTTTAATGTCTGGTTGTTTCGGCGGCGGATTGCTGTCATACTCAGGTCAGATAGCAGTTTGTTGTACTGATATTACAAATATTCCCAGTGAAGAAGAGCTGGTGCTAGTTAACTCTGAAAATATACAGGCATCAATGGAACGCCGTCGTCTTCTGTATTTGGGTGTTTACGATGCTATTTGCGTTCTGTCATCAGCTGCAGCAATCACTGTCACAGGTAATAGTCAAAGTGCAATGTATATGCTTGATTTTTGGCCTATACCTGTTTTACGACTTGTGGAGCAGTTTGCTTCTATGCGCATTTGGTGATTTATTCTGTTCTTCTGACCGATTTCATATATCAGCGTAATGGTAGTGGTAAATTATCTACCATTTTATCACATAAGATTATTCTATAATGGAATTATATTTTACCAAAGCCCCCAACATATCAACTTTGTTTGATCAGGTCTATTTGGATTTTGTGTAAACCACTTCTAATAATGAATTTATAAAACGTTTCATTAATTTTTAATGTCTTGGTTATAGTGTATTTAGATTTAGTCAGTAGAATATATCCTAAACTACAGTGAATATTCATTTTATTAAAAGTACAGTGACGGTGACTACTAGTTTGAAACGTTTCTATGTCAACCATCAATTAAAAAATAAATGACATAACTTGTGATCGATTGTAATGCAGCGCATCCTACTGTAATTTCTCTTAGAAATAATAGGTATCATTTTCCTAATATAGTACTTATTTAGGTTTACTTCTCGTATCTAAATGGCGTAAGACATATCCTTCAGTGTTTGCTCTGTTTTAGAAAGACTTTTGAATATGTGATGTCTTCTTATTAGTTTTAAGTACTGCTTTCCACAAAATTTATTTTGTCTGTAGGTGTGCTGATTGACCACTACGGATTTGTAGCAACATGCTTAGTACTACTATCTCTTTGTGCTTTGTCCATGGGTATTCTGTGGTGTGTACCGGAAACTCAGCTTATTAATGTCCAAGTGAATAGCCCTCCAGTTGTTGGTGATAATCTCGGTGCTGATGCATCTCCGTATGTAGATGTCAATCACAGTGATGTTCATTTTCTTTCCAGTGACCAGTTAGAATCAAATATTAATAGATGGCTGTCAAAATTAACTTCGATGTTTCGTGTGAGTTGTCAAATAAAATGTTCTTAATTTATTATTTTTAATAGAAATTTAAGTTTCTAGAATGTTTCTAAACGGCTTACTTCAAATTCGAGTGTAGCATGTGTGTTGATAGCTGATGGTCTCAGTTATGTGTTCCCTTTGATTGATTAACGTTTTGGGTTACTCCCCTTTCTGCTTTATTTTCACCCTTTATATGCCGCAAAATCATTTTGTTTCAGTAGCAATAATGTACCTACAATTCTTTTCATGTCCATATCATATAACTTTAGTCGAGATTTCAACTTGCTTATGATAGTCTAAAAGTATAAATGTATTCAAATTACACAGTTTCACGATCAGATAAGTAAAGTCATTTGGAATCTTAAATAAACCTCAAATATCAGTTTGCTCCCTTAAAGTAATCTCCAGTATTTCAAATATTGTCTTTGAATTCACCTTTGATATTCAGGTTTACTCTTATAAACAAAAAACAGTAACTGCCAAATGACTGTATATTTATTGTTGAAAGGACTGTGGTAAAACTTTTCCAGTGGAAAAGTAGCATTTTCGAGGATTAAAGAATTCCTCCCTGTCCGTCTGATCCACACACAGCAGTGATTATCTAATAACGAACGTAATGAAGAATATAGTAAAATAACCGAATTAACTGACTGAATTTGAACATGGTAATTTGCACAGGAGTGCAACAGTTCAAGTTGTCACACTCCATGTATTACACAAAGATGGAGAAAAAAAAAGAAAAAAATTACTATATGTGTAAAACTTGGGCACTGTAGTAGTAAGTGATTCCATATTAATTTGTTTATATCACACAGTGAAACAGTATTATTATTTACTGGATGACGTTTCGAACAAAATTTATTGTTCCTAATCATATCAATTATAATCAAACGACTTCGAAACTTGAGTTTTATAGTTTTCTTTGTCCTCTCCTATTTGTCATCGTCGGGGCAGTAGAATTTTCCAGATATCTGGGACAGGTGTTGAATCATTCCTATTACACGTGTTTGCAGTTGACTCGATAAACAAAGCTTCTGTTATCAATCCCTTCCTCCACCCTGTTACATTAGGTTTTAAAACTGTTATCTTATCCCATCCTATTATATGTTTGTGTGTAACTGCATATAGTGCTATAGCTGAACTATTCTCTAGATTTCTTATCTGAGACAGGAAGTGAGGCATATAAGAGAAGCTTTGAAACTTAATAATTACCCTAATAAATTAGTCAGAAAGTATGTTGGGAAATGTAAAAATAAAATAAATAGTAATAGTAGTGATAGTGATAATAATAATGATAATATAATGACAATAATGCAATAAAACCTTGCGGTGGAGAATTCTTAACAATTCTGGCAGGGATAAAAGTGTTTGACATTCAAACCCACAAACTCAATTAGAAACAAGCTTTGTCGGTTAAGGGATCCTGTGGAACCTTTAAAAGAAAACAATTCAGTTTATCTCATACCCTGCAATGATTGTCAGGTCAAAGTAGTATAACAGAGGCAGTCAGACTAGCCGAACATAAAAACCTAGCGAAATGTAGATTGATTGACCCGAATAAGATAAGACATCTAGAGAATAGTTCAGCTATAGCACTATATGCAGTTACACACAAACATATAATAGGATGGGATAAGATAACAGTTTTAAAACCTAATGTAACAGGGTGGAGGAAGGGATTGATAACAGAAGCTTTGTTTATCGAGTCAACTGCAAACACGTGTAATAGGAATGATTCAACACCTGTCCCAGATATCTGGAAAATTCTACTGCCCCGACGATGACAAATAGGAGAGGACAAAGAAAACTATAAAACTCAAGTTTCGAAGTCGTTTGATTATAATTGATATGATTAGGAACAATAAATTTTGTTCGAAACGTCATCCAGTAAATAATAATACTGTTTCACTGTGTGATATAAACACACTAATGTGGAAGGAAAATAATTAGATAATCGTTGAGTTGAAGTCGCTTTTGTGTTTTGGCAAATATTCACAGGCACTTGACTGAGAATAACGTGATTTATTACTAAAATAAAGTACATTATCGTGAATTGAATGCATATAATTTGGAGTTTTTAAACATCCATGTGATTTTAGTAATCGATTGATAGGCAGGTTTGTGGTTACATGTAGCTGAGATGCTGGTTAGCCACTTCGTGGATGTTAGTTACTAATTAGTCTCAGGTCTATAGTTATTCTACATATCACTGTTCACAAAGCTAGACAGAGATTAATTGGCCAGAACACTGTTATTGTGATTCCGGTTTTCCCTACAATTGCAATTATTTAACTTCTGTGATCTGCACTATTTGTGTTATGAAATTAACATGTCGTATAATGTAGTACGTACATTGGTACTGGTAGTTGATTGTCCTATTTTATGAGAAGAGACAGGATTTTTCTAGTGATAATTGTAAACTAATAGGCCTACATTTTATGCTGTTCAAAATCCGGAGGTATTGAATTATAAATATTATCTAAAGCCAGAGAATGAGAAACACTGGAAAACTATACTGATTCGAGGCCTGACTATAGTTTTACGGCAGGGATTTTTTCCACTCAAGTGATTGCAGCCTGAAGGTGTAGCGTTTTGCAAAGTATGCCGTACTACAAATAGCTTCAATCTAAGCAACTCAGCAGAAAGGTGTATGGATAGCACAATTATCTCATTATTACCCATTGTGTGTAGTAAGACTTTTGATTATGCAGTGTAGGTTTCATCATCAGCGAAGTACTTTTTCCTATGAGGTCTCAAACCAATAAAGTCTGTATATACACCGTTTCAATCATTAAAACCCCACATTCGTTACCATGACGAATTAAATAAAGGAATGCAATTATGCTGACTTTTTAAGAATATAAATTAAGATTGTGCAACTTTTGAGAATGAAGTGGCCGAAAAAAATGTATTGATTGAACTTCTTGTTTTATCTTTAAGCATTGTAGGCTAAGATGGTTCACGTGAAAATTTGCTTCAAATCTTAGAAACGTTTTCTCCATTGTGGTTCATTTTCCATCCTAATTTGTTGTTTACTTCGAACAATATTATTTTCGCCTGTTTTATTTATTTATCTTTTTTTGCGAATTTACTTCAGCAATTGAAAACTGCATTTTTTTTTTTCTCTGATTGTAGTTTGTCCGTAATGCCAATGTGACTACTATTTTCATCATTGTAGTTTTGTTTTTAACAACTCTAACTACCTACGGTGAAGGGCAGTATACATTTTTGTACCTTATGGGACCTCCATTTAATTGGTCAGTGGATCAGTATGGATATTATAGGTACGTTGAATTCAATCTCATCGATGCAGAGTTAATATGATTTATTTATTGTGTTTCTGTAGCACAAAAGTATACATAGTGTTTATTTTTTCTTTTATTAGTGGGATTAGTAATGCTCTTCTGGGTTTGCTGAGTTTTATACTGATTATGTTAACCATTCATTGGATGAAATTAGTTAAACAACCTCAACCGAGTGAATCTACATATGAACCACTTCTTACCAACCAATCAGTTCCAAGCTACAATTCTGTACATGAAGTTGATTCGATTGAATTTACTAGAAATAGGAGAGCAATCAATCGTATTATCCAGAATCAAGTATTACGTGCTCGTCGTCGTACGATTAAATATGCATTACTTGGAATGTTCTCAATTGTTGTTAGTAAACTCCTCATGGGGATAGCCTACTTGTTCTCTTATCCCGGCCACAATATTTTGATATTCGTTAGTAAGTTTTTTTGTTGTTGTTTTGTTTATTAGGCTTATTATGCTTTTGTGTGGAATTATCATATTCGCTTCTTACGTTTGCATATTCTTAGAGTAGATAGACTTCATGCTAATAGTACAGCTGTAAAGTGATAGTTAATAACTTCTGGCTATTTCAAAGAAATCTCTCTTGACTCAGCTGAACGGTTTTATATTCAGAAGTATTTCACTTGCATTTTTCCATCCCCATGCAGAACGTTATTCAGTGTACTACTATGATATCACATGGTTGGAGGCAGTCGGCAGGAAGCCTTGGACCTAGGTTTCGTGCTGGATGGCACTCGTCAGCAAGGCGTATCTGCGACCTTGAAGGAACTCATCTCCCTTCTGGGATTCGAACTCGCGTCACCCAGTTCTGCAGTCAGAGACGATACCACGTCAAGGGTGTAGATACGCCTTGCTAACGAGTGCCAACCAGCACGAAAGCTAGGTGCAAGACTTCCTGCCGATTGCCTCCAACCATCTAATATCATCAAATCAATACACACCGTGATGGCGAGCTAACTAGAATGGTGGCCACGTTGCAAACGTGACATAGAATTCAGTCTGCACCAAAGAAAGGACTAGACACACCACACTAGTTACTAGTGTCCAATCAAAGTGTACTACTATTCTTATGCTGGGCAAAGTAATGCTTTCGCACTGGAGATGTGGTTCATTGTCATAAGCACTCGACTTCCAGCTAACAGTTCCTCGGTTCGAATCTCACTTCGCCTACTACAGTCGCATAACTGGATGTTTCCAGCCCTCACACAATAATTATGACTCGGAGCCTGCTACATGTCTCGGTTAACTGAGTTTTCGAACAAAAGCAATGATACAGAAATAATACAAACAATAGTTAGAAAAGCTGACCAGAGATTTATCACCTCAAATAAGACTCCCATTATTCTGTTCTATAGCTTTTAGGGCAACTATCGTCGTACTTACAGCAACTGATGTAGTTACCACCTTTACAGTCTGTTTGGGAGGCAGCGTTATAATGCATGGCTTCGAACTAATAATCTGACATAGTTCACTTGCTGTAGTATGTGGATTTTCCTTCTGTCCTCTTTTATGATTCGTACAATAATAAATCCACTAAGAAATCACTCGCTCACGCCCAATTGGCCCTATGGATGTCAGTACTAGTGACAAATACTGGAGAACTATGCAAATTTGAGCTGTGAATGTATGGATGTACGGCAACTGTTTGGATGCGAAGATGTTTGCTGTACATTTGCTGTCAGGTCTCAAATTAGCATGCTTCTCTAATGTTTGTAATCAATGATGGTCCAACTTGTTATATTATTTGAATGTTTCCTCAACGCATATCCAATCCACTTCCCTTTCCTTCTAGATATTTGTTATGCAATTGGTTCTTGGTTGGTTCCCCGCTCTGACAGAGTTCCTTGTTGCCTGCTTATCCTTTCTGGTCGGCCATCTGATTTTTCACTATTGGGCAAAGGGGAGGTGTCTTTCTCTGGAAATCTGAAGTAGGCTGTTGGAAATACTTTTAATGATGCATCAAGTCAACCTAGTCGTGAAGGTTTTTGCATTAGACAGCGATCCAGGCGTATATCTGCCGTGTCCTTGTCTCTTCAGATTCAGATGAATTCTGTCTGAATTTTGTGTTTCCATCTATTGGATATCCCTGTGATTGTACACACTGCCTCCAACCACCAAATGATTAAAGGTGTTGTAGTCTGTAAATTGTTCTCATTCATTTTATCGAGCCCTGTGTCTTCTGCTCCTAGTTTGGAATTCTTGTCACCTAATAAAATTTTGTTGTACCCATGAGACCAAAGTCTTGTCTATGATTGCCTGCAGAAATCTTCCTCCTTTTTTTTTCTTAGTCTACTTTGGTTGTAGCATTGTTCGGAGTCTTGTATGATTATAAATTTCTTTCTGAGTTGATAGTTAATACTGTAAACCTGGAAGATATTTTTCCGAACCGATCCTGTTGGTAGAATCATGTTAGCCACACAGTCAAATCCTTAATGGTTGTTGTCCGACTGACTGGAATGGATATTATTGACTCTTCATTTAACAATTTAGAGAGTCGTCTTTTCGCTTCATCCACTCTCAGATTCCTAACAATTCTACTATTTCTACTAGTAGATTTTCTCGATGGTTGTTGTGTTTTCTAAGGCAATCGTTGTAGACATAACACTTGTCTCTATACTTTAAATGATTTTGTTTGTCTCTTTATGTGTAGTTGTTTTCAACTATTGATTTGCTTTCGTTTTAGGTCTAATCGTTTGTACTTTTAGATCAGCTGTTGTACCAGTACTGAAATCATTTGTATCAACTCTTTACAAGTCTAGATTACAAAGTGAGTGACTAACCACTTCATTTTTTATTTCAGCTTTCCAAACTCTAATATACGCTGTTTTTAAAGAGGTAGACGGTATGTGTATACGTGTATGCACTTGCTGGTTGTAGGATTACTGTTTGAGCCAGAAGTCCGATTGGGCTGGTTCTTTATTTTTTTTGTTTTAGAAAATTCAGTCAAATGTATACTTCTACTTATTCGGTTGGTGCTAACATTCGCACTTCATAGAATATTGTTTGCATTTCCAAACTGCATGTTTGATTTGATTTTCATTTAAAAAAAATTAAAACACAAAGCCTGGTACAATATAGCACCAAAAAGATGCGCCACACAATAATAATACAACAACATAGGTTAAAAGTAAAGATATAGGTGGAGAACGGATAAAGAACTTCATCTGGGAAGAAGGTAGTTATATTTCAGGGGACCAAACGGCATTCGTCGAATCATGTTGAGAAAGGGAAGAGGGAAGGAAATTGCATCACATTCCCCATTGATTGAGATTCTTGGCCATGTCCAATAAGGTTTCGAGCCACTGGTTTGAGCCGTGTGTTGGACCCCAACCACGGAGTCGTAACTCACTATGCCAACCTACCACAAATATCCCTCATTCCACAACGCCACGTCATCGGCTGAACACCTCTGCTTTTTCTATTCACTTCTAGCGCTAGCGAACAGAGATTGGTATGGAAGCCTCTGGGCAGGCATTCATAGCACATGTCCAAACCACTGAAGCCGATGTTTCCAGATGACACTCAATAAATCATCTCCACTGTGTCCAAACACACGTTCTTATGTTGCATTAAAATGATCTCTTTGCTCTAGGGTTACACAAACACTACACTCTTTTCAAATAAAAATGGACTGTGAGACAGCCGGTCACCGTTGATATGAAGAGATTACTGGCTTCCGGCTATATATTTCTTGGTTAACGTTAGGTAATATGGTAAGTATGATATGTAATAATAAGGTTAGTTATGGTGTTGGCTAAGCTGGGATTACACTGTGGAAGACTATCGGTTGAATTGGCTAAGACACGTGCACTGCGTACCGATTCACTTCCTTTATTGACAAGCGATATTAGTTCGAGTAGGTTTGTCTCACTAAAACATAATTTCAAAGCCTGAAATAACTGACTGTTGGTCTTAGCTATGTAAAGAGATACAGGTTGCCTGCTTGGGTTATTTAGGACTCTAAGTATCAATGACTGGAGACTCTTAGTATTATAGCTTCAAACTGTTCACAATCTCCGAGATGTATCCTTTCTGTATGCTTCGCTAACCATTGTTCAGTCAATATCTTCATCTGAACCATGTTTATTTACTGTATCATTGCGTTTTTGTTCTTTTGTTTTGTGGTTTTTTGGAGTGTGGCAATTTGAACTGATGCACTTCTGTGTGAAGTTCTGTTTTGATTTATATGCCATACCACGTCAATTGTGATGATGAGCATCGTTAGTTAATGCTAGTTTCTTCATGTGCATGACTAGTTACACTTTGTTTAAGAACTGTTAAACGTTTTCTTGCTGTCATCACAATCACAATGTAATGAATTAGACTGATGCATAATCACTATCGCGTTATATAGTTTCCATGGATTTTTATATTCTATTTGCTATCATCTACATCCTGTAATGATGTTCAACTCAGTTAGTAATTGTTCAATTAAAATTCATTGATTTCAACAGCATTCATTATTGTTACTACTGCATGTAATTCTCTTTTGTCACAATATTTTCATGGATTGATTTTTATCTTGTCTCGCCTAGTTATCATTTTTTCCAGTTCCTGTTCACTCGCATGTATCTAACCATTGTGTGCTGATGCAATAAGTACTAGGTCTTTATGCAAATTTCGATGTTTTTTCCATGCGATACATTTGTAACTTCGTTTAGAATAATATAATAATAATAATAATAATAATGTATACTAAATAAGGTTTTATGTGAGCTTATCTGATAGCAGCGCACAGTGATACACTGTTATTAAGTGTACGAATAAGCTATCACTCATTCTAAGACAAAATACACAACTTTCGATTTTAGTAATAGGTGGAGTTTTCTATTTATCGAGGATATGTACGGCATCCACTATACTGAATGCGTTGACTGCTGAATAAATTATTTAGTATTATGTGATAAATATCTGTATCTGTCTCTCTCTCTCTCTCCCTCTCGATCGATCGGTTGTATTCATGTATAGGTTGGTTCTGTTATTGTGTCAATGCATACGTAGTATTATTTTAGACGTCTCATAGATAATTTATCTTGGCATGTCTTAACTTTAGTTTAGTTACCTTCGTGTTCTGATAAAGTGATTTGACCTCGGTCGACTGGTCGGACCTCACAGTTAGTATGTTGTATTTGATAAAGTAAGCTATTTTGTTAGTGGGGTTAATAAAATCTTTAGATCAATTAATTTAGTTTCTCAATAAATCTGTTGGGTTAAAAGTCACTCTAATAGCAAGCCGATTAAAAATCTCAAGTTGGGTTTCTGATTTGCAGTAGATTCCTCAATGTGTATGTAATAAAAATGTACATACTGATTGGTAACAGTTGAGCTTTGATAAAACACATACCATGCTATACTGGTAGATTCTCTAGGTATGTTACTATTTCTGTTATTATATGATCGGTTACATTACGCCCAACACTATACGTGTGGCAAGAATCAAGCAGTTGTTTGTCGGAATGTTGTGGATACCAAGTAGAACATTTAGTTATAAAAATATGTTAAAATCTGGTTAACAATAAATTGAAGAAGTAGAGGTGATTAAAGCATGAATAATCAATCGACGAAGTTGTGAAGCTACATTGACTGAAATAGTTAGGACATGTGTTACGCATGCCTAGACATTCATCGCCTTCCTCGACGGGCAATATTAAGTGACACAAGGTCATTTTGGAAAAGAGCTAGTGGTGATCAAACCGAAACATGGCTTCATCAGTCAATCAAATCCACAACAGTTAGTTTAAGGCAGCCAGCCAGTAACGTAGGGAGGTGTAGACTTCCTGACTGGTTGTGGTCATCAGGATGGTAAAAACAGTGGCTGGAGACGGTGATGTGGCTCAAAATCGTTGTCAATGCATAACGCAGATATGCATTCACTCTTTGTAATTTATCCTATCCAGTAAAATTCTATTTTTCTTCCATATTAATATTCCTTTATCGCTCACACTTCTGTTCATTATCTGTCTCTCTTTTGAATGTGTGTTTACCCTCTTCTGTTGCTTTGTGTGCTATATGGAGGGAGTGTGGCAAGTTGAACTGCTGCACATCTGTGCAAACTTCTATGTTGATACCAGTCAGTCAAGGCATGAATGTAGTTAATCTGTATCCCGGTCATTTTGTGTTTTCAGAGAACAAGTAGTTCAGTCACTGTAGAAATAACATTGGTGAGTCCAGGACAGCATGTTATTCAACTCAGTTCGTGCAATTTACTTTCGCTGTGTATATCCAATGAGTTGTTCTCCAATTTCTTTGGCATCTTTGCTTTTCTTCAGTGTTTAGTAACAGTATTTCCTCTGTGTTTTTCTGCACAATATTTACTGTTGCTTATCAGTTTTTATTACCGCTTTGTAAACGTCGTACAATGCTGCTTGATCGTATTTCTATAATAAGTAGCTCTGAGTACAACTGGTGACTATGCATACCTGTACCGTAACATATTGGATTTCGCAGTCAGAATTGTGACTTATGGCAAATAACGATTGCAGTAAATATCTGTGATATCTTATCCATCGGGTGTTTCATTTCTCCTTATATCATTTGTGTATCTGATCAAGATGGTGCGTCGGAGGTATAGCGGTTAGGACACTCGCCGACCATGCACATGGTCCGGGGTTCGATCCCCGGCCGACGCACTCCTTTACCTCGCTAAGCCAGAAATAATGCTGGTGAAGAGGGGTGGTTGGGCATGAGGCTAGCAACCCCATCCTGTAAAATAAACACTACTACAGAAACTTCAAGCCACTAGCTTGAACCCCTATGTTCCACTGGGGAACGTGAAGGAAAAAAAATATCACAATAAAAAAGCTCTTCCGAATAGTAAAACGCGAACACCACACAGGACGATTTTGTTTGTCATGTGGGCAAGACAGTTTGTAGTTTAAATACGTCAAGGAAATAGAGTGATGATGATTTCAAAGCCAGGTATTCTATCTTAGATTCATTTTGTTTTACGGTTTAACGTAACTAATCCACCTTATTCATTTTTCAACTGAAACGTGTAGTCGATTTCATCTATTTCTTAGTTTAGATATCTAGAAAAGCCGAAAACATACTGTGTTTTCGATGCAATGAAAGTTGCATTTACATGCATCTACCACTTTTTTTGTGACAGAATTGAATATCCTGACTGACTGAGTGACCACATTTTCAAGGCAAACTTTTACACAAATCGCCACACTTCATGAAAGTACACGTAAAGGTAAAGGAAAGAACAAGAAATACAAGCAAACTATAATAAACGGAAATGTACGGGAGAATAAGTTGGTACATGGAGAATTTCGAGAATCTGATGGGTTCTGGAATTTATTTTCGCCATTGAGAACAATTTTTGACCAACAGTCCTGAGTCATCGGTTACTAGAACCTCGAGGACCTTAACCAGACAATTAACGCCTTCCTATTTGGTTCAAAGGAACAGTCAAAAGCTTCATTGGTTGACGTCATTTTTCGGTCTTTTTCATTCTAATCATGTGTCAGGTAACATTGCACCATAAGTTTCCAAATATACATAAACTCGGCTGTTGTTAAGAATATTGGCAAAGCTGTTTGCTTGTTTGTGTGTTTCTCATCTTGAGATTCGAAATCTGTAAAATTTAGACATTTGAATAACTAATATCGATCCCCCCAGTATATATATATATATATATATATATATATGATTATTCACTCGTTCATGCAGTCGTTTTCCACTTCTATGTTTAACTGAATTTCGAGTCTCATAATTGATTATATTTCAGGTCGTCTATTTTCTGTGGTTGCTGCATCCGAATACTTGGGTCTTTTAACTGGTATGGCAACACTGCCTTTTATTTATGCTGCTAGTGTCAGTTACTGTTCCGGTACAGTGTTCATTGTATCCTCAGGTTTGGCGTTGATTGCTTTTGTACTGTTACTGTGAGTGAAGTTTTAGCATAACTCCCCAAGTGATGTTAATTTAACGATTAAAACTGAAAATATTTTTTCAAATGTGTGAATATCTGTCTGTATTAAATGTGAAAGTAATGTTGGAAAAGAATTCTGGGATTAGTGCTGACCTGTGATTAAATATACACCAAAGTAAATAGAAAAATCGTCAAAAAAGCCTGATTTTTAAAATACAGTTATTTGAACTGCAAGGCGGTTTCGGAGAAGTAATGATGGCGTGAATTTAAAAACACCTTCAAGTACAACTGGCCATGGGACTAAAGAAGCAAACCTTGTCGGGGCAGAGAAGGCAACAGAAAAACTGGTCGTCTTGAAGACTCTATTGAAAAATTGAGCGAAAGCTGCCTGCGACATTTTGTTTGGAGTCTACGTAGAGACGTCGATGGAGAAGACTATTAGGTCGTCGGTGTCAGAGTTCGACAACGCGACAGACAGACAGACCAGACAAGTTGCAGAAATCTAGGAGTGTACGGGCGTGATGCATACGATGGTCTTCACTTCTCCTTGTTGCAAATTAATCTACCGTTCCATCATCAATCAAGCTTATTGCAGAAGACGTCACCAGTATACTACTTATAAACTCTTGTCCGTAGCACATGCCACACTAATATCCATTAGTAATTTACTCATTCATTTTAGCGTATACAAGTGACTTTTAAACTATTAATAGTGGTATTCTTCCACCAACCTTATCCATTTGGATTATGACGTGTCGTTTAAAGAAAGGCATGGTAGTAGGAAATTCAACTGTACGAATTAGAAATGTCCAGCAATGTTGATGACAGTAACTCTATTGTTATCTGTACTTTCCTAATTCTAATCGGTAAAAATTTTTATTTCTTTTTACTGTTCCTTTCCTTCATTCATTCAGGTACGTGTCTCGTTACACTAAGGTTGAAATTCGAAGGATTAATCTCAATCAGCCTAATGTTGTAGAAGTTGGCGAATAACAGAAAACCACTGGATGCTTTTTGAAAGTTTTTATCTCATCATTTTTGAAAATCTCATCGTGTTTTTGTATCTTGTGAACAGCATTTCATTTTGTATCGACTTTATTCTCTTAATGATACCGACTTTAATTGAAATATTTTGTATTTGTAAGATGAAACTAAAGATCTGAATCGTTTCCTTTTAAGAAAAATACATGCTTATAATTTTTGAAATGTCATTCACTTCATATTCATATCATCATTTAGTGGCATAATGAGTGGCAGCAGAGATTCTTAAGATTTTCCGTTTATTCTGTCAACGATCAACCCGCTGGTACTGGCTGATGCAACTTCCCAAATAAGTAGAGTGGTCAACACGTTCAGTGACCGCCTCACTCCCTATCTATAAGCTAGGAGTCAATGTAGTCCATTCCTGTAGTATCATCTTACATTTGACAGAAGCAAATCGTATGCCAAACATTCGAAGGTTTCTGCTCAGCTCAAGGTGTTCAGCAGACTGCTCTATTTTATCAGTGTCTTCAGCCAGCAGGAAGGATTATGTCATCTGCATATTCTAAGTCAACGAGATTACTATACCCTGATGGTAATAAATCAATCCCCGATTCACTGAAGTGAGTTAGGGTTAAGTCCTTTAGTACATCTATGATGGAATTAAACAGATATGAGGACAGTGGGCATTCCTGACGGACGCCACTAGTTTTCACCACTTCAGGTGGCAACTCGCCGTAAGCCCTCACCTGGCTGGCTGCATGAGTTCGAGTAGAGTGAGTGCCTTGATCAGTGCAATGTATTTTCTTGGCATTCCCTTCACAGCCGAACATCGCCGTAGTACCTCTAGGTCGATGGAATCGAATGCCGCCTTTAGGTCAAGAAATATAACGACTGTTGGACACCGGTAAGTATGCCACCTGTGTTCCAGAATCTGTCGAAGGGTGAAGATATGACCAATACACCCTCTTCCTGGTCTAAAGCTTGCCTGGTTCTCTCGTGTTTGTGCCTCCCGAGTATAATTATTGAGCCTAGAACTTGAGATACTATACTACTGAAGCAAATCCTCCTGTGATTATCACAGGAAGACTTGTCTCTCTTCTTGTATATCAGGATAATCAATGACGAGACTTCCTCCGATTCCCAGACTATGCCTAATACCTTAGTTGACGCAGACAGTAAACTACCTGCACCGTACTTAAACACCTCTGGAGTGATTCCACCAGGCCCTGATTCTTTGCCTCATTTCTGACTAGTAACAGCCTTAGTATTCTCAGTCAGGGACAGAGGACCTCTTTCTATATCCCATTCAGGGAGGTGTTAGATGTTCGGTAGGTTGAGCGTGGCTGTAGGCCAGTTAAACTGCTCCTCAAAGTATTCTTTCCAGCGTTCCAGTTGTCTATCCTGGGAGCTAAGTATGGTGCCATTTTCCTCAGGGATTGTTTCACCTATCATTTGTCTTTTCCCACCTGTTTCCCTGATAAGTCTAAATAGTTGTCTGGTGTTACCGATCGCTGATGCCTTTTCCATCTCTTTCGCTTTTGTCGCCCATCACTGTTCACGGTCGTTACGAAGGCTCCTTGTTAATTTGCGTTTGAGTAGCTTTCACTCCTCATCATAATCGGAGCTCACCGGAATCAGTCTTCCTGGGTCGATCAGCTCGGATGAAGTAGTAGATATCCATTGGCTCTCACTAACTTTTAGTTTTAGGTTATCAACAGTCCTTTTCGCTGTGTCTACAACTAAGTGTATGTTGTACAAGGCTTCCTCTAGAGGAGTCTTGCTGTCGACCTCAGATACTCGTTTCGCTATTTCTTCCTTAAATAGGGACTCAGTGTCTTGATCAAGTTGGGGGTGTAACTGCTTTTCTGCCAACAGCTTTTTATTTACATTCAGTCGTAAGCATAAACATGTGAGAACCAGAACGTGATCGGAGTCTACACACGTGTTCCAGAAGGAGCGGCAGTCTACTACTTACCCTCGCCAACGATACTCTATCGCTATTTGGTCTATTTGAGTCCAACGTTGATTTCATGATGGCGGTCACCAGATTAGGCAATATCTCTCTTTCAGTCTAAAGTTAATGCTGACTAGGACTAGATGATTATCGGAGCAGAATTGTAGAAGACGGTCAACGTTTTCGGTCCATCGGCACGGAACTCCATACGTACCACCTACATACTTCTCAGTCTGGCACAACTTCCCTACTTGGGCATTGAAGTCACCTGCAAAAACAACTATAACTGAACGTTTTGCTTTTTGCAGCATACAAGACAGTCACTGGTAGAAATCATCCTTTAGTTCATCCGAGCTGCAGTCTGTTGAGGCGTAAACGGAGACTAAGAAAAGACAGCGACGGACCCGTTCAGACGGACCGCACAGGTACGACTATCTACTGGGATCCAGTCAGAAAGTGATTTTTCTGCCATAGCATTCAATGCCATGCCTACATCTACAAGTCCTCGCGAACTAAGTGGGGAGTCTCCTGACACCTTTAACGTGAATTTTGCAGATTTACCTTGTTGGCCGGGTGAGGTTTAGTGAATAACCACACTGAGGTCTTGTATGCATGTCTCCGAAACACAACATAAATCCAAGGCTCGAGATGCCAGAGGTCTTGCTAGTGATGCCTGTTGTCTGATTTAGCAGAGGGGCCTGACGTTAAATTCTCCAATATAAAGTTGGCGGTGTGACTTTAAGAGGCTGTCGGAGATGTTTCTATGGCTCTCATCGTTGTTTGTGGTCACAGACTGAATTGAAGATGCCTCACTAGCCTGAAGAATAGTGCTAACTGTAGTAGGGGAATAAGATGATGAAGGTGATATGGGTAGAGGAGAATGATGTTCAGGAAGGCTTCGTGTGCTCTTGGAAGTGTGTGGGCGGTTGTTACTTCCCGGCTACCCACACCGTGGAAGTTGATTGTTTCTTCGTGTACCTGAAACAGAAAGAGGGTTAATGTTGCGGGACCGCAGAGTCCAGGGTACAACTGCTTGAGGCCGGTCACACACGGCCTGTATGAACTGGTTTCTTGGTTTGTTTCCGTATTAGTAAACTTACCACCGGTCACGGACCACCGTAGGGTAAGTCGGGATGACTGTTTCTAACCCCCTCTCTCCAGAGTGGAGACACAGTATAGCTGGCATGCTGGTCATCTGAAGGAAACACCTTACTGCTGTTACATCTCTGTTCCCCATCAGTACGACTTCACCCACAGACCCCCCAGAATAATGTTAAAAAAATTCCTACACTATACCGTATCGCTATCATAAAAACCTTCCTGACATGGTAGTACCTGCAGGAACAATAGTTCCAGCCAGTGTAGCTTGTTGGGTCATTGCGATGTGCAAGCCCAACCACCACGTCAAGGTAGCAGCTATCGGTTTAGTCCTTTTGAGTGAACCCTTCAGCTGCACTATTCGACCCACAATGATATAGTGCAGATGGGAGTTATTACCGTAAAAAGACTTATAGAAATGGCTTGTTGTGTGTTCTGTTATAAGTTGCAATTGCTCCGAGTAATCCGAAGTGATGGCACACTTATCTCACTTCCCACATTCTATCTGTAACAAAAGTATTTCTGTTTTCAAAATGTATCAGTCTCTCTTGGATGTGGCAACAAAACTAAAATTAAGCTCTAGATTATTCGAGTTCATGCATAGGTTATCAATGTAAATTTCGCTTACACTGGCAACTGGATATTTTCTGTACAACTTTCGTCCATATATTCTAATTCTTTGTTAAAATTGATCATTATACATATCACTGAGCTACTATTACAATGTCCATGTAAAATAATAAACAATTATATTTCCTGCTACTATTTGTCTTTTCCATGAAGGATTATATTTCACACCATTATGTATTGAAGTGTTATAGGTGTATCACAGGGGTATTCCTAATTTGTAATCCATCAGTTATGTGAAATATCAAATCGAATGTTATCTGGTTAATTCACTGATTTGCTTTGACTTAAGTTTTCTAAGTCATAGAAGGAAAATGTAAGGAGTTCAGTTTTACTCACAGCACTTTTTTAAGTTAACATGAAAATTCGACGACACTGGGGTATGAGACACACTAAGTTTTACGGACATATGTTATCAGAACAGTTAAATTCCCAATCACAACAGACTATCAATCATCGATCAATCTACAGTACTACAAAAGACAAATATTCGGTAAAAAAAGCATAAGTCAAGTAAACGTTAGAATTTATGGGCACTTGTATTCCGGCCCAGTGATTGTATGATCAATCAACTTGCATTGTAACCTGAAGGTCCTGGGTTTTATCCTTTGTAAATGCAAATGCTCATTATTCCCAAACGAGGATTAAACAGCTGTCCAGTTCTGCCGGGATTTCAATGGTTCCTTAACTGAAGTCATTTTGTGACCATTTTGGAATCAAGTACAACAGACAATGGTGAATTCGATCATTGTACTGATAGCCTTTAAAGAAAAGAGGTCATTTTCTGCGTCAGATGCAAAACTGAAATTAAAAATCTTTGATTAAGAATGTGAATGGCATTGATTCATCCATCGTAGATTTTCATAGTAACCAGAAACGAAAAGGATCAACCAAAATTGATATAATTGTTAAAAGATATAATATCAGAAACACAAAGATATTTTGTAAATAAGATTGAACATCCTTTTATTACGTAAAGGTATGAAAGCAAGTTGGAACTGGACATAGCGTTTTTCTAATTCATTTAGAAAATTGAAAGATACTGAAAAGAATAAAGACAAATTGAATTTTATGTTCCAAAAACACACGCTGGAAGATTTTGGTAGCACAAAAGGATTTGGGTTAAACTCCGTTGCCAATTTGTTATAACTGAACTGATCTGAATAAATCCGTCGCTGTTTTGTTATGTCTGCACCTGTTAATTACTATAACGGTAGTGAACTCGACTGATATGCTAATACGTCTATTTGTTCGTTGTGCATTCTGATTCACTGAGCCACGCAAATATAAAAGACAAAGGCTGGCCTGTGTTTGTAAGAATTTGTTTATTGTACTATATATTTTATGTGGGTCCACACTCCCCCGGTAAAATGTGGTGTGGTTATTACAGATTCCTTCTAAGCGATAAGCCCGGAGTTTCCATTACTTCACTATCTGGTTACTGGGTTTCTTCCACTGGCTTTATCTGTGTTGATCTCTTCCTGGATATCAATGTGATTATTTGATACGGTGTTGACAGGTCTCTTTTATCTTCATCCTGATGAACTTCATTTGGAAGTATTTCGTAAAAGCGTAGTTTGCCGTTACTGGCACTATTCTCCACACCAATGCTCAGTATGCTGTTGATTGTACTCAGCTTCTCCCCGCGTTGTTCATCTCTGCAATTGTTCATCTTCTGCTACTCCATCCTTCTTTCCTGTTAGCGTTTAAGCGTTCCTTGTTCTGACACTTCTTCCTCCATAAGATGTCTGTAAGTACTACACATCATGTCAGTTTCAAAAAGTTCCATTAGGAAATAATATCGTCAAGTGGAGAGAGAGGTCAATCACTGCATCTTTGCTCACTGAAATAACAAACACGTGAAATCGAAAGGAAACAAATCCTATATCGGAAATACGAAAAATCACAATAAACAGTGAGAAGGAGGGATATATATATATATATATCTATAAGTGGTACCACATGAAAATTAATATTCAGACTTGGCATGAAGTGTTAGATGAGGAGGGAAAGTCAATCGACGAGGTTGTGAAGTTACATCGATTGAGACAACTATGACACGTGTTACGCAGACCGAGCCATCGTTTTCTCTTACAGGGGCAATATCAGCTGACAAAGAGCTGGATCGAACTATACCCTACTGCAGTGCCAAAATTCTACTTTTACAGAGAGTTCTACTGTCGTTCTGCACAGGTGTCCCTGATAATGCCGATCACTGTCTTCGGCTTTTTCTTAATAGCTGCCATTAAGGAGTCTTTTTAGCTTCATGCTTCCGTTTTTGTCTGTTGAGCCTGAATTGTCGTCTTCCTCCGGCTTCTTTGAGGGTCTTCAAATTGATTTCGAACGTCCTCTGCATCAGACAGTGATCCAAACCTACAGCTGATTCTCTTGTCCATCTCATTCGCAATAGGCTGTTTCTCCACTTTCCTCAGATTGTAGTGAAGCCTGTATGACTTTTGGTGTGCCCAAGTAATGTCGTCTTGTGTATATGGACGAAATATTCCCATATTGAGTCATAAAGAAAGAACTAAACAGCGAAGAAAATTTTCTTTTCGATGATTCATTTTCATGAGCTGTACAATCGTAATTATATTTAACAAAGAAATCATTAGACCAGTCAGATACTGGTAAACTTTGTCCTAGAAAAATGTATTGTGTAATGTAAGGTGTAACCTAGATGGGATGACTAACTGGAAGTTAGAAAATGTTTTATTCATTTTCGGTTTTATTTTTAGGTTGCTTTTACTTTAATAGTTAATTCACTATTGTGACTTTCAAATGTTCCTTTGGTATATTTTCACACCCTCTTCACACTTGTTAAATTGACACTCAACCACCTTTAACCTTATAAAATATCCAACCCTTTCTTCCTTCGTGCCGTTGAGCACTACGTAATTTACAACTTCTGAGTAATTATATCTTATTATGTCTTTCCTACTCAACCTTTCAGATTATTACACATTGTAATTTTTAATTTGACATTTGACCTGAAATATTTCTAGGATAGAACCACTACATATTTTCTGCTTCCTACACTTAGTAATTTTATAAGTTTGACCTTTGACTGGAAATAATTCTGGAACAACCATTATCTTATTATCATTATTATTCACATCATCTATATTTTATTACCACTGTATTACTGTTTATTACTAGCACTGCATTTTCATACAGACTCTATATAAAAACACTTTGTCATCTTTCCACTAGTTGCTGTCCATTCTACACGATCTAATTGATGAGTCATTATCTCACACTTATTAGGTCTAGCCGACTTCTGCCTCTTTTCTAAATTCTAATTAGTCATCACCTCTAGATTACACCTTACATTACGTAATACATTTACCAGTATCCGACAGGTCTAATGATTTCTTTGTTAAATATAATTAAGATTGTACAGCTCATAAAAATGAATCATCGAAAAGAAAATTTTCTTCACTGTTTACGTCTTTTTCTCGTGTATATCCTTGTGCTTGTATATGCTAGCTCTTACTACTAGAAGTCTGCACAGAATTTCTTGTTCTCATTAATTTGATTGTGCGAGGGACTTATGACCCACGATTAGTTCTCTATCTGTGTTTTCATCTTTCACTTTGGAGTTTTGATGTGGCCATCTGTTTGGGGTTTTGCCCATTGCTGTTCGAGGTTTATGCAGAGGTCTTCATTCTTCTGTACTGGATATGCTTTGATTGCAGCATTGTATAATTGTAAAAATTTCCATTCTCGTGGGTCGCATGTTACAATCTTGGAGGAGATCAGTTCCATCGACATGACATTCTTTGATCCTGTTAGTGATATCATGGTAGCCACACCGTCAGTTTGCTCGTGTGCCGTTTGAATGAGTAGGGTAGATTGCGCCAAAAAATAATTATGTTTGAAGGAAAACATAATAGAACAGTATCAATTACTAATGACATTTCATTGTTTTGAAGTTATACAAACAATGTTTGAAAGTTATGTGAGCGCCTTGATGTCAATATGAGCAAAATCATCAGTAAATAATACTGTATCGCTGTGCCTATTATCATATAAAATTGTTTTATAATAAAATTATATATATATATATATATATATCCCAGTGCCAAATTCTTCCCTTATATCAACAGTTGTAGATTTTTAATTCTACATTTAATAATTTTGAGAGTCGACTTCCATGCCATATCTTCTCAGTTCACTTTGAGTTCGAGCAGTCTAGATAGTTTCAAACATGCTGCAGACATTCCATGCTGCCATGCTTACGTTTGATTCTGTCGAAAGAAAGTTTGTCTATCAATAAATTTCCTGCAGGCTTTCACTAATCTACGTTATTCATCCTCCCTGACTGCAGTGAAGAACAACTCTATTTTACCGTTTTATGAGCGTGTTCGCCTCATATTATAGGCATGAGGCATGCACCTTCTGCTTTCATAAAGTTACTTTTTTGATTTCTGTAACCATGTCGCAATGTGCAGCTACTTGAAAACGAGGCATCATAATGAAATAAAGGTCGTTTGATCTGAGGAATGAGAATATTGGTTCCGAGTAGATCTTAATAGTCCTATATATGCCAGTCTACTAGCTTAGTAGCTCGTTGTTTAATGTTTCTTATTGACGGTCTCAGTTCATACTGCTGAGAAATGCTTCATTGTTTTTTGTAGCGTGGTCTGCGAATACTTCTCCGTCCTCACTCATTTCACCGAACCAGAGCCTGTCGATCCATGATGAGTTCTCTCTCTGTATTATCTGCTTCCACTTCAGCTGGCATTCATATCAACCATGAGGATTTTGATTTCACCATTTGGGATGTTGTCCATTATGTTTACAGTTGTCTATAGAAATCTTCCTTCTTCTCTCGTTCCTCGTTGTTTGTAGCACTGTGCGTAGCATTGCATGATGATCGCGACCTTCCTTCCTTCCTTTTGAGTTGAATCTTGTTGTCATAATCCTGCAGGAGGAGATTGGTTGCCACTGGCGACATCATGACAGCTACTCAATGCCTAAGTGTGCTCGCGGTTGTCACGCGGGTGACCAGACTGGAGTAGACTATTGACTCTCCAGTTGACAATTTTGGTAGTCCACATCCATTCCATTTGCTCTCTCAGATTCCCGGGACTTCTAAACCATATCTTCTTATTCCTTTGTTTACTTGAGCAGCCTTTCTAGTCTTTTCCAGTGTACGTACATTCCACGTGCTCATTCTTATTCTTGGTCTCATCGAGAGAAGACACATCGACTGGTTGACTGGCTTCCTGAGGGCTTTCACCAGCCTAGTGCGTCATCTGGCCCCTGTGAATGTGGCGAAAAATAAGTTTTTCTTATATTTTCCGTATTTCTAATGCTTTTCTCGAGTGTTGAAGTTTCTATAGCTGTTTCATTGGTTTCGTGGTGTAGGGTCGCTAGCCTCACTCCCAACATTCCCTCTTTACCCGGCCTAGCGAGCTAGTAAACTAGGCCAGGTTAATTGAAACATAAGGCAGAAAGTATTTCGTTTCATTCGCTTCGGTGGAAGCTTAGACGAGCCTACGTCCTTATGGATGCTGAAAATTTATGATTGTGTTTGAAAACAAAGGAGTTAGGCATTCGACATAACACAACCCTATTCTCCATTCTTCTGTAGGACTAATAGTCAAAGTTCTCGATCAGCAGATTCTAGAAGGACAGTCCACAACTACATACCGTTTACATACAGAAAAACTGAATTTATTTTCAGTAATAATTTCACCATTATAGTTTCGGTTTCTGCTTACTGCTTCAACATGGATATACTGGTTGTTTTGTGAGTTCATTATCCGAAATTTAACCCATATGCGTAATCTCGATTGCCAAGCGCTTTATAAAAGGCAGAAATTTATGTCTTATAAAGTAGTAGTAATACCTTGCAATTTAATGTCATCAAGCATCTCAACTTTGCACTGTTGTGCTTTAAAAAGATGAATTCTTACATATTCGTATATTAGTGTGTGAGTTGTAGCTTTCAATCCAACTCAGAAAAGTTGTAGATAAGCAAAGTAATTGTTAAGGCACATTTCAACTGATAAAATTACAATAAAAGTTTTCCTGACTTCTATATGCAAATAACATCAGCAGCACGATGGACTGATAGATGATTGTAAACAGACTTGTGAAATACCCAACATCGGAAATGTCCCACTGGAAAACCTACCCCCCTTATTCTTGCTTTCATTGACACATAACCTGTTATTTTAGTAGAGACTTTCCCTGTGAAAACTTCCATACAGACTTAAGCTACCCATTTTATACCGCCTAATAAGCTGTTTTCTCTCAGTCGGTTAGCACCTACGTTTTTCTTTCTACACCTTCTGCAGGAGTGATGTAAGCATGTCTCTTTTCAATGCTTTGCTTCTTAGAAGACAACATTTGATTCTGCTGCTTTCCAGACTTCTCGTTACTTCGGAGGGTGAGTGTTTACTGACAGTTTTGTGTGTTGTTGGTATTTCTGGACAAGTTATAGGTGGTGGTCTATTACAGATTCCTTCTAAGCGATAAGCCCGGAGTTTCCATTACTTCACTATCTGGTTACTGGGTTTCTTCCACTGGCTTTATCTGTGTTGATCTCTTCCTGGATATCAATGTGATTATTTGATACGGTGTTGACAGGTCTCTTTTATCTTCATCCTGATGAACTTCATTTGGAAGTATTTCGTAAAAGCGTAGTTTGCCGTTACTGGCACTATTCTCCACACCAATGCTCAGTATGCTGTTGATTGTACTCAGCTTCTCCCCGCGTTGTTCATCTCTGCAATTGTTCATCTTCTGCTACTCCATCCTTCTTTCCTGTTAGCGTTTAAGCGTTCCTTGTTCTGACACTTCTTCCTCCATAAGATGTCTGTAAGTACTACACATCATGTCAGTTTCAAAAAGTTCCATTAGGAAATAATATCGTCAAGTGGAGAGAGAGGTCAATCACTGCATCTTTGCTCACTGAAATAACAAACACGTGAAATCGAAAGGAAACAAATCCTATATCGGAAATACGAAAAATCACAATAAACAGTGAGAAGGAGGGATATATATATATATATCTATAAGTGGTACCACATGAAAATTAATATTCAGACTTGGCATGAAGTGTTAGATGAGGAGGGAAAGTCAATCGACGAGGTTGTGAAGTTACATCGATTGAGACAACTATGACACGTGTTACGCAGACCGAGCCATCGTTTTCTCTTACAGGGGCAATATCAGCTGACAAAGAGCTGGATCGAACTATACCCTACTGCAGTGCCAAAATTCTACTTTTACAGAGAGTTCTACTGTCGTTCTGCACAGGTGTCCCTGATAATGCCGATCACTGTCTTCGGCTTTTTCTTAATAGCTGCCATTAAGGAGTCTTTTTAGCTTCATGCTTCCGTTTTTGTCTGTTGAGCCTGAATTGTCGTCTTCCTCCGGCTTCTTTGAGGGTCTTCAAATTGATTTCGAACGTCCTCTGCATCAGACAGTGATCCAAACCTACAGCTGATTCTCTTGTCCATCTCATTCGCAATAGGCTGTTTCTCCACTTTCCTCAGATTGTAGTGAAGCCTGTATGACTTTTGGTGTGCCCAAGTAATGTCGTCTTGTGTATATGGACGAAATATTCCCATATTGAGTCATAAAGAAAGAACTAAACAGCGAAGAAAATTTTCTTTTCGATGATTCATTTTCATGAGCTGTACAATCGTAATTATATTTAACAAAGAAATCATTAGACCAGTCAGATACTGGTAAACTTTGTCCTAGAAAAATGTATTGTGTAATGTAAGGTGTAACCTAGATGGGATGACTAACTGGAAGTTAGAAAATGTTTTATTCATTTTCGGTTTTATTTTTAGGTTGCTTTTACTTTAATAATTAATTCACTATTGTGACTTTCAAATGTTCCTTTGGTATATTTTCACACCCTCTTCACACTTGTTAAATTGACACTCAACCACCTTTAACCTTATAAAATATCCAACCCTTTCTTCCTTCGTGCCGTTGAGCACTACGTAATTTACAACTTCTGAGTAATTATATCTTATTATGTCTTTCCTACTCAACCTTTCAGATTATTACACATTGTAATTTTTAATTTGACATTTGACCTGAAATATTTCTAGGATAGAACCACTACATATTTTCTGCTTCCTACACTTAGTAATTTTATAAGTTTGACCTTTGACCGGAAATAATTCTGGAACAACCATTATCTTATTATCATTATTATTCACATCATCTATATTTTATTACCACTGTATTACTGTTTATTACTAGCACTGCATTTTCATACAGACTCTATATAAAAACACTTTGTCATCTTTCCACTAGTTGCTGTCCATTCTACACGATCTAATTGATGAGTCATTATCTCACACTTATTAGGTCTAGCCGACTTCTGCCTCTTTTCTAAATTCTAATTAGTCATCACCTCTAGATTACACCTTACATTACGTAATACATTTACCAGTATCCGACAGGTCTAATGATTTCTTTGTTAAATATAATTAAGATTGTACAGCTCATAAAAATGAATCATCGAAAAGAAAATTTTCTTCACTGTTTACGTCTTTTTCTCGTGTATATCCTTGTGCTTGTATATGCTAGCTCTTACTACTAGAAGTCTGCACAGAATTTCTTGTTCTCATTAATTTGATTGTGCGAGGGACTTATGACCCACGATTAGTTCTCTATCTGTGTTTTCATCTTTCACTTTGGAGTTTTGATGTGGCCATCTGTTTGGGGTTTTGCCCATTGCTGTTCGAGGTTTATGCAGAGGTCTTCATTCTTCTGTACTGGATATGCTTTGATTGCAGCATTGTATAATTGTAAAAATTTCCATTCTCGTGGGTCGCATGTTACAATCTTGGAGGAGATCAGTTCCATCGACATGACATTCTTTGATCCTGTTAGTGATATCATGGTAGCCACACCGTCAGTTTGCTCGTGTGCCGTTTGAATGAGTAGGGTAGATTGCGCCAAAAAATAATTATGTTTGAAGGAAAACATAATAGAACAGTATCAATTACTAATGACATTTCATTGTTTTGAAGTTATACAAACAATGTTTGAAAGTTATGTGAGCGCCTTGATGTCAATATGAGCAAAATCATCAGTAAATAATACTGTATCGCTGTGCCTATTATCATATAAAATTGTTTTATAATAAAATTATATATATATATATATATATCCCAGTGCCAAATTCTTCCCTTATATCAACAGTTGTAGATTTTTAATTCTACATTTAATAATTTTGAGAGTCGACTTCCATGCCATATCTTCTCAGTTCACTTTGAGTTCGAGCAGTCTAGATAGTTTCAAACATGCTGCAGACATTCCATGCTGCCATGCTTACGTTTGATTCTGTCGAAAGAAAGTTTGTCTATCAATAAATTTCCTGCAGGCTTTCACTAATCTACGTTATTCATCCTCCCTGACTGCAGTGAAGAACAACTCTATTTTACCGTTTTATGAGCGTGTTCGCCTCATATTATAGGCATGAGGCATGCACCTTCTGCTTTCATAAAGTTACTTTTTTGATTTCCGTAACCATGTCGCAATGTGCAGCTACTTGAAAACGAGGCATCATAATGAAATAAAGGTCGTTTGATCTGAGGAATGAGAATATTGGTTCCGAGTAGATCTTAATAGTCCTATATATGCCAGTCTACTAGCTTAGTAGCTCGTTGTTTAATGTTTCTTATTGACGGTCTCAGTTCATACTGCTGAGAAATGCTTCATTGTTTTTTGTAGCGTGGTCTGCGAATACTTCTCCGTCCTCACTCATTTCACCGAACCAGAGCCTGTCGATCCATGATGAGTTCTCTCTCTGTATTATCTGCTTCCACTTCAGCTGGCATTCATATCAACCATGAGGATTTTGATTTCACCATTTGGGATGTTGTCCATTATGTTTACAGTTGTCTATAGAAATCTTCCTTCTTCTCTCGTTCCTCGTTGTTTGTAGCACTGTGCGTAGCATTGCATGATGATCGCGACCTTCCTTCCTTCCTTTTGAGTTGAATCTTGTTGTCATAATCCTGCAGGAGGAGATTGGTTGCCACTGGCGACATCATGACAGCTACTCAATGCCTAAGTGTGCTCGCGGTTGTCACGCGGGTGACCAGACTGGAGTAGACTATTGACTCTCCAGTTGACAATTTTGGT